>NC_069459.1:27639282-27670826 GCF_026875155.1 Cherax quadricarinatus
AAGAGCAATTGGGTAATGAGATGTAAAGAGACATACAGAGAAAAGTTAGCATATGAGGGGTTTTAACAAAGTAGAAGTGATGCAAGGAGGGAGGAGTATATGGAGACAAAAAGAGAGGTTAAGAGAGTGGTGAAGCAATGTAAAAAGAGAGCAAATGAGAGAGTGGGCAAGATGTTATCAACAAATTTTGTTGAAAATAAGAAAAAGTTTTGGAGAAACATTAATAAGTTGTGAAAGCCTTGGGAACGAATGGATTTGATAGTTAAAATTAAGAGAAGAGAGTTATTAAATGGAGAGTTAGAGGTATCGGGAAGATAGAGGGAATATACTGTGGAATTGTTAAATGTTGATGAAGATAGGGAAGCTGTGATTCTCGTTTATATGGCTAGGAGGAATAAGATCTTAAAGGAGTGAAGAAGAACCAGTTGTGAGTGTGGGGGGAAGTGCGTGGGGCAGTGGGTAGAATGAAAGGGGGGTAAAGCAGCTGGAATTGATGGGATAAAGATAGAAATGTTAAAAGTAGGTGGGGATATAGTTTTGGAGTGGTTAGTGCTTTTATTTAATAAATGTATGGAAGAGGGTAAGGCACCTTGGGATTGACAGAGAGCATGCATAGCTCCCTTGTATAAAGGCAAAAGGGATAAAAGGGAGTGTAAAAATTTTAGGGATAAGTCTGTTGAGTATACCTGGTAAAGTGTTTGGTAGAGTTATTACTGAAAGAATTAAGAGAAAGATAGAGAGCAGGATAGCAGATTAACAAGGAGGCTTTAGGAAGGGTAGGGGATGTGTAGACCAAGTGTTTGCAGAGTAACATATAGGTGAACAGTATTTAGATAAAGATAAAGAGGTTTTTGTGGCATTTATAGATTTAGAAAAGGCAAATGATAGGGTGGATATGGGGGCAATGTGGCACATGTTGCAAATGCATGGAATAGGACATAGGTTATTGAAAGCAGTGAAAAGGCTTTAAAAGGATAGCAAGGCTCAGGTCAGAGTATGTAGGAGAGAGGGAGATTATTTCCCAGTAAAGGAAGGCCTTAGACAGGGAGGTGTGATGTCACCATAGTTGTTTAATATATTTATTTATTTATTTATTATCAATTTGAGCACACATACAGAGGTACAAAAAAATACAGATAAGAGCAGCATGCCAAAGCCACTTATACTATGCATAGCATTACGGGCTGGCTTAAAATTAACTTAAGATTAACTAAGCAATGATGAAATCAGTGATAAAACATTAATGTAAACAGATTACAGTGGACCCCCGGTTAACGATTTTAATCCGTGCAAGAGGGCTCATCGTTATGCGAAATAATCGTTATGCGAATGAATTTTCCCCATAAGAAATAATGGAAATAAAATTAATCCGTGCAAGACGCCCAAAAGTATGAAAAAAAATTTTTTTTACCACATGAAATGTTAATTTTAATACACACAAACTGAAAAAGGCATGCACAATTAAATGACACTTACTTTTATTGAAGATCTGGTGATGATTGATGGGATGGGAGGAGGGAGAAGAGTGTGTTAGTGTTTAGAAGGGAATCCCCTTCCATTAGGACTTGAGGTAGTAAGTCCTTTTCTGGGTTTACTTCCCTTCTTCTTTTAATGCCACTAGGGCCAGCTTCAGAGTCACTGGACTTCTTTCGCACAAGATATCTGTCCATAGTGGCCTGTACCTCTCGTTCCTTTATGACTTGCCTAAAGTGTTTCACAACATTGTCAGTGTAATAATCACCAGCACGGCTTGCAATAGCTGTGTGAGGGTGATTTTCATCCATGAAGGTTTGCACTTCAAAGCCACTTTGCACAGATTTCCTTAATCTTTGAAGTAGGCAACTTCTTCAATTTCTCTCTCCCCCTCCTCCGAAGCAATTTCCTCAGGTGTGGCCTCTTGCTGTTTGAAGTTGATCTAGCAGCTCATCAGTGGTTAGTTCTTCATTGTCCTCCTCCACCAACTCTTCCACATCCTCCCCACTAACCTCCAACCCCAAGGATTTTCCCCCAATGCCACAATGGATTCCTCAACTGGCACAGGATTCTCAGGGTTAGCCTCAAACCCTTCAAACCCCTTTTTGTCTACACATTCTGGCCACAGTTTCTTCCAAGCAGAGTTCAAGGTCTCTTTGTCACTTCCTCCCAAGCCTTACCTAAAAGGGTTTTTACACAATTGAGGATATTAAAGTGATCTCTCCAAAACTCTCTTAGAGTCAGTTGAGTTTCTGAGGTCATTACAAAGCACCTTTCAAACAGAGCTTTTGTGTACAGTTTCTTGAAGTTGGAAATAACCTGCTGGTCCATGGGCTGCAGGAGAGGAGTGGTATTAGGAGGCAAAAACTTCACCTTAATGAAGCTCATGTCCCCATAAAGTCGCTCTGCCACGTCTGTAGGATGACCAGGGGCATTGTCTAACACCAGGAGGCACTTAAGTTCTAATTTCTTTTCAGTTAGGTAATTTTTCACATTGGGGGCAAATGCATGGTGTAACCAGTTATAGAAAAATTCCCTAGTGACCCATGCCTTACTGTTTGCCCTCCACAGCACACACAAATTATCCTTGAGGACATTCTTTTGCCTGAACGCTCTGGGAGTTTCAGAGTGATACACTAATAAAGGCTTCACTTTGCAATCACCAGTAGCATTGGCACACATCAACAAAGTAAGCCTGTCTTTCATAGGCTTATGTCCTGGGAGTGCCTTTTCCTCCTGAGTAATGTAGGTCCTGCTTGGGATTTTCTTCCAGAACAGGCCTGTTTCATCACAATTAAACACTTGTTCAGGTTTCAGTCCTTCAGTTTTCTATGTACTCCTTGAATTCCTGCACATATTTTTCAAGCCGCTTGTGGTCCGAACTGGCAGCCTCACCATGCCTTATCACACTATGGATGCCACTACGCTTCTTAAATCTCTCAAACCAACCTTTGCTGGCCTTAAATTCACTCACATCATCACTAGTTGCAGGCATTTTTTTAATTAAATCGTCATGCAACTTCCTAGCCTTTTCACATATGATCGCTTGAGAGACGCTATCTCCTGCTATCTGTTTTTCATTTATCCACACCAATAAGAGTCTCTCAACATCTTCCATCAATTGCGATCTTTGTTTCGAAAACACAGTTGAACCTTTGGCAAGAACAGCTTCCTTGATTGTCTTTCTGGTGCCCACAATAGTAGCGATGGTTGATTGGGGTTTCTTGTACAGCTTGACTAGGTCGGCTATACGCACTCCACTTTCATACTTATCAATTATCTCTTTCTTTCATCTCTATAGTAATTCTTACCCTTTGAGGTGTAGGGTTGGCACTAGAAGCTTTCTTGGGGCCCATGGTCACTTATTTTCCAGAAACAGCACCGAAAATACTGTAATAATACGAAATATTCCGAGTGTATGCTTGGATGTTACCGCGGAGGCTGGCTGGTAAACAATGGGACGGAGCGGCACATGTGAGGCTGGCTGAGGGCACATTGGACGCGTCTCGGACGAAAATCGGTATGCGGGTTTTTAATCGGTATGCGGGGCAAAAATTTTGCGATAAAAGTAATCGTTATGCGGAAAAATCGCTATGCGATGCCATCGTTATGCGGGGGTCCACTGTACTATAAAGCACAAGTGAGTATTACAAAGACAGGTCATATGGTTGCATTCAGTCATATGAAGGATTCTGTTAGGTAGTGTATTTAAAAAATAATAAAGTTAGATTCGGTTTTAGGTTTAACATTTATGTGATATAATTGTGAGAAACATTTAAGATATACAATTTATAAGGTTCAGTTATTCAGTATTTATTTGGTTTTGGGTGAGTAAGTGATCTTTGAGTAGAGACTTGAATTTATAAACAGGTGGGTTTCTTTTATATTTACAGGTAATGAATTCCAGATTTTAGGGCCTTTTATGTGCATTGAGTTTTTGCATAGTGTGAGATGGACACGAGGAACATCAAAGAGTGATCTGTGCCTTGTGTTATGGTCATGTGTTCTGTTGAGGTTGGCAAGGAGATGTTTGAGGGGGGGGTTTTAATATCAGAGTTAAGTGTTCTATGTATGTAATAGGTGCAGTAATAAGTATGGATGTTTTGTATGGTGAGTAGGTTTATGTATTGAATATTGGTTGAGTGTGCTGCCTGTAGTGAAAAATTTGTTATCTTTCTAACTGCAGCCTTTTGTTGGGTAATTAGTGGGCTGAGATGGTTAATTGTTGTTGAGCCCCATGCACAAATTCCATAGGTGATAGGGGTAAATAAGAGAGTGAAAATAGGGCCAGGAGGGCTGACTGTGGAACATAGTACCGTATCTTCGATAGTATGCCTACAGTCTTGGAAATTTTCTTAGAAATTTGTTGTATATGTGTATGAAATTTGGTCTATTATCAAGGTGGATTCCTAAGAATTTTCCCCTCTGTTAGCTTTTGAATAGGTGATCCGTTTTTTCATTATGTTAAGAGGGACATCTGTAGCTCGTTACCAAACTGAATGAAGTAGGTTTTTTCAAAGTTTATGTAAGTTTGTTAGTCCTCATCCAGGTAGATTTTTCTGTAATTCGGTATTTACAGTATTGGCTAGTGTGACTGGGCTCGGGTGAGAGAAGACGTATGTAGTGTCATCTGCAAATAGTGTGGGTTTGAGAAATTTGCGAAGCATTTGGAAGGTCATTTATGTATAGGAGAAAGAGAAGAGGGCCAAGGACACTTCCTGTGGGACACCAACTGTAATTGGTTGCGCAAAGAGTTTGCCCCATTTGCATACACAATTGGCTTCTGTTGCTGAGGTATAAACTTGAGGTAGTTGAGGGAGTGCCCTCTTATACCATAGTGTGACAATTTTACGTGGAGCAAGTCATGGTCAACTGTATCAAAAGCTTTACGTAAGTTCAATGAAGATCCCCAGTGGGACTTCTTTTTTCTCTATTGCAGTGTATATATGTTCTAGCATTTTGTATAATAGCATCATTAGTATTTTTATTAGGCCTGAATCCAAATTGGCAGGGGTTGAGTATGTTTTGAGAGAAAAGGGTAGGAGTAGATTCGTTTATAAATTAATTTTTCGAAGATTTTTGAGAGAGGGTGTAAGTTGGATATTGGCCTATAGTTATTCAACACTGTTTGGTCTCCTCCTTTGTGGATCGGGGTGACCCTTGCTATTTTGAGTACTGTAGGGAAGGTGGAGGATTCAATGGATTGTTAAAGAGTGTTGCAATAAATTGGAGATAGCACTTGTGACACTTTTGTATAAAAGGGTGGTAAGGTACTTAAATCTCCTGCCTTGTTTTTTAGTGCTTTTGATAAAAGGGAGACTTCGTATGGTTAGTCGGAGCTAGGAACAGTGTGTTCGGGTAGTTCCCGGGTTTGAGGTAGTCATTTGGTGGGGTATCGAGCTTGGGATTTTATTGGCAAGGTTTTGCCCTATAGTGGAGAAGAAATCATTTGAGTCTTTTTTGCTTTTTTCTGTTGGTGGGAGTTGGGGTTCATCTGATTTTGCTAATTTTATTTCGCTATTTCGTGATATCTTTTTGTTCCAAAATTTTCTGATAGGGTTTTCCAGGTCTTTTTTTATAAATCACCTCGTAAGTTGGATAATCTGTTCTCATAATACAATTTTTTTGCCCTTCTTATCGGGCTGGTTAGGATTGACGAGTAACGTTTTGTTTGGTCTCTGGTATGTGACCCATTCTGTACTGTTTTTCATATTGGTGTTTTGTATTTATGGTTTTTGAGAATGCTGGGTGTTAGCCAGGGACTGTTCATTTCCTTTGCTGTCATCTGTTTATTTTTTTTAGGGCAGTGCTTGTTATAGAGGTATTGGGTCTTTTTTAGAAAATTATTAATACATTCGTCAATATCTGTATAAGATTTCTAGCTCAGTTTGCCAATCAATTTTGCTAATGCTGTTGTGAAGTTATTAATGGCTGCCTCATTGTGAAGTCTGAAGGGTGACTTTAGTAGTGTCTTGGGGAGTTTACCAAGAGTTGTTATGAGGAAAGTAGGGTAGTGGTCTGTGGTATTATCTGAATTATGCCTGATTTTAAAGGGGATATGGTGTTGGTCCAGATGTGGTCAAGTAGGGAAACACTAGTCTCTGTAACTCTTGTGGGTTTTTTGTAAACTGTTGGTAGCAACATACAGTTACTCATTGTGTTTGTGAATTCAGTAATGTGTGGGTCCTGGTCTTGCAGGAAAATTTATATTGAAGTCACCTGAGAGTAGTAAGTGATCTTTGTTCATGCGTGCATCAGTTATCATTACTTCCTAGATTTTGACTAAATTGGCTAATGTTTGACTGTGGAACTCTGTAGATGCTTATCAATGTGAGAGGTTTTTGTAGTATTTGGATTTGAATTTAGCTATTATATATTCCCCATGTTCATCCCTTGTGCAAGTATTAGTGATACATTCTAGTTGGCCCTGATTAGTATATGGCTGTGCCACCCCCTTGTTGGTCTGGCCTATAGTTGTGTATGGCTGTGTAACCAGGAATGGCATAGACATCTGTACTATCAGGCTTAGCCAGGTTTCAGTTAGTGTAATGATGGACATATTGGCATGAAAGGGAATTTAGTAATGCTATGAGGTCATCGAAAATGCTTGCTTAAAGATCTGATATTGTAGTTAAGATAGTTATGTTGTTGTTGGCACTGAGAAAGTGCCTTTGATTGTTCTGCAAGTGTAGCAATTACAGTAACTGTTTGATTCATTTAAGTCATTAAATAAGAGGTTGGTATCAGGATCAATGCTTGTAATCATAAGATTTGTAGTGAATCTAAAGTTAGAATTACGTATAAAGCAAAGTAAATAGCCCTTAAGCTAAAAAAGAGCACCTGAATTATTTAACAAATGTAAAATAATGAGCTAAGGACTAATTACAAATAAAGTGATGATCATAAAAATAGAGCTTGGGAATATGATAGTAGGTAGTACTATAAAGGTAATTTTTTAAAGTTAGAATTATAGTTTAAAAATTTTAATAAAAAGGGACTAATATAGGTTTTTGGTGAACAATAAAGTGGTAATCAAATAAATGAGCTTTGGAAAATTAAAAAGGCCCAAAATTGTGAACTTATTCTACTTTTAGGGACCTGAGAATAGCAAACCTGATTATTTTAACAAAATTGTGGATATAAAACTAGGATAGTAATAAAGCTAAAATAAAGGAGAAAATATATAAGGGACTAAAAATTTAAATAATGGTAAGCAAAGTTAAATGGACAGATGGTAGGAATTATAATATAAACTTATAATATAAAAATACAATTTGAAATGGTACTTGCAATTGCACTAGAGTCAGGTATAGGTTGTTGACAAGATCAAGATTATAACTATAGATTTAAATTGACAAAATAAAATTCACAATTAACCCTTTCAGGGTCCAAGGCCCAAATCTGGAGTCATGCACCAGTGTCCAAGAATTTTCAAAAAAAAAAATTTGTTATTTTTTCTTATGAAATCGTAGAGAATCTTTTTGTGAAGGTAATAAAAGAAAAAGTACGAAATTTGGTGGAAAATTGACGAAATTATGCTCTCGCGAATTTTGATGTGTCAGCGATATTTACGAATCGGCGATTTTGCCGACTTTTACTCCCATTTTAGGCCAATTACATTATTCCGTCAACCAAATTCTTAGCTATTTCACTAGTATTACTTCTATTCTAAACATTGAGCACAAGAAATCGCCAAGTCAACTGTTTCAACTACAAAATAAAGTGATCGGAAATTGTTTTAAATTTTTGGCCCAATTTAACACAAAGTTCAAAATATTCCAATTTCAAAATAGGTCCAGAATGAACAATGTAGGGGATTCCTGGGACTAAACTAACATTTCCTCTGTTCATTTGTTATGTTTTGAGGCTTTTAAAAAATAAATTCCATTTTGATTTTTTTTATTCACATAATGAATTTTTATTCACACCAAAAAATAGAAGATTTACTGTTATGCAATACTGTAATAATTGTATAAATATCATCACCATATTTGTGAATGTATTTAGACCCACCAGCTGATGTGTATTAGACGTGTGAGGTCGTTTGTTTACTCTTGAATATCGGCAAAAATTTAACATTTCTGCTACTTTGAGCTCAGTTTCAAGCCATTTCCAATGCGAAAACAATCAAAATCATCTCTATTTCGTAATATGTCTTCCATTCTATCAAATGGAGACCAAGAAATCGCAAATACAACTATAAAAAACATACGAAAAAACACTGCAAAGTTGCTGTTTTAATCGAAAAATCATGATTTCATTTTTTTTCTCTCATTATACACAGTGTGCTGCAGGATCTGTTTTATGTGGTGCACACATACCACATAGATGTATTCTCCATATCTAGGCCCAAATGTACCACTCACATTTTATCAGAGTGAGCTGAGCTCATGGCGTAGATCTACGGTTTGGACCCTGAATGTAATGCCGTAGATCTACGGGACGGACCCTGAAAGGGTTAAAGTACCAAAAGAATAATAGTAAAAAATCACAATGGTAATGTCTTGGTTATAATATGATAGTAAGATGGTAGACAGGTACCCAGT
The DNA here is from genome assembly GCF_026875155.1 of Cherax quadricarinatus. Lineage (NCBI taxonomy): Eukaryota > Metazoa > Arthropoda > Malacostraca > Decapoda > Parastacidae > Cherax > Cherax quadricarinatus. The sequence goes on from NC_069459.1 coordinate 27,647,802, forward strand.
ACACAGGTACAAAGGATAATATAAAGGTTGGGGTTGAATATAAAAACTTGAAAATTTGGCAACAAAATGTTTTGGGAAGTATAAAATAATGTTTAATGTACAAAAGTAAAATTGACTGGTAGTTAAAATATGGTGTTTAATAAAATTTAGTAAGTAATAATGATTACAAAAAAGTGAAAAGGTAATGTTTATTTCATTCAATATTGCACTGGTAGTTATACTTGAGGTTATATGGCAGTACAAGGTAGTTAAGAGTAATCTAGGATAGTAAATGTGGTATTAAAACAGGTAAAGGTAATTAGACAAGTAATGGTTTTATTAAATGTCAAAAATGTTAAGAGTAAATTGAAATTTTAGTAAAAATGATATTTATTAATTTTAGTAAGTAATATCAATTGATAGTATTTAAAAAAATAAGAGGTAGTAATATGGACAGAGAAAGTATCAATTCAGCTAATATTTAAGCAAACAATAGTAAATAAGAAAATCACATAAAGTGATTTATGCTTACTAGTAAAATCACAAAATGAGGTAGTTGATTATTTAATTACTAAGAGATTGTACAATGAAATTTGAACAATAATGGAGCAAAACATACACTACACTACACTTCATAGATAGAGTTGAAAGAGAAGTAAATTTTCAGGCGTTGGCCAGAGGTGTGGGGTTAAAAAATAAAGAATCAAACAGAAAGTGGGAGTTCTCATGGCTGCTCTTTGCTGATGACACTGTGCTTTTGGGGGATTCTGAAGAGAAGTTGCAGAGGTTGGTTGATGAGTTTGGTAGGGTATGTAAAAGAAGGAAATTAAGAGTGAATACAGGAAAGAGTAAGGTGATGAGGATAACAAAACAATTAGGTAACAGAAGATTGGATATCAGATTGGAGGGAGAGGGTATGGAGGACATGAATGTATTCAGATATTTGGGAGGGAATGTGTCAGCAGATGGGTCTATGAAAGATGAGGTGAAACATAGAAATGATGAGGGGATAAAGGTGAGTGTTGCACTGAAGAATCTGTGGAGACAAAGAACTTTATCCATGAGAGCAAAGAGGGGAATATATGAGAGTATAGTTACACCAATGCTTTTATATGGATGTGAGGCATGGGTGGTAAATGTTGCAACAAGGACGAGGTTGGAGGCAGTGGAGATATCTTTTTGGGCCACCCAAAATGTGTAAATAAAAATAAATAAAAATACGTAATAGGTAATGGTATTACTATAGAAAACCGAGGTAGTTATTACCGTGCCAGACTGAGGGAGTGACCACCTTCAATCAAGACTGAGGGACTGGCCACCTTCATCAAGAATGAGGGACTGAACATCTTCAATCAAAACTGAGAGACTGACCACCTTCAATCAAGACTAAAGGACTATACACCTACTATCAAATCTAAAGGGACTGCCCAGCCCAAAACTGCTTCCGTTGAATTTAGCTCTTGTTAACTTCCACTGAGGAAGGGCAACAAAAAACAAGAGGAAAAACATTCACAAATTTTCAATCAGTACTGTCAAACTGCATTGACATCATTGTTCAGATGTCCCTCCAAAATGCATCGTCCTCACCCATCCTTTGGAGTCATCCATCCTTAGGTGCAGGCACTTTGAAGGAAACTCCAAAGGATGGACAAAGATAATATCAGACTCTAGACTGGGTAACTGGCATTTCCCCAAATCCCCTTTATACACCGGCTTAGTATATACTATTGTCCAATACACCTCTGAGTTGAACCCAGACCCTCCCAGCACTGTGGGAGAGTCAAAATACCATGTAAGGTTAGTTTTAGGCAAGGTTCATCAGGAAACAAGACAATGTTTTTCCCGACATGGGTCTTAGTCATATGAAATCCACAGCTGGAGCTTTTGGTCATCTGACTGAGGCCTTCCACTATACCAGTAAACTAACACACTTTCCTACCACAAATATGAGGGTTTAAATCACCAACTCTTCCCCACAACCTTCCAAAGATTTATCCTCAATTTACATCAAAACCCCCCAAATATATCGATCAAGTTAGTTTAACTTGCATGTATTAGGTCCTCCATAATACTTAATTCCTTCTCTCTGTATTCCAACTTGAAAGTACAGCATATGCTGTACTTTTTTCTTCAAGATTTAGAGACTGAACACATCAATTTTGAGGCTTAGGGACTGATTACCTCAAACTCCTCCTCTGTTTGTATTGTTCTTTTTTGTATGGGCTAATGAAGCCACTGTGCGGTTAAAACATTTTCTCAGTAAAGATACCAAAATGTTGCACAAGTGTCTCATTCTTGCTTTAATATGCAATAAGATCACAGTAAACCAGTGATAACATAATATGCAAACAACCACTGTGAAAAAAAAGTACTTTTCCAAGCACTTTTTGAGATTTCTCACATTATTAATGACCTGTAAAAATAATAGAACAACAGAAGGCTTATAAGGCTGAGATTTCACCTCACATATGACCTTCTACTGTTCTATTAATTTTACAAGTCCTTGATAGACCAAATAACCCACACATAGAGAGAGGAGGTTATGACGATGTTTCAGTCAATGCGGATTTTGTGAATACAGTGGTACCCTGAGTTTCTAACTGCTCCCAACTCTGCCAATTTTGGGAAGTGTATTTTTGTAAGTGATTTTTGTAAGTGTATTTTTGGGGGGGCTATAATGGACTAATCTAATTTACATTCCTTATGGGAACAAATTCATTCAGTAACGGCACTCCCGGAGTTTTACCTGGAGAGGTTTCAGGGGGGGCCCGGTCTGAGAACCAGGCCTCATAGTGGGGTCAGGGTCTGATCAACCCGGCTCTTACCCGCTGACCACACGCAAGCTGACGTACGAACCACAGCCCGGTTGGTCAGGTACTGACTTTAGGTGCTGTCCGGTGCCTTCTTGAAAACAGCCAGGGATCTATTGGTAATCCCCCTTATGTATCTGGGAGGCACCTGAACAGCTTGGGCCCCGACACTTATTGTGTTTTTCTCTCGGTGTACTCGTGGTGCCTCTGCTTTTCAACGGGGAATGTTGCATCTCCTGCTGAGTCTTTTGCTTTCATATGGAATGATTTTCGTGTGCAGGTTTGGTACCAATCCCTCCAGGACGTTCCAAGTGTACATTATCATGTCTCTCTCTCGCCTGCGTTCGAGGGAATACAGATTAAGAACCTTCAACTGTTCCCAGTAGTTTAGGTGCCTTATCGCACTTATGTGTGCCATAAAAGTTCTTTGTACACTCTCCAGGTTTGCAATGTCGCCAGCCTTGAAGGGGGCCATTACTGTACAGCAGTATTCCAGCCTAAAGAGCATAAGCGATTTGAAGAGAATCATCATGGGCTTGGTATCCCTAGTTTTGAAGATTCTCATTATCCATCCAATCATTTTCCTAGTGCATGAGGTAGATACATTGTTGTGGTCTTTGAAGGCGAGATCCTCTGACATTATCACTCCATGGTCCTTCACATTACCTTTCTGCTCTATTGTATGGTTAGAATTTGTTGTATATCCTGACACATTTTTAATTTCTTCAAGTTTTCCATATCTGAGTAGCTGAAATTTCTCCTTGTTGAACTTCATATTGTTGTGAGTGGCCCATTCGAAGATTTGATTGATATCTGCTTGGAGTCATGCAGTGTCTTCGATGGAGGTCGCTGCCAGGGTAATCCGAGTGTCATCCGCAAAGGAAGACACGGAACTATGGCTTACATCTCTATGTCAGAAATGAGGATGAGGAATAGAATGGGAGTGAGTACTGTGCCTTGTGGAACAGAGCTTTTTACCATGGCTGCCTGGGACTTTACTCTGTTTACTATTACTCTTTGTGTTCTATTTGTCAGGAAGATGTAGATCAATCTACCAACTTTTCCCATCATTCCTTTATCCCGCATTTTGTGTGCTATTACACCATGGTCACACTTGTCAAAAGCTTTTGCAAAGTCTGTGTATATTACATCTGTATTTTGTTTATCCTCTACAGCATCCAGGATCTTGTCATAGTGGTCCAGTAGCTGGGACAGGCAGGAGTGACCTGCTCTAAACTTGTGTTGTCCTGGGTTGTGTAAATGATGGGTATCTAGATGGCTGGCTTTCTTGCTTCTTAGAACCCTCTCAAAGATTTTTATATGGGATGTTAGTGCTATTGGTCTGTAGTTCTTTGCAATTGCTTTACTCCCACCTTTGTGGAGTGGGGCTATGTCTGTTGTTTTTAGTGTGTGTGGGATGACCCCTGTGTCCATGCTCCATCTCCATAAAATGCTGAAGGCTCGCAGTAGGGACTTCTCGCAGTTCTTGTTGAAGATGGAGTTCCACGAGTCTGGGCCTGGGGCAGAGTGCATGGGCATATCATTAATTGCCTCTTCAAAATCTTGTGGAGTTGTAATAATATCCGAGAGTTTTGGGATGACCAAATTTTGGGTTTCGTTCATAAAGAATTCATTTGGATTGTCGTCCCTTAGAGTGGGCAGTGGATCACTGAACACTGAATTTCTTGGCTATCATCTGTGTATGTCCCATCCCTCCTAAGCAGGGGCCAATACTGGATGTTGTTTTTCCTTAGATTTGGCATAAGAGAAGAAGTGTATTTTTTGTTTTTGTTTTTTTCAATTTCCTTCTTGGCTTTTAGTTCTTTCTGTGATTCTTGTCTTCTATAAGATTCCTTCAGCTTAAGTTTGATATTTGCAATTTCACTGACTAGTGCCTCCCTTCATATTTCAGATATAGTGACCCCACTCAGCAGCTCTGTGACTCTTCGCCTTCGTCTGTATAGGGAATGTCTCTCTCTTTCAAGTTTACATCTTCTCTTTCTTTTTCTTAATGGAATGCATCTTGAGGAGATCTCAAGAACCACGGAATTCATTTTTTCAAGGCAAATGTTCGGATCCATGTTGTTTAGGATATCTTCCCAGCTTGTTTCATTTACAATATGGTTTACTTGATCCCATTGTATGTTTTTGTTACTGATAATGTTCCAGTCATTGTGCCTTTCTGTTTTTTAAGGTCCTTGATAATGTGAGAAATCATGAAAGTGCTTGGAGGTTCACTATTTTTTCACAGTTGCTGTTTTGCATATTTATATAACATGTTATTGAATTTAAGAAATTAATAAAACTTGCTATAATTTATTACTCTACATTATGTAATAAAACTTACCATCTTTCACCTCAATCAAGTCATCATCAATGTAGGTGTTTGCACCATCACACACATCAACGCCCTGCAACCATTATGCAGGGAAAATTAGAAAGTTTCATTCATGTATTCATGTGCAAGTACATATGCACATTAGCAAGCTCTAATCCAGTAAGGATCATACATCATATATGTAGGTAAATAACATACAAGTACTTCTCAATTTACTATGGTCTGACTTACGATATTTTGATTTTATGATGGTGCAAAAGCAAGTACTTTGGAGGTGAAGGCAGCAAGTCCATAACTTGTATTCATTTATTTACTTTTCAATACAGTGGTACCCTGAGTTTCATACAGTTCCCAACTTGAACCATTATGTTAGTGTATTATTGTAAGTGTATTTTTGGGGGTCTGAAATGGACTAATCTAATTTACATTATTCCTTATGGGAATGAATTCGTTCAGTAATGGCACTCCAACAGCCTTCTGGAATGAATTAAGGCCAAAACTAGGGGAAGCACTGTACTGGTATTTAGTTACAGTAATTATTTGTTTATTATTTAGTGACAGTAGCCATTTATTTACTTATTTATTTAGCATATTCATATTCAACTTAGGATATTTTCAACTTACAATATTTTCGATTTACAATGGGTTCGTCATAACATAACCCTATCGTAAGTCAAGGACCACCTGTAATATATGCTGACAGTTCACAAATGTAAAATATTTATCACTACTCACCACAGGCTGTCCAATTTTCACACTATTTTGGGATTTTATATGCCTATCAGTCTTGCATTTGAAGAGCTTGTCAAATTTGTCTGACGATTCAAAGTAGGCAAGCTTCGAAGGCTTCTTTCTCTTTAGGCCAGAGCACGATACACCTTCAAGTATGTAATATTGCTAAAAGAACATATTCTTTGAAACAAATGATCATATTCTTAAAGTCAAGAGTACAGTAAATTACATTATTCTTAACAAAGTCAAGAGTAGTCAGTTATCTTATTAAGTTATTTACAGCTAACGAAATTTTTTGTAAACACAATTGAAAAAGTGCAACCAAAATTAGAGATCCTATAGAATGGTCTTCATAGTAGGCATCCAAATATTCCCTTACTACAGATATCAGTACTGGAACTCAACACACTATACATGATATAATGAATCACCATTTAACCTAAATGATGAATGATCATGCCGACCCAGACCTAAACCTATATAACCTAACTCCCAATCAAAATTTAATGGAAAGTAACTGCCTCTATTACACAACATCACAAGCCAGCACTGTCCTAAATACTGCTAAAAATATTACAGTTCTTAATTACAATATCAGGTCTCTAAGCAAACACCATGATGACCTCCTGACACTCCTCGATTCCTTAACCTCTAAACGGTCCAAACGTATATACAGTGGACCCCCGGTTTGCAAAGTCATCGGTATCCGATTAATCCGGTATCCGAAGCATTATATCGCAAAAAATTTGCCTCGGTTCCCGTTACAAAACCTGGTATGTGATATGATTCGTACGAGACGTGTCCACGTGTGGCCTGAACTGCCCCGTGTGTGCCAGTGTTTACAAGCCAGCCAGTGTGTGCGCATCTAAGGATACATTCGGCACATTATCACTGTTTTTGGTGCTTGTTTCTGCAAAATAAGTCACCATGGGCCCCAAGAAAGCTTCTAGTGCCAACTCATCAAGACCAAGGGTGCTAATGACTATTGAAATGAAGAAAGAGATAATTGCAAAGTATTTAAGTGGAGTGCGTGTGTCGGACCTGGCCAAGTTGTATAGTAAATCCCAATCAACCATCTCTACTATAGTGAGCAGGAAAATGGCAATCAAGGAAGCTGTTCTTGCAAAAGGTGCAACTGTGATTACAAAACAGCGATCGCAAGTGTTAGAAAATGTTGAGAGACTGTTATTGGTGTGGATAAATGAAAAACAGATAGCAGGAGATAACATCTCTCAAGTGATCATTTGCGAAAAGGCTAGGCAGTTGCATGAGGATTTAATTAGAAAAATGCCTGCAACTAGTGGTGATGTGAGTGAATTTAAGGCCAGCAAAGGTTGGTTTTAAAGATTTAAGAATCGTAGTGGCATACATAGTGTGATTAGGCATGGTGAGGCTGCCAGTTCAGACCAAAAAGCAGCTGAAAAATATGTGCATGAATTCAAGGAGTTGAATTCAAGATATATTGTGCGACAGAAGTCCAGTGACTCTCAAGCTGGTTCTAGTGGCATTAAAAGAAGAAGGGAAGTAACCCCAGAAAAGGACTTGCTACCTCAAGTCCTAATGGAGGGGGATTCCCCTTCTAAACATTAAAAACTTTGACACTCTCCCCTCCTCCCATCCCATCAATCATCACCAGATCTTCATTAAAGGTAAGTGTCAATTATTCTATTGTGATTATTCAATTGTTATTATTGTTATTGTAATTATTCTATTGTATTAAACTTAATATTTCATGAGGTAAAAGTTTTTTTTTTTCATACTTTTGGGCGTCTTGCACGGATTACAGTGGACCCCCACTTAACGATCACCTCCAAATGCGACCAATTATGTAAGTGTATTTATGTAAGTGCGTTTGTACGTGTACGTTTGGGGGTCTGAAATGGACTAATCTACTTCACAATATTCCTTATGGGAAAAAATTCGGTCAGTACTGGCACCTGAACATACTACTGGAATGAAAAAAGTTCGTTAACCGGGGGTCCACTGTAATTTGATTTCCATTATTTCTTATGGGGAAAATTGATTCGCTTTCCGATAATTTGGCTTTACAATGAGCTCTCAGGAACGGATTAATAATGTGAACCGAGGGTCCACTGTACAGTAAGGCCCCACTTTACGGTGTTTTGCCTTACGGCATTCTGCTAATACGGCGATGTCAAATTATGACCAAAATTTGCTATATGGCAAGCGGTCTTTCAAATACGGCGCCTCCCACCCAGTTTGTTTACATATTCCGTGACTTCATCTATTATGTCAGGAAACTTTCCAAAATTTCAAGTGTTTAAAAGTTACTGCGTATTTTATATGTACTCTGATAATTATACTTAAGTGTACCTGTACCTAAATATACTTACACACTGTGCTGGTGTGCAGGTACACATTAAAATCGCTAAGTCTCTCTCCACTCATGACGCCAATAATACGTACAGGTCTCCCTCAACATTCGCGAGGGTTAGGGGATCAAGAGCCTCGCGAATGTTGAAAAACCGTGAATGTTTGGTGCCCCAATATATTGTAGGGAAATATATTACAATACTGCTTCCTTAACTTGTTGAACCATGAATAATCATAAAATACATGAAAACGTCGTAAATTGTACTAAATATATACATGTTATGCTTTAATAACGTATGTTATTTAATAACATGTATGTTAATAACATGTATGTTATTAAATACCACAGACTCCACCACTGCCTCCACCAATGCCTCCACCACTGCGAGTCCCTACTACCCTCCCTCCGACCCCCGCAACTGGCAGCCAGCCCTCCCACCACTCAGTGTGGTGAGTGTTTTGTTTGTTCATTATTTGCTATTAAACTACAGAATAAATAATGTAAACCCATTCATGACTGCATATTGGAATGGCTATCAGGAAAGGTATTAGACGGTGACATCATGTGTTTACTCTTGAACACAGCAAAGAATCAAGCATTTCTGCTATTGCTAATAATACAATAGTAGTAATAATAATAATAATAATAATAATAATAATAATAATAATAATAATAATAAATACGATATAATTGAAGAAGGAAATTGTACAAAAATACGAGGGAGTGGTTGACACATCGTCAGTGTGACTTCGTTTATGCTGGAGTGAACATTCCCCTCATGGAAGGTTCCTTGATGTTGGTGAGGGGCTCTTGATTTAGGAATTGGATCTGTGCTCCAGTTCCCCGAATTAAGCCTGAATGCCTTCCACATCCCCCCCCCAGGCGCTGTATATCCTCGGGTTTAGCGCTTCCCCCTTGATTATATAATAATAATGGAGTGAACATTAGTCTCCCTGCTCTTCCAAACATTTCACAACTATTCAGCGGTTGAGGCAGTGGTATTTAATAACATATATGTTATAAATAATAATAGTACATGTTATTATTAATAACATGTATTATTATTAACATGTATGTATTTAATAACATATATGTTATAAATAATAATAGTACATATTATTAATAACATGTATTATTATTAACATGTATGTTATTAAATACCATTGCCTCAATCACTGCCTCTACCACTCCAGTCACACTCAATCTACAAGCACCAAACACAATGAATTATTGTGAAATGTTGGAAGAGCAGGGAGACTAATGTTCACTCCAGCAATAAACAAAGTCACACTGACGATGTGTCAACCACTCCCTCGTATTTTGTACAATTTCCTTCTTCAATTATATCATATTTATTATTATTATTATTATTATTATTATTATTATTATTATTATTATTACTATTGTTATTATTAGCTGTAGCAGAAATGTTTAATTCTTTGCAGTGTTCAGGAGTAAACACATGATGTCACCGTCTAATACCTGTCCAAATAGCCATTCCAACATGCAGTCATGAATGGGTTTACATTATTTATACTGTAGTTTAATAGCAAATAATGAACAAACAAAACACTCACCACACTGAGTGGTGGGAGGGCTGGCTGCCAGTTGCAGGGGTCGGAGGGAGGGTAGTAGGGACTCGCAGGTGGCGGGAAACTTAAATATGATTTGGCGGCTGGGAATTTGGTGGCTGGGAATTTGGCAGTTGGGAATTCGCAAATGTGTGAAGCCCGTGAAAGTTGAAAATGTGAATGTTGAGGGAGACCTGTAATAATAATCACTCTTGGGCACACTAAATGTCTTATTTTACATCAATATAGGCATTTTCATTAATCCATCTATGATATTTTCCTCAATATTATATATGAAACCTATTACATAACATATAAACATGATATATACACTCACAGAATAAAAATTGATGTAAATATGAAATATGAGATTTGTTTACAAAACAGCTGTGTAGGTAGTGTCGGAAGAATTACATTTTCTCTAGTCAAACTGGGGGATAAGTGTAGAAAAATATTCTTTTCGTATGCCTTTACTCTATATATAGCAATTCACGACCCTTGTGGGTTTAGTGCTTTTTATAATTAATAATAATATTATTATTATTAATATTAATAATAATAATATTATTATTATTATTATTATTATTATTATTATTATTATTATTATTATCTTCATTCACTCTAAAAATGGTGTGTTGCTGTTTGTTTATTCTGAACTAACTTGTACACAATGTAAGAATATTTGTACTGTAAGGTAATTATTATTATAGTAAAAAAATATTGAGGTAAATGCTTTACAAACTGTTACAAATGGACGTGAATGAACTAAAAGTAGACACATATTAATACACATTTATTTCACCTGACCAAGTGATCGTCCACTACCTGTTCAGTCTGTGTTCTTACATTGTCTCAACTCTATCTCATTCTCTCTCTTGTTGACTCTTTCGTTAACTAGTTGGCTTTCATTGACGATGGCATCTAAGGTTAGCTGTGATAAAAAGAGAAGTTGTAAGCCTCTTGCTTTAAGTGCCAAGTTAGAGGATGATGGTGTGCCATTCTGATTTTATTCAATAAACACCCTGCCACTCACCTCTCACACATTAATATTAATATTTTAAGGTAAGTAATAAGTGTACTCTGTGTGTACCTTAACTTTTATTGTGTTTTTAATGCCTATTTCTATTGCTAACTTAATACAGTGGACCCCCGGTATTCGATGGCATCGGTATTCGATAAATCCGGTTTTCGATGCATTTTAACACAAAATTTTTTCCTCTGTATTCGATTGAAAACCCGGTATTTGATACGATTCGTACGAGACCTGTCCACGTGTGGCCGGAACTGCTCCGTGTGTGCTAGTGTTTACAAGCCAGCCAGTGTGCGCGCATCTAAAGATACATTCGGTACATTCCATATTATCCATATTATCACTGTGTTTGGTGCTTGTTTCTGCAAAATAAGTCACCATGGGCCCCAAGAAAGCTTTTAGTGCCAACCCTTCGAGAAAAAAATCGCTAATGACTTATGAAATGAAGAAAGAGATAATTGCAAAGTATGAAAGTGGAGTGCGTGTGTCGGAGCTGGTCAGGTTGTATAATAAACCCCAATCAACCATCTCTACTATAGTGACCAGGAAAATGGCAATCAAGGAAGTTCTTCTTGCAAAAGGTGCAACAGTGATTACAAAACAGCGACCGCAAGTGTTAGAAAATGTAGAGATATTGTTACTGGTGTGGATAAATGAAAAACAGATAGCATCTCTCAAGCGATCATTTGTGAAAAGGCTAGGCAGTTGCATGACGATTTGGTAAAGAAATTGCCTGCAACTAGTGGTGATGTGAGTGAATTTAAGGCCAGCAAAGGTTGGTTTGAAAGATTTAAGAATCGTAGTGGCATACATAGTGTGATTAGGCATGGTGAGGCTGCCAGTTATGTTGTGCGACAGAAGTCCAGTGACTCTCAAGCTGGTCCTAGTGGCATTAAAAGAAGAAGGGAAGTAACCCCGGAAAAGGACTTGCTACCTCAAATCCTAATGGAAGGGGATTCCCCTTCGAAACACTAACACCTCTCCCCTCCTCCCATCCCATCAATCATCACCAGATCTTCATTAAAGGTAAGTGTCAATTATTTTATTGTTATTGTAATTATTCTATTGCATTAAACTTAATATTTCATGTAGTAAAAATTTTTTTTCATACTTTTGGGTGTCTTGCACGGATTAATTTGATTTCCATTATTTCTTATGAGGAAAATTGATTCGGTTTTCGATATTATCGGTATTCGATGAGCTCTCAGGAATGGATTAATATCGAATACCGGGGGTCCACTGTATAAGTTAGTGTAAACTTGTTGTCTGGTGTTTATTGCATATTTAATGTGTGCTCTGATAATAATACATGTGGAGCTGTGTGGTAGCCGGATGGAGGGACAACATTATGTTTTCTCTGCTCAGCCATCAGAGAAAACGTTTATGAATCTGTGTTTGGCCCAGCCACTCCCTCACTCCGCTTTTGTTTACAATTTTTGGCATGAATTATTCATTACTTCTACCTTCGCTTATGATGGCATCTAAAGGTAGTTGTTAGAAATGATTAAATTCAGTGAACAAGGTATGTCGATATTAATAACATGGCTCTGGGCCACAGTGTAGGTAGCCAGTAGGTGTAGCCCAGGTGGGCTACACCTACCGGCTACCTACACTGACTTCCTACAAATAAATACTACTCATCTCTCTTCCTATATTAAGACTACACATATTTTAAGGTAAATAATGAGTGTACTGTATGTGTATTTTACCTCTCTGGGATGTTTTAAATATCATATAATAAGTATGAGATGGGGAGCCAGGGCTACCTACACCTGGCCTACTTGCACCTGACTTCCTACAAATAAGTACTACTCACATCTCTCCCTACATTAAGATTACAAATACTTTAAGATAAGTAATGAATTTACTGTGAATGTATTTTCTTTGTGTGTTTTTAATGCCTGGTTCTATTACTAACTTAACATAATTTAGTGTAAACTTGTTGTCTGGTATTTATATGCATTTATAAATGGAAAAAAATGGCGTTCTGCCTTCCGCCGATGTCTGCCTTCCGGCGACAGCCTGGAACCTAACCCGCCGTATAAGTGGGGCCCTACTGTATATGTTCTTACGCGTAGCGCCCCAAACGTATATATACGTTTTAATTTTCCTGCTTCCAAATTTGGCACAATTGGCCTGAGATGCCTGGTCAGCATAGAATGGGTCTTAACACTCGGTGTGGGTAGTATTAAAAAAATCTGGGACCACTTAGTACCTTGCGGGAGCATCAGTTAAACTGAGCCCCAGCTAGAGCAAACAGTGTGGCAAACACCATGGATTCACTGAAGTAATGTCATATTAACACTCCTCTTTTAAGAGGAAAGTGATGTTAACCCCAAGTTTAGGGGGTTTTTTCTACTTCTAAACTCCGTCTGTTTTCTATTAGTCTTTATTAGTCTCTGTCTATCTGTCTCTATCAGCCTCTGTCTATCTGTCTCTATCAGTCTCTGTCTATCTCTTTCTCACAGGTACACAAGTATACGTAGTATAAATTACCTAGGATAACCCAAAAAATCCAGACAAAGCGCTATACTCTGCTTGAAGATGTAAGTAAACGTTATGATGCAGTCTTGTGGCTCTCTCTGAGACAGAGAGCTAGACAGAAAGACAGGGAGCTTGACAGACAGACAAATAGACAGAAAGACATGTTTGTGTACCAGTGAAAACAAAGCCAGGGCGATGTTCATCAAATGCACCTCTAATCTTTTCTTATCTGCTGCACCCTCCCCCACCCTCATGTATGCTCATCAAACATCAGCTCTTATCAGATGTTATCTCATCATGTTACTGTCAGGGGAGGACTTTGTTTTTCATGCTTCAAGGGAACTTATTATAACCTATTATTATTATGTATTATTATTATGTATTATTATTATTATTGTGTTATGTATTATTATTATTATATATTATTATTATTATGCATTATGCATTTATAATTATGTAGAGGAGAGAGAGAGATTTTGGGAGATGTTAAGTGAATGTATAGGAGCCTTTGAACCAAGTGAGAGAGTAATTGTGGTAGGGGACCTGAATGCTAAAGTAGGAGAAACTTTTAGAGAGGGTGTGGTAGGTAAGTTTGGGGTGCCAGGTGTAAATGATAATAGGAGCTCTTTGATTGAACTTTGTATAGAAAGGGGTTTAGTTATAGATAATACATATTTTAAGAAAAAGAGGATAAATAAGTATACAAGATATGATGTAGGGCAAAATGACAGTAGTTTGTTGGATTATGTATTGGTAGATAAAAGACTGTTGAGTAGACTTCAGGATGTACATGTTTATAGAGGGGCCACAGATATAACAGATCACTTTCTAGTTGTAGCTACACTGAGAGTAAAAGGTAGATGGGATACAAGGAGAATAGAAGCATCAGGGAAGAGAGAGGTGAAGGTTTATAAACTAAAAGAGGAGGCAGTTAGGGTAAGATATAAACAGCTATTGGAGGATAGATGGGCTAATGAGAGCATAGGCAATGGGGTCGACGAGGTATGGGGTAGGCTTAAAAATGTAGTGTTAGAGTGTTCAGCAGAAGTTTGTGGTTACAGGAAAGTGGGTATGGGAGGGAAGAGGAGCGATTGGTGGAATGATGATGTAAAGAGAGTAGTAAGGGAGAAAAGTTAGCATATGAGAAGTTTTTACAAAGTAGAAGTGATTGAGCAATGTACAAAGAGAGCAAATGAGAGAGTGGATGAGATGTTATCAACAAATTTTGTTGAAAATAAGAAAAAGTTTTGGAATGAGATTAACAAGTTAGGAAGCCTAGAGAACAAATGGATTTGTCAGTTAAACATAGGAGAGGAGAGTTATTAAATGGAGAGTTAGAGGTATTGGGAAGATGGAGGGAATATTTTGAGGAATTGTTAAATGTTGATGAATAGGGAAGCTGTGATTTCGTGTATAGGGCAAGGAGGAATAACATCTTGTAGGAGTGAGAAAGAGCCAGTTGTGAGTGTGGGGCAAGTTCGTGAGGCAGTAGGTAAAATGAAAGAGGTAAGGCAGCCGGGATTGATGGGAAAAGATAGAAATGTTAAAAGCAGGTGGGGATATAGTTTTGGAGTGGTTGGTGCAATTATTTAATAAATTATGGAAGAGGGTAAGGTACCTAGGGATTGGCAGAGAGCATGCATAGTTCCTTTGTATAAAGGCAAAGGGGACAAAAGAGAGTGCAAAAATTATAGGGGGATAAGTCTGTTGAGTATACCTGGTAAAGTGTATGGTAGAGTTATTATTGAAAGAATTAAGAGTAAGACGGAGAATAGGATAGCAGATGAACAAGGAGGCTTTAGGAAAGGTAGGGGGTGTGTGGACCAGGTTTTTTACAGTGAAACATATAATGTGAACAGTATTTAGATAAGGCTAAAGAAGTCTTTGTGGCATTTATGGATTTGGAAAAGGCATATGACTGGGGATAGGGGGGCAATGTAGCAGATGTTGCAGGTGTATGGTGTAGGAGGTGGGTTACTGAAAGCAGTGAAGAGTTTTTACGAGGATAGTGAGGCTCAAGTTAGAGTAGTAGGAAAGAGGGAAATTATTTCCCGTAAAAGTAGGCCTTAGACAAGGATGTGTGATGTCACCGTGGTTGTTTAATATATTTATAGATGCGGTTGTAAGAGAAGTAAATGCGAGGGTCTTGGCAAGAGGCGTGGGGGTTAAAAGATAAAGAATCACACATAAAGTGGGAGTTGTCACAGTTGCTTTTTGCTGATGACATGGTGCTCTTGGGAGATTCTGAAGAGAAGTTGCAGAGATTGGTGGTGAATTTGGTAGGGTGTGCAAAAAAAGATAATTAAAAGTGAATACAGGAAAGAGTAAGGTTATGAGGATAACAAAAAGATTAGGTGATGAAAGATTGGATATCAGATTGGAGGGAGAGGAGTAAGAGGAGGTGAATGTATTCAGATTTTTGGGAGTGGACGTGTCAGCGGATGGGTTATGAAAGATGAGGTGAATCTTAGAATTGATGAGGGGAAAAGGGTGATGGTGCACTTAGGAGTCTGTGGAGACAAAGAACTTTGTCCTTGGAGGCAAAGAGGGGAATGTATGAGAGTATATTTTTTCCCAACGCTCTTATATGGGTGTGAAGCATGGGTGATGGAATGTTGCAGCGAGGGAAGGCTGGAGGCAGGGGGAGATGTCATGTCTGAGGGCAATGTGTGGTGTGAATATAATGCAGAGAATTCGTAGTTTGGAAGTTAGGAGGAGGTGCGGGATTCCCAAAACTGTTTTTCCAGAGGGCTGAGGAAGGTTTTGAGGTGGTTCGGACTGTAGAGAGAATGGAGCGAAAGAGTGACTTCAAGAGTGTATCAGTCTGTAGTGGAAGGAAGGCAGGGTAGGGGTGGGCCCTAGGAAAGGTTGGAGGGAGGGGGAAAAGGAGGTTTTGTGTGCGAGGGGCTTGGACTTCCAGCAGGCATGCGTGAGCGTGTTTGATAGGAGTGAATGGAGACAAATGGTTTTAATACTTGACGTGCTGTTGGAGTGTGAGCAAAGCAACATTTATGAAGGGGTTCAGGGAAACCGGCAGGCCGGACTTGAGTCCTGGAGATTGGAAGTACAGTGCCTGCACTCTGAAGGGGGGGTGTTAATGTTGCAGTTTAAACTGTAGTGTAAAGCACCCTTCTGGCAAGACAGTGATGGAATGAATGATGGTGAAAGTTTTTCTTTTTCGGGCCACCCTGCCTTGGTGGGAATCGGCCAGTGTGATAATTTTTTTTTTTATTATGTATTATTATTATGTATTATTATTATTATGTATTATTATTATGTATTATCATTATTATGTATTATTACTACTACTACTCTGTTACACCCCTCATTTGTGAACCTTCTAGGTCAGGTATGATGTATGTGTAACGGGCTTTTTCACTTAATATTATATTATTTCTAGCCTCATTAGTAGCTAAAATTAGGATAGAGTACTTTATAATATTATCTGGCCTTAATTTATTTAGCTGTGTAAATAGATAGGATGTTTGGATGATGTAAACTACGGGTACAGTTGTTTACTATGCGGCTGTCGTTTAGCCACTGACCCTCTTAATCCGAGGTGACGTCAGTCCGAGAATTCTGTTATAGTCCAGTCCGCTCTCACCTTTTGTGAGAGAAGGCACCTTGATTCTTGGATTTAACCTTCTGGTCCTAAATAAAGGGTTCCCCAGTGCCTCCAGCACTCCCTTTGCATCCAACTGGGGAGCACAAAGCGATATATGAAAACAATACTTCAGGGAACTTGCGTGGCTTACTCTCTCTCTCGCTGGGTTTGGGTGACTGGCTTAACCCACAAGAATGGCTGACTGGAAGACGTGTAACGATGCACCCGCATGAAGGAGCGGGGGATGACGGGGGACAGGTGGATGGGAGCTGAGGCAGGCTGACTAGCCCTCATTCAACAGTTGGCTTATTGACTGGCATAAATGCAAAATGGGTCAACCCCTCGGAGATTGAAGCAATTAGCACACGAACTAAGCCAGGAAGCTTGAAAAAACGGCGCAACAGGGTTGCAGGCTGGAGTACCAGGGTGGGTGGTGAGGGTAAGCTGGGGAGGTGGCCGGTTCGCCTCTGACCTTTTTTTTTATTTATTTAAATTTTTTTATTTATTAAACAATTTGAGCACACAGAGGTACAAAAAAATTCAGATAGAGCGCATGCAAAGCCACTTATACTAATGATAGCATTACGGGTGGCTTAAAATTAACTTAAGATTAACTAAGCAAGATGAAATCAGTGATAAAACATTAATGTAAAAAAGATTACTATAAAGCACAAGTGAGTATTACAAAGACAGGTATATGGTTGCATGCATTGTTGTACATTCAGTCGTATGGAGTATCCTGTTTAGTAGTGTATTTAAAAAATAATAAAGTTAGATTGGGTTTTAGGTTTAACATTTATGTGATATAATTGTGAGAAACATTTAAGTATACAATTTATAAGGTTCCAGTTATTCAGTATTTATTTGGTTTTGGGGGGAGTAAGTGATCTTTGAGAAGAGCTTGAATTTATAAACAGGTAGTGTTTCTTTTATATTTACAGGTAATGAAATTCCAGATTTTAGGGCCCTTTATGAGCATTGAGTTTTTGGGATAGTGTGAGATGGACACGAGGAACATCAAAGAGTGATCTGTGCCTTGTGTTATGGTCATGTGTTCTGTTGAGGTTGGCAAGGAGATGTTTGAGGGGAGGGTTAATATCAGAGTTAAGTGTTCTATGTATGTAATAGGTGCAGTAATAAGTATGGATGTTTTGTATGGTGAGTAGGTTTAGTGTATTGAATATTGGTGGAGTGTGCTGCCTGTAGTGAAATTTGTTATCATTCTAACTGCAGCCTTTTGTTGGGTAATTAGTGGTCTGAGATGGTTAATTGTTGTTGAGCCCCATGCACAAATTCCATAGGTGAGATAGGGGTAAATAAGAGAGTGATATAGGGCCAGGAGGGCTGACTGTGGAGCATAGTACCGTATCTTCGATAGTATGCCTACAGTCTTGGAAATTTTCTTAGAAATTTGTTGTATATGTGTATGAAATTTGAGTCTATTATCAAGGTGGATTCCTAAGAATTTTCCCTCTGTTAGCTTTGTGATAGGTGATCCGTTTATCATTATGTTAAGAGGGACATCTGTAGCTCTGTTACCAAACTGAATGAAGTAGGTTTTGTCAATGTTTAGTGTAAGTTTGTTAGTCCTGCCGGCAACCCACAAACAGTCTTCTAACGTCTGAAATACCCTTAAATCCAAGCCCACACCGGTGTCACCAATTGTCATGTGGGTTTTCACGTAATGTGGATAGGGTAAGAATACTCACGTAGGCTGGTAGTACGTATAATATAACGGAAAGTATGGGAAGCGCCAACAGCCGACCTGCCTCTCTCTGCTCCCTGTCTTCAACTGACCCACAGTGCCTACGGGTGAGGGGTGTTTGAAATCCTGCTATGGTCAGCAGCAATATGAATAATCAGTCAGTGATTCACGCAGACGGTTGGTAGTGAGTCATCTACTGGTACACTGGTTACTGGTAACTGGTTACTGGTAACTAATTACTTGGAACTGGTACTAGTACTGAGAGTGATATCCAAATTAATCCAGGACCTCAAACTATTGTGCAGAGGCAAAACAGACAGATAAATGACAGTGATAACAATGGTCTAGTAGCTAGGAATGATGACCTTAACTCCATATGTAATGCATACATAGGTCAGTGTGAGACAATACAGCCATTATTATCTCAAACACCACCAAACAGGACATAACTTGAAGATAGTAGAACTATGTACAGAAGATGAGGTAATCAGTCCCTCAACCTAGGAGTAGGTGTGAAGAGCACCGTAGTTGTGGAGATTCTGAAGCAGAAGCAAGGCGCCTGACGCTTATATACTAACGTCAGGTGGAACTGGGACAGGTAGCAGACGAGGGCATAGTCACTGGTGGGCGAGATTTCCCAGTGGAAGTAGGTCCTACCCAAAGAGATGGGTTAGTTGTAGTAGTAGTTGTTGTAGTCATGAAAGTTATGTACATGTCCTCAGACATGTATTGTATACCATTCTTGTACAACTTGTCAGACACTGCAACATCATGGGATCTTGATTCTGAGGACATGTACATAACTTTCACGACTACAACAACTACTACTACAACTAACCCATCTCTTTGGGTAGGACCTACTTCCACAGGGAAATCCCGCCTACCAGTGACTATGTCCTCGTCTGCTACCCGTCCCAGTTCCACCTGGCGTATGTAAGCATCAGGCGCCTTGTTTCTGCTTCAGAATCTCCACGACTATGGTGCTCTTTGCACCTACTCCTAGGTTGAGGGACTGATTACCTCATCTTCTGTACATATTTCTACTATCTTCAAGTTATATCCTGGAATTTGTATTGATAAAGCCACTGGATGGCGAAACATCTACAATAAAGATACCCAGATGTTGCACATGTGTCTTAATTTCATCAGATATTAGATAATATGAAATTCAGAGACCAGCTGCTAAAAAGATTTAAAGCAAACAGACAGGATATTGCAGCACAAAATAAATTCCAAAGGGGTGAGGAACAGAGTGCAGAGACTTATAAAAGGAGCAAAGGCAAAGCACTATTGCTTAAAAATTGAAGAGTATAAGCATAACCCCAGAAAGCTCTGGCAACAACTAAAACAGCTGGGGTATAGCCATAAGCCAGTAGATAGGTCTAACATAGTACTCACTATCGATAACGAGGTATGCCACGAAACATCTAAGGTGGCAAATTGCTTTAATTCCTTCTACACATCTGTTGCATCAACACTAGTAAGTAAAATACCAGCTGCATCAAATACCTTTAACACAGACTGATAAGTTTCAAACATACTATACCAATAAAGGGGTAACCTCAAACAGTTGTCAACTATTAAGTGTATCTCATGACTTTATTCAAAAAGAACTAAGCAGGTTAAACCCAACTAAGAGCACTGGCCCAGATAACATTCCATCTAAGTTCCTAAAAGATGGTGCTTCTGAACTGTCAATCCCTGTTGCTCACATAATAAATCTATCAATCGCCACTAATACTCCTATCTTCAAGAAAAATAGTAGGTCTGATGTAAGCAACTATAGGCCTGTTAGTATACTCAGTATAATATCCAAAATTCTAGAGAGGGCGGTGTACTCTCAAGTAGTTAAGTACCTTAATGACAACAACATTCTCCATAGCTATCAATCAGGCTTTAGAAGATCTTACTCAACTGACACCCCCCTAATTAATCTGATGGATTACCTGAGAACTGAAATGTCAAAGGGGAACCTCAAAGGTATGGCAACCTTAGACCTGCAAAAGGCCTTCGATACTGTCAACCACAATATATTATGTAAGAAACTTCAAGCTATCGGTATAGGTTCTGTAGACTGGTTTAAGTCCTACCTTAGCAACAGGAGACAAATTGTCAAAATCAACAAAATGGAATCAGAACCCCTGCGATAGCATGTGGAGTTCCCCAAGTAGTATTCTGGGTCCTTATTATTCTTATGTTATGTCAATGACATGCCTATCAGTGTCAAGTGCAAACTCCTACTGTATGCAGATGACAGTGCTCTGTTAGTGTCAGGTAAAGACCCACAAGATATAGCTAATGTTTTAACATTGGAACTGGAGTCCTGCAGCAAATGGTTAGTAGACAACAAACTATCATTACACCTCAGGAAAACTGAAGCCATTCTCTTTGGCACGAAACAAACTGAGAAGGGTAAATAATTTTAATGTCCAGTGTAATGGGGAGCCCATCACTTTGGTTTCATCAGTAAAATATCTGGGAATCCCCTTTGACCCATGCATGTCAGGAGAATTGATAGGGAACAGTGTAGTAAAGAAAGCGAATGCCAGATTGAAGTTCCTGTATAGACAAGCACAGTGTCTACCTACTGAGGCTCGCAGAACCCTATGTCTAGCCCTTATACAATGCCATATGGATTACGCTTGCTCTTCATGGTACTCTGCCTTGGCAAAAAAAAAAAACTGAAAGATAGACTGCAAATCACCCAGAACAAAATCCTAAGATTCATCCTGGGGCTGGGACCAAGAGAGCATGTAGGCCAGAATGAATTACAGCAGTTGGATATGCTGAATGTTGAAGACAGAGTAAAACAACTGAAGCTAAATCATGTTTATAAAATTGCTCACAAACAGTGTCCAGAATATCTTGCTATCAATTTTGTCAAGGTTGGGAACCAAAGCAATCATAGTACTAGGGGGAGAGAGCACAACTTTGTAGTACCCACAGTCATTGGCCAGGCTTCAAACACCCAGTGCCAACTTCTCAGCCTCATATCTCATAGTACTGACCCTAATTTTTTTTATTCTAAAACACTTAAAAAATGTGCTCTTATCTATAAAAAATTTTTTTTTTTTTTTCAAAATATTCGAGGCGCTGCGTGAGTGGACATATATATACGTTTGGACTGTTTAACCCTTTCAGGGTCGGCAGGCCCTCTCCTAAACTTCTTCACAGGGTCGGAAATTTTTCGAAAAAAAAACAAAAAAAATCTTATGAAATAACGGAGAATCTTTTCCCGATCATAATGACACCAAAAGTATGAAATTTGATGGAAAACTTACAGAATTATGCTCTCGCGAAGTTAGCGGTCTCGACGATGTTTACGCATTGGCGATTTCGCCCACTTTGAGCCCTATTTTCGGCCAATTTCCACGTAACAGTTGACAAAATCATAACTATTTCACTAGAACTCCATTTTTTCTACAGAATGAGTACAAGAAACCACCCATTTACCGATTTCAACTATCCAATAAAGTGGTCAGAAATTGGTAATTTTGCCAATTTCACACAAATTTCAAAAGATACCAATTTCTAAATAGGGTCCAGCATAAACAAGACAGACATTCCTGGCACTAAAATAACATTTCCTCTGTTCATTAGTCACATCCCCAGGCCTCTGTTACATTTCTTTTGCTTTCCACTTTGAATTTTTATTCTCACAAAAAATAGAAGATTTACCGTTATGCAGACTCCTGCATTCATGTAGAAATGGTGTAGAAATGGTATAAATAATATCAGCGCACTTGTGAAAGAATATTAGACTCACCAGTTGACGTGTATTGGACACATGGCATGATTTATTTACTTTTGAACTTTGGCAAAAATCAAACATTTCTGCTACTTCGAGCTCAATTTCAAGGTACTTTTCATTGTGAAACCAATCAAAATCACCTCAATTTCCATATTATGTATTCCATTCTATAAAATGAGACCAGGAAAACTAGAACACAACCATAAATATCATACAAAAATACACTGCAAAATCGCTGTTTTAAATCAAAAACACAGTTGGAGTTTTTCTTCTCATTAAGCACTTTGTGCTGCAGAATTTTTTTTTATACTGCGCACACTGGCCACATAGACCCATTCTTTCGTATGTAGGCCTACCAGCTTTCTCTCACTAGATTTGAAGGCACTAGAATTTACGAGTTCTAGTACAGCACCAATCCTGGCGTGCAAGCCGTACTAGTACGGCACCAACCCTGAAAGGGTTAAGGGTTAAAGACAACCTCCTTCTGTATACATGTAATTCTTACTTAACCTTTAAACGGTCCAAACGTTTATATACGTTTCTTTTGTCATTCATTCAACATTGGCACGATAGGCCTGAATCGCCTAGACATGAGAGAATGGGTGTGCACACTCAGTATGCACCATATGAAAAAAATTGGGGATGCCTAGGTACCACATGCTCTTTTTCCTATAAAAAAAAATTTT
>NC_069459.1:27671326-27782730 GCF_026875155.1 Cherax quadricarinatus
GCAAAGGAGGACACGGTGCTGTGGCTGACATCCTTGTCTATGTCAGATATGAGGATGAGAAACAAGATGGGAGCGAGTACTGTGCCTTGTGGAACAGAGCTTTTCACCGTAGCCACCTCAGACTTTACTCTGTTGACTACTACTCTTTGTGTTCTGTTTGTGAGGAAATTATAGATCCATCTACCAACTTTTCCTGTTATTCCTTTAGCACGCATTTTGTGCGCTATTACGGCATGGTCACACTTGTCGAAGGCTTTTGCAAAGTCTGTGTATATTACTTCTGCATTCTTTTTGTCTTCTAGTTCATCTAGGACCTTGTCGTAGTGATCCAGTAGCTGAGACAGACAGGAGCGACCTGCTCTAAACCCATGTTTCCCTGGGTTGTGTAATTGATGGGTATCTAGATGGGTGGCGATCTTGCTTCTTAGGACCCTTTCAAAGATTTTTATGATATGGGATGTTAGTGCTATCGGTCTGTAGTTCTTTGCTATTGCTTTACTGCCTCCTTTGTGGAGTGGGGCTATGTCTGTTGTTTTCAGTAACTGTGGGACGACCCCCGTGTCCATACTCCCTCTCCATAGGATGGTAAACGCTTGTGATAGGGGCTTCTTGCAGTTTTTGATGAACACGGAGTTCCATGAGTCTGGCCCTGGGGCAGAGTGCATGGGCATGTCATTTATCGCCTGTTCGAAGTCATTTGGGTTTTAGTTCTTTCTGCGATTCCTGACTCCTATGAGATTCCTTTAGCTTAAGTTCGATGTTTTCTATTTCTCTGACCAGTGACTCGCTACGCATTTCAGATATATTGGCCTCTTTTAGCCGCTCTGTTATTCTTTTCCGTCGCCTGTAAAGGGAGCGCCTGTCTTTTTCTATTTTAAATCTACTCCTCCTTTTTCTTAAAGTAATAAGCTTCGAGCATACATCGAATGCCATTAACTTTTACCATTAATATTTACTATTAATGTTTACCATTATATAACCTATGTCTAGTTTTATGTAGTCTATAAGTATTTATATTAGTCTGTAAGTATTAATATTAGTCTGTAAGTATTTATATTAGTCTGTAAGTATTTATATTAGTCTGTAAGTATTAATATTAGTCTGTAAGTATTAACATTAGTCTGTAAGTATTAATATTAGTCTATAAGCATTAGTATTAGTCTGTAAGCATTAGTATTAGTCTGTAAGCATTAGTATTAGTTTGTAAGTATTAATATTAGTCTGTGTGCACTAATATTAGTCTGTAAGCATTAGCATTAGTCTGTAAGCGAGGGTAGAAACGTTATGTGTTTCCTTTACACTGGTTGTCTATGTTCACCCATCAGTAAAATGGGTACCTGGACTGGTGTGGGCCACATCCTGCGTGTTAGTGGACTGGTGTGAGTCACATCCTGGGTGTTAGTGAACTGGTGTGGATCAGATCCTGAGTGTTAGTGGACTGGTGTGGGTCGCATCCTGGGTGTTAGTGGACTGGTGTGGGTCACATCCTGGCTGTTAGTGGACTGGTGTGGGTCGCATCCTGTGTGTTAGTGGACTGGTGTGGGTCACATCCTGGGTGCTAGTGGACTGTTGTGGGCCATATCTTGGGTGTTAGTGGACTGGTGTGAGTCGCATCCTGGGTGTTAGTGGACTGGTGTGCGTCACATCCTGAGAGTCAGTGGAATAGTGTGGGTCACATCGTGGGTGTTAGTAGACTGTTGTGGGTCACATCCTGGGTGTCAGTGGACGGGTGTGGGTCACATCGTGGGTGTTAGTGTGTAGACAGCCTGTACTGTCTGCATAGACAGCCTATGCTGTCTGCCAGCTGAGTTTATATTTCGTGGCACTCAAGTGCTGCCCTCTCCAGGCCAGCCCAGGTCAGTGGGACGCTGGACTCACTCAGCGGCCCAGCAGCAGTCACAAGTCCTACTCCCTCTCTCCCTCGTGGGATGGCCCTCCCCGGCCATGGGCACACAACGCACAAGCCTGTGTACCCACCACGACATTTCAATAAAGTAAGAAGCCTCCGAAGACATATTCACTCACCCACTACCAGAAACACCAAATAATCTCGTTGTAAATGGTGGGAAGCGGTGGTTCCAGCGGTTGTGTTTCCCCAGAGGAAGGAAGAGGTATGAAGTCATCTTCACTTCATAACCCTACACTAGTAACATCCGTCTCTCAACGAGTTATCCTGATGTCATGTCTGCACGTTTCAGCATCCAGACACAGGTACAAGCAGGATCTAGCAGACATTTCCCAAATTTCTTCGAGAAATAT
Organism: Cherax quadricarinatus; assembly: GCF_026875155.1. Classification (NCBI taxonomy): domain Eukaryota; kingdom Metazoa; phylum Arthropoda; class Malacostraca; order Decapoda; family Parastacidae; genus Cherax; species Cherax quadricarinatus. The sequence goes on from NC_069459.1 coordinate 27,673,586, forward strand.
AAGTGGTGTCCCAGTGACCCCACGCTACAGCGTCCCACGCTGTTTCTCAAGTCATGTGTTCAGTGTCACTTGTATGTTCTGCTGTTGTTCAGCTCAGCACAGCTATTTCAGCAAGACAGAGGTGAGTTTTGTGGTGATTTCTGCATCCAGTGTGAGTTTCTCCGTGTATGTGGAGGAGGAAGTGGCCGTTCCTCGCCTTGCCCATGCTCGCCCTACTCACACCTCACCACACTACCATCCACCACTATGTGCTCAATCCCTCTGCTGTGCTTTCTGCTGTTTTCCATGTGAATTCATTGCCAGAGCTGTGTATCCGAGTGCCTGAGCCCACTCAAAGCCACGTAGATCATGAAGCCACGTGGATCAGCAAGCCACGTGGATCAGCAAGCCATTTGGATCAGCAAGCCACATGGATCAGCAAGCCACATGGATCAGCAAGCCACGTGGATCAGCAAACCACGTGGATCAGCAAGCCACATAGATCATGACGCCACATGGATCACAATGCCACATGGGGTGTGGACGAAGCCTCGTGGATCTACGAGCCACATGAGTTACCAATGCTTCTGCCCGACTTCATGGCATCACGATGTCTGCCTGACGTCACCTCGAGATGTCTGCTGATGTCACAGTGCTGCTGACATCACCTCGTGACATCACACCTGACATCACATGATGTCACATCGAGTGCTTCAGTAATTATGTCAGTATTGTCAAGAAGATTGAGAGAAGATGAATGTCGTGTTAATTAATTCCTCTCAGTGTTCTCACATGTTAGTGTATGGCTTAGTGTCAATTTTGTGCACAGAAAAGCATCATTTGCTAGTTAAGCCATGTTGTACCGCATGTACCACGGGTGTGTGTAAAGTTTTCCGTGTGCCCAGTGTGGTCTGCGGCCAGACCTCTGTGTAGCTCTTTGTTGCCTGTCACCTGGTGTGACCAGCGCATTTGACAGCTGATATTACTCAGCCCCAAGCGACCGAGCCTCTTACTGTTTGCCGCTTGTGATGTTCCGCAGAATCGTACCTGCTATGATTCCCATCGAGATTTGTTTCACTTCACCTCCAGACCTTCAGAGTGCAGTTGTATGTAGAGAAACAAGTCTGGGGACGCTTAGACTAACCTCTGCTATAACTCCAACTGCCGAGAGAATGGCACTCATCAAGCCGCAGTTAGCCCTGTCAGCAGGCGCTGTGTCAGCCTCGTGTCACAAGCTTCATTGAGCTCCTGCACAATGATGATGTCACTTTGGCTGCTAACTCGCTCACTGCAGTCTGGTGTATGATGTTACGACTCCCAGATGTTTTGCCCAGTTGTCTCTGCCACGACTCGCTCCACGACTCACTCCACGCTTGCCGACAGTGACAGAGCAGCGACAGTACCAGTTGAGAAGTGTCCTCCTGAGTCGCTTGCCAGAAGTCCTGCCCAGTTGCCGAGTTTTGACGATGCCTCACTCGAGGGCACCAGCATGTCGTGCCCCAGGTTAAGTGAAACCTGCAGTGACTTCACCGTTCCAGAGGAGACCGTACCCTGTTACGTCACAGCTCAGCCGCAGCGATGTCTCCTGTGTTGCAGACGCAGGAAGGTGTGCAGTGATGCCATTTGACGCTCACTGTCTATGACCATGATGTTTAGCACACCCCACATGTTTTTTCTTCCCTCCCTGTAGGAAGTTTTTTTTTTTATGTCCATATGTATATATATGTTTTTATTTTGTGTTCTGTGCCCTGTTCCTATGAGAGAGAGACCGAGTTTTTTTACCACCAGTGTTGTCGCATCCTGGGTGTTAGAGGATTGGTGTGGGTCGCATTCTGGGTGTTAGTGTAGTGGTATGGGTCACATCCTGGGTGTTAGTGGACTGGTGTGGGTCACATCCTGGTTGATAGTGAACTGGTGTGGGTCAGATCTTGAGTGTTAGTGGACTGGTGTGGGTCGCATCCTGGGTGTTAGTGGACTGGTGTCGGTCGCATCCTGGGAGTTAGTGGACTGGTGTGGATCACATCCTGGGTATTAGTCGACTGGTGTGGGTCGCATCCTGGGTGTTAGTGGACTGGTGTGGGTCACATCCTGGGCATTAGTGGACTGGTGTGGGTCACATCCTGGGTGTTAGTGGACTGGTGTGGGTCACATCCTGGGCATTAGTGGACTGGTGTGGGTCGCATCCTGGGTGTTAGTGGACTGGTGTGGGTCACATCCTGGGCATTAGTGGACTGGTGTGGGTCGCATCCTGGGTGTTAGTGGACTGGTGTGGGTCAGATCCTGAGTGTTAGTGGACTGGTGCGGGTCGCATCCTGGGTGTTAGTGGACTGGTGTCGGTCGCATCCTGGGTGTTAGTGGACTGGTGTCGGTCGCATCCTGGGTGTTAGTGGACTGGTGTGGGTCACATCCTAGGTGTAGTGGACTGGTGTGGGTCACATCCTAGGTGTAGTGGACTGGTGTGGGTCGTATGCTGGGACAAAACTGACGCAATTTGCGGGAAATGCTCAACATAACATAAACACGCTAAGATAACAGGGATATCTTGCTACTCCTACTTACACTTTGGTCACACTTCACAGACACGCACATGCATATATATATATACATACATCTAGGTTTTTCTCCTTTTTCTAAATAGCTCTTGTTCTTTTTTTATTTCTTCTATTGTCCATGGGGAAGTGGAAAAGAATCTTTCCTCCGTAAGCCATGCGTGTCGTATGAGGCGACTAAAATGCCGGGAGCAATGGGCTAGTAACCCTTCTCCTGTATACAATTACTAAAAAAGAGAAGAAAAAAACTTTATAAAACTGGGTTGCTTAAATGTGCGTGATGTAGTGCGGATGACAAGAAACAGATGATTGCTGATGTTATGAAGTGAAAAGAAGTTGGATGTCCTGGCCCTAAGCGAAACAAAGCTGAAGGGGGTTAGGAGAGTTTCAGTGGGGGGAAATAAATGGATTAAATTGGAGTATCTGAGAGAGTTAGAGCAAAGGAAGGGTAGCAGTAATGTTAAATGATCAGTTATGGAAGGAGAAAAGAGAATATGAATGTGTAAATTCAAGAATTATGTGGATTAAAGTAAAGGTTGGATGCGAGAAGTGGGTCATAATAAGCGTGTATGCACCTGGAGAAGAGAGGGAATGCAGAGGAGAGAGAGAGATTTTGGGAGATGTTAAGTGAATGTATAGGAGCCATGTGAACCAAGTGAGAGAGTAATTGTGGTAGGGGACTTGAATGCTAAAGTAAGGAGAAGAAACTTTTAGAGAGGGTGTGTAGGTAAGTTTGGTGTGACAGGTGTAAATGATAATGGGAGCCTTTGATTTGAACTTTGTATAGAAAGTGGGTTTAAGTTATAGGTTAATACATATTTTAAGAAATAAAGAGGATAAATTAGTATATCACGCGATAATGATGTAGGGCGAAAATGGACAGTAGTTTTTTGGATTATTGTATTGGTTGAAAAAAGACTGTTGAGTAGACTCCAGGGCTGTACATGTTTATTATAGAGGAGAGGGCCACAGATATATCAGATCACTTTCTAGTTGTAAGCTACACTGAGAGTTAAAAGGTAGATGGGATTACAAGGAGAATAGCAGCATCAGGGAAGGAGAGAGGTGAAGGTTTATAAACTAAAAGAGGTGGCAGTTAGGGTAAGATAATAAACAGCTATTGGAGGATTGATGGGGCTAATGGAGAGCATAGGCAATGGGGTCGATGAGGTATGGGGCTAGGTTTAAAAATGTAGTGTTTAGAGTGCTCAGCAGAAGTTTGTGGTTACAGGGAAAGTGGGTGCAGGAGGGAAGAGGTGCGATTGGTGGATTGATGATGTAAAGAGAGTAGTAAGGGAGAAAATGTTAGCACATGAGAAGTTCTCTTTTACAAAGTAGAAGTGATGCAAAGGGAGGGAAGAGTATTATGTGAGGAAAGAGAGAGAAGTTAAGAGAGTGGTGTGTGAAGGCAATGTAAAAAGAGGAGCAACATGAGAGATGTGGGTTTGAGTGATATCAACATATTTTGTTGATGAAAAATAAGAAAAGGTTTGTGAGAGTGAGATTAACAAGTTAAGATAGCTCTAGAGAACAATGAATTTGTCAGTAAAAATTGGAGAGGAGAGTTATTAAATTGGAGAGTTAAGAGGTAATTGGGAAGATGGAAGGTATATTTGAGGAATTGTTAAATGTTGATGAAGATAGGGAAGCTGTGATTTCTCGTGTATAGGGCAAAAAAAGGGGGGGGGGAGGAAATAACATCTTGTAGGAGTGAGGAAAGAGCAGTTGTGAGTGGGGGGGAAGTTCGTGAGGCAGTAGGTAAAATGAAAGGGGGTATAAGGCAGCCGGGGATTGATGGCGATTAAGATAGAAATGTTTAAAGCAGGTGGGGTTATAGTTTTGGAGGGTTGGTGGCAATTATTTAATAAATGTATGGCAGAGGGAAGGTACCTAGGGATTGGAGAGAGCATGCATAGTTCCTTTTATAAGGCAAAGTGGGATAAAAGAGGTGCAAAAAAAATTATAGGGGGAATAGTCTGTTGAGTGTACCTCCCACCCGGTATAGTGTATGGTTAGAGTTATATTGAAAGAATTAAGAGTAATGACGGGAGTATAGGATAGCAGATGAACAAGGTGGGCTTTAGGAAGGTATACTTAGGGGGTTGTGTGGACCTGGTGTTTACAGTGAAACGTATAACGTGAACAGTATTTGGATTAGGCTAAGAGGTGTTTGTGGCATTTATGGATTTGGAAAAGGCGTATGACAGGGTGGATAGGGGGGCAATGTGGCAGATGTTGCAAGTGTATGGTTGTAGGATCGGTACGGTTACTGAAAGCAGTGAGGGTTTTTTACGAGGATAGTGAGGCTCAGTTTAGAGTATGTAGGAAAGAGGGAAATTTTTTCCCAGTAAAAGTAGGCCCCTTTGACAAGGATGTCGTGATGTCACAGTGGTTGTTTAATATATTTATAGATGGGGTTGTAAGAGAAGTAAATGCGAGGGGTTCTGGCAAGAGGCGTGGGTGTTAAAAGATAAAGAATCACTACACAAGTGGGAGTTGTCCAGCTGCTCTTGCTGATGACAACTGTGCTCTTGGGAGATACTGAATGAGAGTTGCAGAGTTTGGTGGATGATTTTAGTAGGGTGTGCAAAGAAGGAAATAAAAGGTGAATACAGGAAAGAGTACGGTTATGAGGATAACAAAAGATTAGGTGATGAAAGATTGAATATCAGATTGGAGGGGAGTGAGTATGGAGGAGGTGAACGTATCTCAGATATTTGGAGTGGACGTGTCGCGGATGGGTCTATGATAGATGAGGTGAATCATAGAATTGATGAGGGAAGATAAAGACGTAAGTGGTGCACTTAGGAGTCTGTGGAGGACAAAGAACTTTGTCATTGGGAGGCAAAGAGGGAATGTATGAGTGTATAGTTTTACCAACGCTCTTATATGGGTGTGAAGGTGGGTGATGAATTTGCAGCGGGAGAAGGCTGGAGGGCAGTGGAGATGTCATGTTCTGAGGGCAATGTGTCCCGGTGTTGAATATAATGCAGAGAATTCGTAGTTTGGAAGTTAGGTGGAGGTGCGGGAATTACCAAAAAATGTTGTTACAGAGGGTCTGAGGAAGGGTCTGTTGAGGTGCGTTCGGACAAGTAGAGAGAATGGAGCGAAAACAGAATGACTTCAAGGTGTTCAGTCTGTAGTGGAAGGAAGGCGGGGAAGGGGTCGGCCTAGGAAGGGTTGGAGGGAGGGGGTTAAAAGGAGGTTTGTGTGCGAGGCGGCTTGGACTTCAGCAGGATGGTGGCGTCGTTTGATAGGATGTGAAATGGAGAAAATGGTTTTTAATACTTGACGTGACTGTTGGGTGTGAGCAAAAGTAACATTTTGAAGGGATTTCAGTGGAAACCGGCCAGGCCGGACTTGAGTCCTGGAGTTGGAAGTACAGTGCATGCACTCTGAAGGAGGGTGGTGTTAATGTTTGCAGTTTAAAAAACTGTAGTTGTAAAATGCACCCTTCATGGCAAGACAGTGATGGAGTGAATGATGGTGAAAGTTTTTCTTTTTCGGGCCACCCTGCCTTGGTGGGAATCGGCCGGTGTGATAATATATATATAATAACAAGGGACTTCTCTCCTATAGTAGTATGTCACTGATGTCAGCTATGGTCTGTATACCTTGTATATGTACTGGTGGAATTAAATATATTATATTCATTTATTAATAATAATCTGTCCGAAATACTCACGCATGTTTGTAACTTTCTATGTGCTTAACAATACTTTATTACTCGTAAATCACAGTTTTTATACCAGCCCAGTTGGTCAGATACTGACTTTAGGTTCCTGTCCAGTGCCTTCTTGAAGACAGCCAGGGGTCTGTTAGTAATCCCCCTTATATATATATGCTGGGAAGAAGTTGATCAGTCTTGGGCCCCTGACAGTTATTGTGTTGTCTCTTGGTGCCCGCTGGGAGATGTTGCACCGACTGCCGAGCTTTTTTTTCATAGGCGATTTATGGCGATTTTGGTGTCCTCTGGGTTTTTCCAAGTGTATTATCAGTATCTTTTCGTCTGTTTTCAAGGAGAGAGATCAAGAGATTAAAGTGTTCCAGTAATTCAGGTGCTTTAAGAGAGTTTTTTTGCTTATTTTCCCGGTCTGAAATTTTGCCTTCCCTTTGAAAGGGGCCGTTAGTGTACAGCAGTATTCCAGCCTAGAGAGTAAGTGATTTGAGAGATCATTTTTGGCTTGGATCCTTTTTTGAATGTTTCCATTACCCACCCCTATTTTTTCCTAGCAGATGAAATAGTTTAATTGTTGTGATCTTTGAAAATGAGATTTGGGGCATTCCACCCAGATCCTTCCTTGTTTTTGTCTATTGTTGGGGTTGGAATTTACTTTATCTCCTACACGTTTTTATTTCTCGGTTTTCCATAGCGGAGTAAATTAAAATTTGTTTCATTGAACTTATATTATTACTGACCCCCATTTACAGACCATTTTTAATGTCCGTTTAAAAGATTTGCAGTTACCCTTGGATGACTCTGTCATGCGAATTCTGGTTCATCATGAGAATTCCGGTTCATGTCTATATCAGACATGAGGAAAAGTGAAGGGATGGCGAGTACTGTAACTTGTGGAAAAAAGAGCTTTCACTACGGTCACCTCTGCTAAATGTATTGACTTTTACTTTTTGTGTTCTTTCGTTAGGAAGTTGTAGTCCATTTTCCAATTTTTTCCTGTTATTTCTTTTTTTACCCATTTTGTGTCATTGCACCCGGGTTTTGTATCCTATTTTGCATTGTTTTTTCCCCCGTGCTCTAAGACCTGTCATATGATCCCGGGGATTGGGAGGAGGGGGGTGACCCCTTCTCTAAACCCGGTGGCTCTGGGTTGTGTAACTGAGGATACAAGTGTTTGGCGTCTTGCTTCTTAGAACTTTTTAAAAAATTTCATTGATGTGGGACATTGTACTTGGCTGTAATTTATGTAATTTCTTTTCCACATTGTGGGTGGGGCTTGTTGTTGTTTTTAGTGACTGTGGAATGACCCCTGTGTCCATGCTTCCCCTTTATAGATATTGAAGGTACGTGACAGGGATTTCTTGCAGTTCCTGTGAACATGGAGTTACACGAGTTGGGCCTGGGCCCGAGTGCATGGCCCTGTATTTGTTGCTTGTTCAAAGTCTTGGTGTTAGGATTTATCACAAAATTTAGATTAAACCCGATTTTGAGTTCGGTCATAAACAAAAATTTTTAAGTTGTCGAGCCTTATAATGATGAATGGCTCACTAAAGGCTGACTCATAATGGAACTCCAGTATCTCACTCATTGCTTTCATCTGAGTGAGTCTCATCTTGTTGCAGAAGGAAGCCAGTCGATGCTTTGGGCCCCAATTTGTTTTTGAGATAAGAGTTTGTTTTTTTGTTTGGTTTTAAAATCTTCCCGTGTGTGAAAATTTATTCGGTCCTAAAGTTCCACAGGACAGATATGTCGTACGAAGATCCCAACATGTCATGGATGGAACGGCTGGGTTGGGTGGCCTTTATTCCCACCCAAAACACACACACACACACCCGGGTTGGCAAAGGTGGTTGGAAGGTACATTTAATTGATAGATTTACCCTTCGAGGAAGAGGTAGGTAGTTTATACTGTTAGAGAACTAATATTAGAACTATTGAGACAACTTTTTTTTTTTTTTTTTTTTTTTTATTCGCCGGTATTCTCCCGGCCCGGGTCTTTTCCAAGTAGTGGTGACCCGGCCTTGGCTCCCTATCTGGGGAGTGTCTCGAGACTTAAGTCTCCCATGGGAGGAGGTACAGTACCTCCTCATCTTTGGGACCAAGTGTCCCCAGGCCTGGCCACGTTCCCCGCCCTCACGGGGCTTGTAGGGAGAAGCTAGGCCTCTGGTCTGCCATTTACCCCGCCTCAAAGGGGCTCGTGGGGATGGCAGTCTTATGAGCTGCAGATGGTAGCAAGCTCAGGCCTCTTATATATATTGAGACAACTGTAGATAATAACAATGTAGACCTAAGACCTTAACGTAGGTAGTAATAGGCCGGTAATGTAGGCAAACAGTAGGTTATATTAGCCAGGGAGAACTGGCAGCCCAAGTTTGAATGCTGGGGCATTGGGTTTTGAGACCTCAGTGGCTTCTTCTAAGACCAGACACCATCGGATCAACAAGTGCCTCCACGTGTCTTCACATACTAGACCTGGGGAAATCTGGTGGAGGCACCTTGATGTACTGTAGATGACCTCCGTCAGGTCCATACAGTAAGACGAGACCTCCCTTTCTTTCTCAGTATTCTGGCCAGTTTCTGGGGGAAATTGCGAGTGAGTTGAGCTGTGGGTCTTTGTGCAGGCGGGCAGCCCATGAGCAGTACATACCGGTGTCTCTTCGTCAGCCTTAGAAGCTAGTGTCACTTTCTGCATAGTTGAACTAGGGGATACACACCCCCTTGGAAACAGAAATTTCTGAGGTGCAGGCAGGTCACTAATACCGACTGAATATTGCAGGAATTAAGGCTCCCGGTTGCACGTGGTTCTGAAGGGAAGTCCAGAGGGGCTAAAGCTTAGGGAGCTTGAAGACCTGGATACATTCTCCAGCACCAAGTAAGTTAGTCCTTTATACGTGCATGCAGGTGAGATTTCTTGCAACATCAGTCATTTATGAAAATCTGTCGTATAAGCCACTTGTGAGGCTGAGGTACCAGCCTCAGGGCTCGGTGTCATCATAGCTTGCCAGGGTAGACAACTCACATGGAGGCACTCCAGACAAATTTTCACACCGTGTTTCTTGTCTCCTGTATTATTCGTTTATCTTTCTTTAGCTAGTACTAGTAAGTTATGTCTGTGTCCATCATACTAGCATGTAAGTGATGTCTGTGTCCATCATATTAATATGTAAGTGATGTCTGTCTCCATCATACTAGTATGTAAGTGATGTCTGTGTCCATCATATTAATATGTAAATGATGTCTGTTTCCATTATACTAGTATGTAAGTGATGTCTGTGTCCATCATACTAGTATATAAGTGATGTCTGTGTCTATCATGCCTGAAGTATACTTTGAGAAGTTCTGGATCGCTCCCGCGGCCCGGTCCATGACCAGGCCTCATGGTGGATCAGGTCTCTGATCAACCAGGTTTGTTTACTGTTGTCTTCACGCAACCCGACGACAAATTACAGCCGGCTGGTCAGTACGACTTTAGGTGCCTTGACCAGCGCCGTCATGTAGACAACCAGGGTCTATTGGTAATTCCCTATGTAGCTGGAGTAGTTGAACAGTCTATGGCCCTGACACTTACTGTGTTGTCTCTTATCTACTAGTGGCACGACATGCACCAATTTTCTAGACCCCAAATTTGCGTGGGACTGCCATTATAGGCCTACACACTGTGTATGGGTATAACACACATCCGGTAATCTTCTTTCCTCAGAGAAAATGCACATGAATGGTATTAAGTTTGTCATAGACAAACAAAAATCAACAACACACATCACATATGAGTAGTAAAAATATTCCCATGTGCCTTAATTAAGCTGTTCTGAGGTATTAAATTACACCTAGAACAACGAAATATAAGGCCATATAAAAAAGTCATTAAGTATAAGATAAACCGTGATCTGTACAGAGACTCTTGTCGAGTCTTATACACGAGTTATACCTGAAGAGTTTCGGGGTCAACGCCCCCGCGGCCCGGTCTGTGACCAGGTCTCCTATACAGCAAGTTGGGTTACAGGTTACTGCTCTTAAGTGGAAATTACTGTACAGTGAAGCATAGCCTTTTTTTTTTTTTTGACTTTTAAATGCATATAAAATCTTGATAACATGTTTACTGTATTATATGTAAAGTGAACAATAGAGCTTGGCCTAAAAATTGCTTGTACAGTACATGCATCACTGACCTTAAAATATTTTCAGCCTTAGCTGAGTGATGCATATGTTTATTCTAGGGAGTCCAAATATATGAAAATTGAAAACACCTGCACTAACACATCATAAACACCTGCACTAACACATCATAAAGCACCTGCACTAACACACCATAAAATACCCCCCTGCACTAACACCATAAAATACCTGCACTAACACATCATAAAACACCTGCACTAACACATCATAAAACACCTGCACTAACACACCATAAAATACCTGCACTAACACACCATAAAATACCTGCACTAACACACCATAAAATACCTGCACTAACACATCATAAAACACCTGCACTAACATATAAAACACCTGCACTAACACACCATAAAATACCTGCACTAACACCTCATAAAACACCTGTACTAACACATCATAAAACACCTGCACAAACCCCACCCCCATAAAATACCCTGCACTAACACTCATAAAACACCTGTACTAACACATCATAAAACACCTGCACTAACACATCATAAAACACCTGCACTAACACATCATAAAACACCTACACTAACACACCATAAAATGTCGTGTGGGGTTCGGTAGGAGATTTGAGGGTTGAAGGTAGACACACTTGTTGGATGGTAATGCAATGTTGTCAGACTGTGATGAGAGGTGGCAGCCCAGGCCTACCCTGTTCTGCCTTGCTTGTAGGTGGTCCGTCGAGTGAGAAAGAGGCAGCTCTCACGCTGCATCCCGTGACGTCATACAGTCACTCGGTCTAATAGGGATCTTCTATATAAAGCACATGGATGGTACTATAATACGCTATACAACACATATAAGGGGATCAGCAACTATGCTGACAATAAATACCTGCACTAACACATAATAAAACACCTGCACTAACACAACATAAAACACCTGCACTAACACATCATAAAACACCTGCACTAACACATAAAACACCTGCACTAACACATCATAAAGCACCTGCACTAACACATCATAAAACACCTGCACTAACACACCATAAAACACTTGCACTAACACATCATAAAACACCTGCACTAACACACAATAAAACACCTGCACTAACACACATCATAAAACACCTGCACTAACACATCATAAAATACCTGCACTAACACACTAGAAAATACCTGCACTAACACATCATAAAACACCTGCACTAACACATCATAAAACACCTGCACTAACACACCATAAAATACCTGCACTAACACATCATAAAACACCTGCACTAACACATCATAAAACACCTGCACTAACACATCATAAAACACCTGCTAACACATCATAAAGCACCTGCACTAACACACCATAAAACACCTGCACTAACATACCATAAAACACCTGCACTAACACATAATAAAACACCTGCACTAACACAACATAAAATACCTGCACTAACACATCATAAAACACATGCACTAACACATCATAAAACACCTGCACTAACACACCATAAAATACCTGCCCTAACACACACCATAAAATACCTGCACTAACATACCATAAAACACCTGCACTAACACATCATAAAACACCTGCACTAAACACACCATAAAATACCTGCACTAACACATCATAAAACACCTGCACGAACACATCATAAAACACCTGCGCTAACACACCAAAAAACACCTCACACCTAACACACCATAAAATACCTGCACTAACACACAATAAAATACCTGTACTAACACATCATAAAACACCTGCACTAACACACCATAAAACACCTGCACTAACACACCATAAAATACCTGCACTAACACATCATAAAACACCTGCACTAACACATCATAAAACACCTGCACTAACACACCATAAAACACCTGCACTAACACACACCATAAAATACCTTCACTAACACATCATAAAAATAACCCTGTACTAACACACCATAAAATACCTGCACTAACACATCATAAAATACCTGTACTAACACACCATAAAATACCTGTACTAACACATCATAAAAACACCTGCACTAACACACCATAAACACCTGCACTAACACACCATAAAAATACCTGACTAACACATCATAAAACACCTGGACTAAGACACCATAAAATACCTGCACTAAACACACCATAAAATACCTGTACTAACACATATAAAACACCTGCACTAACACACCATAAAACACCTGCACTAACACACCATAAAATACCTGCACTAACACATCATAAAACACCTGACTAAGACAAACCCATAAAATACCTGCACTAACACACATAAAATACCTGTACTAACACATTATAAAACACCTGCACTAACACACCATAAAATGCCTGCACTAACACACCATAAAATACCTGTACTAACACATCATAAAACACCTGCACTAACACATCATAAAACACATGCACTAACACACCATAAAACACCTGCACTAAAACACCATAAAATACCTGCACTAACACATCATAAAACACCTGCACTAACACACCATAAAACACCTGCACTAAAACACCATAAAATACCTGCACTAACACACCATAAAACACCTGCACTAACACACCATAAAACACCTGCATTACCTGAACACATCATAAAACAGTATCAGATTCCATTTGTTTTAATCTTATTTGATTCAGGAAAAATTAAATACTCTTTTAAACTCTCGAGAATTTTTTTTAAATGTTTCTACATTAACAGGAATTTTATTTTCGAGTCATCGTACAGTTGAGGAGCTACATTGTTCAGAGTTACCCTGAGATGACTTGATGAGTCTTCATCATGACAATTATAATGAATGTAAAATTAAATGAATTGTAAAATTAAAAATTCTATAATTTATCTAAAAACTACAGAAAATGAACAAAATATACTTCCAAACTTTATTTAAAAAATTACACATAAATAATAATAATAATAAATAATAATAATAATAATAATAATAATAATAATAATAATATCAAAGAATCATGTGACAGGCAGCAGAGAACATTATTCTTCCTTTATTTTCTGCTTTTTGAGCAACACTGGTATCACCATTATAGCGAGAAGAATGAGCAGAGCTGTTACAGAAGACAGCAGGATCAGCAGAAGCAGGTAGACGTCTGCGTTACTCTGCTGAAGTAGATACAGATGACTTCCCTTCTTCATATATCTGCAAAAAACGAAAAAAAATATATGGTATATAAAGACTAAAAAGGCAGATGGCCAGGGCTCCGGGAGCAGAGACTCAAAACTCACCAAAGATTCTCACATATAGGAAAATACAACATGTGATGGTGCTTTGATACTGTCTTCTAGCATCAGACAGTATGGACATACATGGTATATAATACTGACACGATGGTATAATACTGACACGATGGTGTAATACTGACACGATGGTATAATACTGACACTTCTACAACCATTTAATCAAGTACAGAGACACAAGACTCATAGCCAGGGAAGAAGACTTTCTGTCGCCAGGTCTTCCATTTATCACTTATCTAACAATTTCAACCAGAACAACAGCTTTCACAACTGTTGCAGCCCCTGAATGGGTTGCAATGTATGTATATATATATTACATGTATATTACCTTTTCATATAATTTTACATTGCTTATATTTGCGATAATAGCTAAATTGTAAATATATTGCTTTATATTATTATTTGACTTAGTTATGTTAGGTAGGATGTAACATATATTATGTGCTCAAAGTTCAAGTCTTGATTGTCTAACTACTGTAATTATCGCTTGTGGCTCGTTTCCCTGCTGGCTTGTTGCTGAGCTGCAGCTGTCCACGGAGCTATCACGTGATCGAGGGGGGGTGTCCTCACCTCTCCTGAAGTATTCAATCTGGTCTAGACTCTCTTGGTGGTTGGACGTATTCCAGACAAAGTGCCTAAATCTCTCTTATAGGCCCTTGTTGGAAGATCGTCTCTTGTCTTATTGTTAGTTCTGGAGACTGTTCACAGAACATTGTATAGACTTAGTGATTTTCGACGTTGTACTGAGGTTGTGTGTCACATAGACACTCTGAGCAACTCAGGTCCTGAGCTGTAGCTTCTGACCTAATTTGTACTGGTATCTGTGTATTGTTACAGTCGGGGAATTTCTTACGCTGAACTTAGATTCAGTAGTATGGGAGTTTTGTGACTTTCGTGGAGGATCTGCTGATTGTCCCTACTAGCTGTCGTCATATTATATCCTTGTTCCTGATTCTGTGTTGCAGTCACTTGTTATATTGCTATTGGGCTTAGCATTCTTTTTATTGTTCAAGCAGACTGTTCTGATTGCCAGTCGGTCAAGAAGTTAGTTAATTTGTGGACTTTGTCAGTCACTTGTTTAAGTCTAGTCGAGTCGTGAGACATAGCGAACTACTTAGAGCACTTACACACATACACACAAACTTACTTGTACATATTTGTAATATCTTATTAAATGTTAATGTACCAGACGGTACTTAAGAATTATAAAAGTGATATGTGTTTTCAGCACAATAATACTGTACACGAGAGAAGTGATTATTATTAATTTGTTTCAATTGATTAATTTAATTTAATTTGATGATATACCTCTAGACGATACTTAATAAATTTATTAAATTTTATTTTCTCTAGTTAGTAGCCTACCAGTTGTAATCCTGAAGCACTATTGAATCCTACTGAATTCTAATGGATAATTGGACAAGGATACTGACTAATTGTTATGAAAACCCAGTAACAGGCTGGATTCTAGAAGGGCAGTCCTTTCTAGTATTCACTGGAGATCTCTAAGCTTTTAGAATAGCATTTTTTGTAACAAATGGGGCCTGTCTGGGATGCTCTTGATCCAAGGTGTTGGAGAAATTGTCCAGTTTGACATACTAGTAACTCTATGATCAAACACTTTGAGTTCTTTTCTAATCTGAAGACTTTGAGTTTAGTCTTGTACAACATACCGGGTGGATGTATGTACCTGACTGAGTCTCTTGATCCAAGGAGATGGAAATACTGTTTATGAGTTCTAGCTCTAAGACCACCAACACTAAAATTCCTATTAGGTTTATAGCTCCCCATAATCACTCTCTCGTAGTACATTTATTTTCGTGATGTATGCCAAAGTGAAACAGTTAATTGATACTCTGACTTTGTCTGAGTTGAGTACATTAAAACTTCAGATGTGTTGGCGAGTAGCCAAATATCTCGGTGTGACGTATAACAGGAATTACACCGCAGAAACTGTCAGAGCATTAATTAAAGATATATTGTTTCCTGCTCATACAGAGATGTCTGATTATGATTCAGATTCAGAAAGTCTAGTGTCACAATTAGGAGGTATGGCTCTATTTGATAACTTAGAAGAGCATCTAAGGCAGAAGTGTCTGAGCCTAGGGAACCTCCGCTCACGCCTTCCCGCCTCACTGACACCATAGTACAGAGTATAGCTGGTTGGATGACTCAGCCTCATACTAGTAACATGTATGATACACCTGTATCTACTTATCCTAGACCAGATCTAGACTCTCTAGGGACGGCTGGACGAAATTTCCAACCTAAGGACAGTCCAGAAAGACATGTTAATTTCCCTACTCCTCCATTACCCACTGGTCCTATCTCTCAGGAACAGTTTGAGAGGTTTGAACACCTCATTATGCTGCAAACTGCACAAATAGAGGCACAGAGGAAATTGAACGAAGAAGATTTCCAAAGAGAAAATGTTCGTCTGGGAAGACAACAGACTGATAGATCACAGGACACATTTAATGTGCAGAAAGCTGCATCCATGGTTCCTAAGTTTTTTGAGAGTGACTTAGACACCTATTTTGATGTATTTTAGAACCAGGCACGTGCTATGAACGGGCCACGTAAGCACTGGGCTACCTTGTTGCACACAGCTTTGACAGGAAGAGCTCAAACTTGTACTGCTGCTTTACCATTTGCCAAGTACATTAGTTATGATGCTGTCAAGCAAACTATTCTAGAGACATATAACTTGTTGCCTGTAAGTTATCAAGGTGCATTTCGTACATTACAACGACGGCAAGATCAAACTTGTGTAGAGTTTGCTCATGAGAAAAAAGTTGCATTTGAGAGATGGTCTAGATCTGCTCAATGTTACAACTACAATAGCCTAGTTCAGTTGTTACTTCACGAAGAGTTTAACAACTGTATGTCTGTTGACATACAAGAATATCTGATCGATCATACTACCTCGGATATTCTGGAAACCACAGCATTAGCAGACAATTACGAGATTTCTCACAAACTTGTACATACTAAATAACAGAGAAACAAGGTAACTAAAAATTGTCCTAGAAGCTGGCAACCTAAATCAGCTGCTCATTGCCGGCCTGATGTACCTGCTACTGTAACTTCTCGTACCTTTACCAGGAAAACTCACAATCCTGAATCTGTCTCTGTGGTTAGACAGAAATCTGATATCGAGAAGAAGAAAGTTAAATGCACCTATTGTAACAGAAAAGGACATGCTAAAGAGTATTGCTATAAGTTAGAAAGAGATACGAGAAGCAGTCGTGTGGCTGGTGCCCCCACTCAAGTCGTATCCTCTTCCGAGCAGCAAAGGCACCAAAATTCTAGTAATACCTCTGATCCTACTGTTTTAGATAATATTACTCAGGATAGATGACTAGCGTCAGAAAGTGTATCTGACGAAAAGATTCGTTCAGCGATGAGTCCTTACTTTTCGAGAGGTAAAGTAGGATTTGATGAATCACATCTGAGATAATTACTTTCAGAGACACTGGCAGTTATCTCACATTATTGAGAGAAGATGTACTGCCCATAACTGATGATACCTATTGCAAGATAGATGTATTGTTAGAAGCCTATGGTGGGGCTGTTATAAAAGTACCTCTTCATAAAGTTTACATTGAAACAAGCTATTATACTGGTTATATTTCAGTGGGTATATCCAGTGGTGTATTTCCCATCAGGTCAGTGGACTTGTTGACAGGGAACGATATCCTTCATGCTGGTATATGTAAAGAACAACATGTGATTGATAATAACACTGATGATAATTATGCCATTGAAGCTTGTAGAGAGAAGCCTATTTTATTTCCTCTCAGCACAATTACTAGAGCTATGGCAAAGATACAATAACCATCCTTGTCTCCTGTTGAGTTAGTGGATGACAATGATTTGGGCTTGAATATGTTGTTTAGTGACGCTCTGCGCCCAGGATCATTAACATTGACTCCCCCGTGTCTTCAACCTAGTCTGGACACTACTGATGTTAAATTTCTAACTCATGATTTAATCAAGGATCAGTTTGTTGATCAGTCACTGGAAAGACTGAGAGATATAGCAGTTACTGAGAGTGAAGCAAAGGATCTCGATAATTGTTACTATTATAGTAATGGTGTACTGATGAAGAAAAATACATGCAAGTTGTCAGCTGATAGTGTTTCCACAACAGTCAAACATCTCGTAGTGTTACCAGTTACATTTCGTGAACAAGCCATTGATTTTGCTCACAAAAGTCCCATTGGAGGACATTTGGGTGTCAAGAAGACACTCGGTAAACTGGCAAAATATTTTACTTGGCCAAAAATGAAGGAAACAGTAGCTGATCACGTGTGACGTTGACACGTGTGGCAAGTGACACGCAAGCCAGTGCACACACCTCCACCTACACCTCTCACTATGTTCACTAGTAGCAAAGTTCAGTTCATCTGGACTAGTGATTGTTCAGATTTGTTCAAAAGGTTGAAGCATCTGCTTTCCTCTGCCCCTGTGTTGAAGAGTCTTAATTTCAATCTTCCCTTCTTTTTACATATAGATGCGAATGGTTATGCAGTGGGCGCTGTGCTGCTCCAACAGTCAACATCCACTGACATTCTCCATCCTATATGTTACTATTCATCTAAGCTTAAACGACACCAGAAAAATTATGCCACTATTGAGAAAGAGGCTCTAGCTCTTGTGGTGTCCTTGGAACATTTTGACGTGTATTTGGGCACTTCCCCATTTAAAATTAAGTTTTTTTCAGACCACAATCCACTCACTTACATAAACACTATGAAGAGTAAAAATGCTAGGATCATGAGGTGGGCTCTCAGAATCCAACCTTATTCTATTAGTATAAAACACATAAGTGGTCATTGTAATGTAATTGCAGATGCTCTGTCACGTCCTTAATAATTATCAGTTACATTAAATTAACGTAATTTTATGCCCAAATACCTTTTGTTACTTGCTATGTCAAATTCAGTAGAGTAACTTAATCCCTCCAGCCCATATTAACTATATATACTCATGTCTAATTAATCTATTTATATATTCACAGAAGTGATGATATGTGTGTGGGAGGAGACAGAAGCTGAGTAATGAGTGGGTAGTGTGGTGTGGGTGATGTACTGCTTGACGGAACACTGTCCTGCAGCAGACCCCCCCCTCACTACACACCTTAAGCTGTTTCATACTCAGATGTCCATACTGCATAGCATTCCACAACCACTACTTAAGAGTGGAATGCTGTCTCCTGTCTATTGCACAAGACTATTGTTCATATCCACTACTATGATCGAGCCTCAACGTGTCCTGCTTGTCTACACCATCCTGTCTCTACACTGATGTACATAACCACGAGAATGCAGAGATACGATACTGTGTACTGCCCTAGTACTAGGGGCATAACTTATAGTGAAACAGACACTGTTAAATTATAGAAGTGCTTGGCACAAGAGTGACTCTGTTTAATGTTTATATTAAATTGTATTGATATGAGTAATCAGTATTAATGTGAAAGACATTATTGCAACTTCTAGTGCGACCGTTTGTCGTGTTGGGGGGGGGTTGCAACCCCTGAATGGGTTGCAATGTATGTATATATATTACATATATATTACCTTTTCATATAGTTTTATATTGCTTACATTTGCGATAATAGCTAAATTGTAAATATATTGCTTTATATTATTATTTGATTTAGTTATGTTGTTAGGTAGGATATAACATATTATGAGCTCAAAGTTCAAGTCTTGATTGTCTAACTGCTGTAATTATCGCTTGTGGCTCGTTTCCCTTCCGGCTTGTTGCTGAGCTGCAGCTGTCCATGGAGCTATCACGTGATCGAGGAGGAGGGTGTCCTCACCTCGCCTGAAGTATTCAGTCTGGTCTAGACTCTCTTGGTAGTTGGACGTATTCCAAACAAAGTGCCTAAATCTCTCTTATAGGCCCTTGTTGGAAGATCATCTCTTGTCTTATTATTGTTAGTTCTGGAGACTGTTCACAGAACATTGTATAGACTTAATGATTTTCGACGTTGTACTGAGGTTGTGTGTCACATAGACACTCTGAGCAACTCAGGTCCTGAGCTGTAGCTTCTGACCTAATTTGTACTGGTATCTGTGTATTGTCACAGTCGGGGAATTTCTTATGCTGAACTTAGATTCAGTAGTATGGGAGTTTTGTGACTTTCGTGGAGGATCTACTGATGGTCCCTACTAGCTGTCGTTATATTATCTCCTTGTTCCTGATTCTGTGTCGCAGTCACTTGTTATATTGCTATTGGGCTTAGCATTCTTTTTATTGTTCAAGCAGACTGTTCTGACTGCCAGTCGGTCAAGAAGTTAGTTTATTTGTGGACTTTGTCAGTCACTTCTTTAAGTCTAGTCGAGTCGTGAGACATAGCGAACTACTTAGAGCACTTACACACATACACACAAACTTACTTGTACATATTTGTAATATCTTATTAAATGTTAATGTACCAGATGGTACTTAAGAATTATAAAAGTGATATGTGCTTTCAGCACAATAATACTGTACATGAGAGAAGTGATTATTATTAATTTGTTTGAATTGAATTAATTTAATTTAATTTGATGATATTCCTCTAGACGATACTTAATAAATTTATTAAATTTTATTTTCTCTAGTTAGTAGCCTACCAGTTGTAATCCTGAAGCACTATTGAATCCTACTGAATTCTAATGGATAATTGGACAAGGATACTGACTAATTGTTACAAAAAGCCAGTAACAGGCTGGATGCTAGAAGGGCAGTCCTTTCTAGTATTCACTGGAGATCTCTAAGCTTTTAGAATCGCGTTTTTTGTAACACAACATAGCTGAACCCCTTGCCAGGAAACTTCATGGTTATCTTACATAACACCTACTTGCCATACTCCGTAGCTGAAGAGGGTGGAGCTGCCAGCCACAGGGAGACCCAGAAGATCAGCAAATATGAAGACCTTCCCCTTGCTATAACTACATCACAATAGGGTCGGAGACCCTTGGAGCATGGGGCAAGTGTGCTCTAAAGTTCCTCAAAGAGCTGGGTGAAAAGCTCATCATAGAAACCAAGGACCACAGGGCGACCAGCTTCCTCTTTCAGATACTCAGTGTTGCGATCCAGAGAGGAAATGCCTGCAGCATTCTGGGTATGTGGCCCACCACCGGGGAGCTGGACAAAGTATTCGAGTTGTAGCTCTGAGTTGTTTCCTAGGTTGTTTTATTTTCTTGTGAAGGCTTACTCAGCCCTGTAACAACTCCAGTAAGTATTACCAAGGCTGGCTCCTCCTCAGGAGAATTAATGAATAGAAAAAGAAATAATAACATACAATGATAAACACTATTATTTAGAAATGAAAATATAAAACAATAAAACATGAATGTGTATCCTACTTGAAAGAAAACGCTAATAGTTACAAGTAAACTGGGGTGTCTGGTTGATGTTGACACTGTCTTGTAGAAATTGTAGCCATTAATGATGATGGGGGGTCACAGGTGTTGAGTGACAACCCAATGACTAGTTCTTCACAGAGTCTATAGCCTTGAACAGTCTGTCCAGATGATAGGAATGCAGGTTCTTCACCACTGCAAAGATGAGGGGTAGTGGCCTGCTGTTAACTAGACATAATCAGGTATGTAGATTACAAAGTGACGTCTTATGACTTGTGCTGAGTCCGTCTCCATCAACACTATTTCTTTGGTTGCCAGATGACCCAAGCTGACATTCCAAGCTAGAAAAGAGACAAAGGTTACCCACTGCTTAAGAAATCACTCTCCATGATAAGTGTAAGATACTTAAAAAAAATGGTGATGTTAAAGTAAAACATGGAAATCAAGGCAATAGAATAGGAGCAGCGGCTTTTACTTACAGTTGTGCTGGGAGCTGTGAGTCAAGTGATTACTGTTTGGTCGGAGCCCCACACGTCACCTCTCGGGGTGGAGAAAAGAGGGGTGGGATAGCGGGAGCTAGACTGACCCTACCTTAACAAGCAGCCGGCAATCAAACTATCGTCACCATATATTCACTCGCTACTGCTATCTGTTGAACTTTTCCCTCACACTCCCCCATAGCAAGACTTATAGTCAAGGAATATAAGAAGAATAGGCAAGGAAAAAGTTCTAAACCGGGAAAGTCGTGTATGGTATCAAATCTTCTGACTGTCACAGCATAACCTGTCAGAGATGGATGAATCATTGATGTATACAATATGAAACTTAAAATCTTGGAGTGCCAATGTCCAACTCAAGAGGCGACTGCTGGTTCCCTTAAAAGTTTCTAGGTATATCAAAGGTTTGTGATCCATTTTTAAAATGAATTCTTTACCCAGTAAATAAAATTTAAGTTTGGAGATATCCCACACAAGGGCCAAACATTCCTTTTCTATGGTGGAGTATCTCGTTTCTGTAGGAAGAAGTTTCTGGCTTAGGAAGCATACAGGGAAGGGTGTACCATCATGGTACTGTACTGTACTGCACCTAAGCTGGTTTACCTGGAGTTTACCTGGAGAGAGTTTCGGGGGTCAACGCCCCCGCGGCCCGGTCTGTGACCAGGCCTCCTGGTGGATCAGCCCCTGATCAACCAGGCTGTTGCTGCTGGCTGCACGCAAACCAACGTACGAGCCACAGCCCGGCTGATCAGGAACTGACTTTAGGTGCTTGTCCAGTGCCAGCTTGAAGACTGCCAGGGGTCTGTTGGTAATCCCCCTTATGTGTGCTGGGAGGCAGTTGAACAGTCTCGGGCCCCTGACACTTATTGTATGGTCTCTTAACGTGCTAGTGACACCCCTGCTTTTCATTGCGAGGATGGTGCATCGTCTGCCAAGTCTTTTGCTTTCGTAGTGAGTGATTTTCGTGTGCAAGTTCGGTACTAGTCCCTCTAGGATTTTCCAGGTGTATATAATCATGTATCTCTCCCTCCTGCGTTCCAGGGAATACAGGTTTAGAAACCTCAAGCGCTCCCAGTAATTGAGGTGTTTTATCTCCGTTATGCGCGCCGTGAAAGTTCTCTGTACATTTTCTAGGTCGGCAATTTCACCTGCCTTGAAAGGTGCTGTTAGAGTGCAGCAATATTCCAGCCTAGATAGAACAAGTGACCTGAAGAGTGTCATCATGGGCTTGGCCTCCCTAGTATTGAAGGTTCTCATATCATCCTGTCATTTTTCTAGCAGATGCGATTGATACAATGTTATGGTCCTTGAAGGTGAGATCCTCCGACATAATCACTCCCAGGTCTTTGACGTTGGTGTTTCGCTCTATTTTGTGGCCAGAATTTGTTTTGTACTCTGATGAAGATTTAATTTCCTCATGTTTACCATATCTGAGTAATTGAAATTTCTCATCGTTGAACTTCATATTGTTTTCCGCAGCCCACTGAAAGATTTGGTTGATGTCCGCCTGGAGCCTTGCAGTGTCTGCAATGGAAGACACTGTCATGCAGATTCGGGTGTCATCTGCAAAGGAAGACACGGTGCTGTGGCTGACATCCTTGTCTATGTCGGATATGAGGATGAGGAACAAGATGGGAGCTAGTACTGTGCCTTGGGGAACAGAGCTTTTCACCGTAGCTGCCTCGGACTTTACTCTGTTGACGACTACTCTCTGTGTTCTGTTAGTGAGGAAATTATAGATCCATCGACCGACTTTTCCTGTTATTCCTTTAGCACGCATTTTGTGCGCTATTACGCCATGGTCACACTTGTCAAAGGGCTTTTGCAAAGTCTGTATATATTACATCTGCATTCTTTTTGTCTTCTAGTGCATTTAGGACCTTGTCGTAGTGATCCAATAGTTGAGACAGACAGGAGCGACCTGTTCTAAACCATGTTGCCCTGGGTTGTGTAACTGATGGGTTTCTAGATGGGTGGTGATCTTGCTTCTTAGGACCCTTTCAAAGATTTTTATGTATGGGATGTTAGTGCTATTGGTCTGTAGTTCTTTGCTGTTGCTTTATTGCCCCCTTTGTGGAGTGGGGCTATGTCTGTTGTTTTTAGTAACTGAGGGACGACCCCGTGTCCATGCTCCCTCTCCATAGGATGGAAAAGGCTCGTGATAGGGGCTTCTTGCAGTTCTTGATGAACACAGAGTTCCATGAGTCTGGCCCTGGGGCAGAGTGCATGGGCATGTTATTTATCGCCTGTTCGAAGTCATTTGGCGTCAGGATAACATCGGATAGGCTTGTGTTAATCCAATTTTGTGGCTCTCTCATAAAAAATTCATTTTGATCTTCGACTCTCAGTCTGGTTAGCGGCTTGCTAAAAACTGAGTCATATTGAGACTTGAGTTGCTCACTCATTTCCTTGCTGTCATCTGTGTAGGACCCATCTTGTTTAAGTAGGGGCCCAATACTGGACGTTGTTCTCGATTTTGATTTGGCATAGGAGAAGAAATACTTTGGGTTTCTTTCGATTTCATTTATGGCTTTTAGTTCTTCCCGCGATTCCTGACTCCTAAAGGATTCTTTTAGCTTAAGTTCGATGCTTGCTATTTCTCTGACCAGTGTCTCCCTACGCATTTCAGATATATTGACCTCTTTTAGCCGCTCTGTTATTCTTTTCCGTCGCCTGTAAAGGGAGCGCCTGTCTCTTTCTATTTTACATCTACTCCTCCTTTTTCTTAGAGGAATAAGCATTGTGCATACATCGAGTGCCACCGAGTTAATCTGTTCTAGGCATAAGTTGGGGTCTGTGTTGCTTACCTGGAGTTTACCTGGAGAGAGTTTCGGGGGTCAACGCCCCCGCGGCCCGGTCTGTGACCAGGCCTCCTGGTGGATCAGCGCCTGATCAACCAGGCTGTTGCTGCTGGCTGCACGCAAACCAACGTACGAGCCACAGCCCGGCTGATCAGGAACTGACTTTAGGTGCTTGTCCAGTGCCAGCTTGAAGACTGCCAGGGGTCTGTTGGTAATCCCCCTTATGTGTGCTGGGAGGCAGTTGAACAGTCTCGGGCCCCTGACACTTATTGTATGGTCTCTTAACGTGCTAGTGACACCCCTGCTTTTCATTGGGGGGATGGTGCATCGTCTGCCAAGTCTTTTGCTTTCGTAGTTCGGAGTGATTTTCGTGTGCAAGTTCGGTACTAGTCCCTCTAGGATTTTCCAGGTGTATATAATCATGTATCTCTCCCTCCTGCGTTCCAGGGAATACAGGTTTAGAAACCTCAAGCGCTCCCAGTAATTGAGGTGTTTTATCTCCGTTATGCGCGCCGTGAAAGTTCTCTGTACATTTTCTAGGTCGGCAATTTCACCTGCCTTGAAAGGTGCTGTTAGAGTGCTGCAATATTCCAGCCTAGATAGAACAAGTGACCTGAAGAGTGTCATCATGGGCTTGGCCTCCCTAGTTTTGAAGGTTCTCATTATCCATCCTGTCATTTTTCTAGCAGATGCGATTGATACAATGTTATGGTCCTTGAAGTTGAGATCCTCCGACATAATCACTCCAGGTCTTTGACGTTGGTGTTTCGCTCTATTTTGTGGCCAGAATTTGTTTTGTACTCTGATGAAGATTTAATTTCCTCATGTTTACCATATCTGAGTAATTGAAATTTCTCATCGTTGAACTTCATATTGTTTTCTGCAGCCCACTGAAAGATTTGGTTGATGTCCGCCTGGAGCCTTGCAGTGTCTGCAATGGAAGACACTGTCATGCAGATTCGGGTGTCATCTGCAAAGGAAGACACGGTGCTGTGGCTGACATCCTTGTCTATGTCGGATATGAGGATGAGGAACAAGATGGGAGCTAGTACTGTGCCTTGTGGAACAGAGCTTTTCACCGTAGCTGCCTCGGACTTTACTCTGTAGTGTATCTTCCCAGCTTATATCGGTTAGGACTTGGTTTACTTGGTCCCACTTTATGTTTTTGTTATTGAAGTTGAATTTGGTGAATGCTCCCTCGTGACTAGTCTCATTTTGTCGGTCTGGGGCTCCACGCATACATGTCTGAACCTCAATTATGTTGTGATCTGAGTATATTGTTTTTAATATGGTGACATTTCTTATCAGATCATCATTGTTAGTGAAGATGAGGTCTAGTGTATTCTCCAGTCTAGTAGGCTCTATTATTTGCTGGTTTAAATTGAATTTTGTGCAGAGATTTAAAAGCTCGTGTGAGTGTGAGTTTTCATCAGAGATGCCTCCTGGTGTTATTACTGCAACAATATTATTTGCTACTTTCCTCCATTTTAGGTGCCTTAAGTTGAAATCCCCCAGGAGCAAGATGTTGGGTGCAGGAGCTGGAAGATTTTCCAGACAGTGGTCAATTTTTAACAGCTGTTCCTGGAATTGCAGGGATGTTGCGTCCGGAGGCTTGTAGACTACCACAATGACTAGGTTTTGGTTGTCGACCTTTACTGCTAAAACTTCCACTACATCATTTGAGGCATTAAGCAGTTCTGTGCAAACAAGTGACTCTGCAATGTACAGGCCAACCCCCCCCCCCTTTTGCCTGTTCACTCTGTCACATCTGTATAGGTTGTAACCTGGGATCCATATTTCGTTGTCCTAGTGATCCTTTATGTGGGTCTCAGTGAAAGCCACGAACATTGCCTTTGCCTCTGCAAGCAGTCCACGGATGAAAGGTATTTTGTTGTTTGTTGCTGGCTTTAGACCCTGTATATTTGCAAAGAAGAATGTTATCGGACTGGTGGTATTGTTGGTACTGGGGGAGGGATTTTTTTTCCGGCATTAGTATCTGTATCTGTTGGTTTGGAGTGGAGGCCATCGACTGTGGTTCCACTCCAGGAATGACTGGATTTGGTGTACGATTTCTGCCATTTCCTGCAAGTTTTTTTTCCTTCCTGGCACTAAAAAACCTCTCCCTCTTGAGTGGCTGTGGCTTCCCAGGTTTTCCCATGGCCTGGATGTTTTGTATCTTTTTGTCCCCTTTAGATGGTATGCCTGGCAATTTAAGTTATAGCACAGTCTTTCCTGTACTGAAGAGGTACACATTTCAGGGTGAAAAAGCTTACAGGAAGGGAGTTTGCATTTTCCTGTTGTCATATGGGCATGGCATTTTCTAGTGTGGTCTTAGTTGCATGTCCCATCTGTTTTTCCAGATTTCCCTTGCCAGCAGATACCAAGTGCATAGTATGTGCACAGGCTTGGTTTCCGCTTGCCTTGGGTTTCTGTGACTGTATTCCCTGTTGGTGCATGTTTCCCTGTCTTACTTCTATCCTCCCTAGCACCAACAATGGAGCTCCCACCAGTTGTTTTTGGTAATTTATCCTCAGTATTGCTATTGGAGTCCTCTTGTTTGCTATTTCCTGCGGTATTTCTAGTTTGCAATATTGGTTTTATCTTATCTTTGACTACACTTGTTTCCCTACTATGGCTCCTGTCCCCTATGAGGTCATTTATATGTATTCCTTCCTGCGTATAATTCCCGACTTACCTGGACAAAATCTCCAGCTTCACCATTACTGTCTCCCAGGACAGTATCTCCAGCTTCACCATTACTGTCTCCCAGGACAGTATCTCCAGCTTCACCATTTCTGTCTCCCCGGACAGCACCTCCAGCTTCACCATTACTGTCTCCCAGGACAGCACTATCAGCCCCACATTTACTGACTACCAGGACATCACCTCCAGCCTTACAGTTTGTGACTACATGGCCAGTATCAAGGGCAGTACCATTCAGCCCAGACTTTTTATGTTCCCATCTGTTGTAGAAAGCTTCCAGGTTTTCTATGAAAGCAGCTTTGATGTTGTCCTCTTTTAATACCCTTGTGATTTTAGTCCACAGATTTTCCTCATTTGGGCATACCCAAAAACACTTCTCTGTTTTAATACTGCTTGTAGCTAGTTCTTGAATATCTGCACAAGGGGCGTGACACCAATTTCCACAAAAATGACAATTTATCCATGTGGAAGCCCGTTTGTTTGACTGACCACAGACTACACACAGCTTCATAATGATTTGAATGGTTGATTTACTGCAATTCTACTAGCAACCTCTTGAATATTCTATTAGTAACCTTAAATGAAGCTCTAGCTATTTGTATTTCTGTTTCTAACTCTTTTTGTATATTGGACAGCTTATTGTCCAACAAAACCGTTTGAAACCAGTCCTGGGTTCGGACCAGTCAAGGGTTCGGACCAGTCGATCTGATCTGATCAGTGGGTCACTTATTTAAAACATACTGGTCGGTGATTTGAGCTAACACATGAAGGATCTACTGGAAATTATCTACCCGAGTAATATGTGATTTGACTGATACAAAAGTATAACTTGCGTGTTGAAGAAATCGGTGACTCCTGGCAGTCCTACAGTGACGAACGGTCGACCTCAACCCTTGTTTATCAATCGCTGTATCTAGCTTTTCTATTTTTTTTCCCGTCTCCACCACAATAAATGCTATATTATCACTATAGTTGACTGGTGCAAATTTTGGAGGAAGGACGCTTTTTCTGTAGTAATAATTGCTTCTCGTTGTGTATATTGCGACGCTGGTAACTACAGGTTATATGAAAATCACAGTAACGTCTGGTTTTTTCAAGAAAAAGAAACTAATGAAAGTCACTCCACTCCACTAAGTACCATTATAATACTGGTTAGTTGCTACTAAAAACACTGTATTCTGCTATTCACTGGTATCACTAGATTATATGCGAGTACACTAGCAGGCCAGGAAGATTTTTAAAAACAGCTGACCTGTGGTAAGTTTCTGGCGACTTCTGGCACCTGCCTCTATAGGCCTATCACTTCATTTACAAATTCACCTGTTTTCAAATGACACTTTAGCCTTTATCATCAATATACTAGGGAGCCACTGTAGTATACACTATACACTATGTATACTCAATGTTATCAGGGAGACTTTCTTTCCTCTGACACGAAAAGTTCAATTATTATTATTTTTTTCACACGGGACACAGGCCTATGATTCCCCTCTGGCAGTAAACTCTGCTAGGTAGTGCACACTAATTCTCCTTTTTTGACTCAGTATATAATGTTTTCCGCCCAAGATTGGTTCCAGGCGCTAGAGGGATGTATCGTATGTATCGGATGTATCGGATGTATGGTATTGAAGGCATCAGTCCTTAAACAAAATGGCTTATTAATATCTGGAATTTTAAGTATAGGGTCTTCAGAGAAGATGTTCTTAATCTCATTAAACTTTTCTCGAGCTACATCAGAAAGGTCAAGAGGTTCCTTCACAGACTTTTTAAGGAAGTCTGATAAGATGCCTGTAAGATCAGTAAGGTTGGGGATAAACCATGCATAAAAATTGACAGAACCAAGAAAGCTATGCATGAGCTTCTTGGTACAGGGGGAATTTAAACTCTAATACAGCTTTGATCTTACTGGGGAGAGGCTGCAAAGAGTTATTAGAAAGAATCAGTCTGAGATATCTAATTTTGTTATACCCAAGGAAGCATTTCTTCGGATTGGCAGTGAGGCCATTTGCGTGTAACCTATGTAAAACTGATGTTAATGTTTGGATATGCTTGCCCCACGTGGATGTCATTATGTAAATGTTATCAAAATAAACTGAAACATTTGGCATATTACCCAAGACCTTTCTCATCAGTCTCACGTAGGTAGCACAGGCAGTTACCAAACTGAAGGGCATAGTTCGATACTGCATCAGTCCTTGGTGTGTAGGAAAAGCAGTGTACTGCTTAGAAGAAGGATCTAACATTACTTGATGATATGCCTGTGCAATATCAATCTCTGAAAAGAAAGAAGAATCATAAAATTTGTGTAGATCACTATCTATTAGGGGCATAGGCTCAGCATCCCACCGAGTTATAGCATTAAGTTCTCTGAAGTCAATAGCAAGTCTATATGAATTGTCTTCCTCCTTAACCATGACTACTGGTGAGCAATATGCAGATACTGAAGGTTCAATGATCTTTAGTTTTAATAATTTGTCTACCTCTCGGTCAAATGCATCCCTAAGGTGAACGGAACTGGGTATAATTTCCGTTTGATAGGATTGTCCGTGATTAAGTCAATCTTATGGACTATCGTGGAGGTGACACCTCGAATATCAGTAAAAATGTCTGAGAAGTTACTCACTCATTGAAGTAGTTCATGTTTCTTATGGTCATCCAAAGACTCATTAACATTAATGTTTGTTGCACCCGAGTGGTCAAGAGTCACCAAGCCATGTAGTTTTCTGTCATAGTCTATGTTAGAGGTTTCAATTACGCACACATTACACTCATCAGTTGTCTTATCAAGTTTGTGTGGAAAAACTAAATCAAAGTCATTAAGGCAGTTCACGGAATTTCTTCGGTAATATTTTTTAAGAATGTTGATATGATAAAGCTTAGGTTTCCCCTTGACTTCTCTGAGGTAATCAACCTTCCCACAAATTTTCAATACCTTATATGGACCTTTCCATGCTACTAATAATTTATTTTACTTTATTGGTAAAAGTACAAGAACTTCATCCCCTACTTTAAAACTTCTCCTCTGACTTTTGGCATCAAAATAGGTTTTGTACTGGTCCATTGACAAGCTTAAGTTTTTTGAAACTATGTCAGAGGTCTCCTCAAGTTTGGATCGAAGGTCAAGGAGAAACTGGTAAGAAGACTGAACCTCAGCATTTCCCTCCTCATTAGT
Source organism: Cherax quadricarinatus (assembly GCF_026875155.1). Taxonomy (NCBI): domain Eukaryota; kingdom Metazoa; phylum Arthropoda; class Malacostraca; order Decapoda; family Parastacidae; genus Cherax; species Cherax quadricarinatus. Next base: position 27,703,710 of record NC_069459.1, read on the forward strand.
CCATAAGTCATGAAGGATGGACAATGGACCTCTGGCCTGTCTACCATAGAGAAGTTCAAAAGGTGAAAATCCCCAGAGAGTCACTGGCAACTTCCCTCATGGCAAACAAAGCACAGGGTAGGTAACGATGCCACTCATATAGACCAATAGCTCTAATTCCCACATCATAAAATCTTTGAAAGAGTTCTAAGAAGCAGGATTGCAAACCATTATGATATAGTCTTGGATGCACTGGAAGACAAACAGAATGCAGATGATACACAGATTCTGCAAAAGCCTTTGACAAGTGTGATCATGGTGTAATACCACACAAAATGCGTGCTAAACTGGTAAAGTGGGCAGATGGATCTTCAACTTTCTAACCAATCGAACACAAAGAGTAGTGGTAAACAGAATTAAATTTGAAGCTGCCATTCAAAAATTCAAATTCAAAATTCAAAGTTTATTCTCTAGTGAAGAGCTCTGTTCTACAAGGCACAGAGCTCGTCCTCATCCTGTTCCTCATCCTCATATCAGACATAGACAGAGATGTAAACCATAACACTGTATCATCCTTTGCAGATGATACGAGGATCTGCATGAGACTGTCATCCATTGAGGACACGGTAAATCTCCAAGAAGATATAGACCAAGTTTTCCAATGGGCAACTGAAAGCAATATGATGTTAAATAAAGACAAATCCAACTAATCCAATATGGAAAACTGAAGGAAATAATAAACAGAACTGAGTATACTACAAACTCTAATCACACAATAGAAGGAAGGACCTAGGAGTAGTAATGTCTGAGGATCTTACCTTCAAGGATCACAACAGTGCCACTATCACATCTGTGAAGAAAATGATGTGATGGATATTGAGAACGTTTAAAACAAGAGATGCCAAGCCAATGATGATCCTTTTTAAATCACTTGTTCTCTCTAGGCTGGAATACTGCTGTACATTAACACCTCATTTCAAGGCAGGTGAAACTGCAGATCTAGAGAAAGTACAGAGAACCTTTACTGCAAATATAAGTTCTGTCAAACACCTTAACTACTGGGAGCACTTGGAAACACTTGACTTGTACTCACTGGAGCGCAGGCGAGAAAGATACATCATAATCTGTACCTGGAAAATCCTAGAGGGACTGGTCCCTAATCTACAAAGAGAAATCACTCCTTACAAAAGCAAGTGGTGCAACATACCCTCAATGAAAAGTAGGGGTGCCATTAGTACACTGAGAGAAAACACTGTAAGTGTCCAGGACTCAAGACTGTTCATCAGCCTCCCACCAACCATAAGGGTAATTACCAATAGACCCCTGGTTGCCTTCAAGAGGGAGCTAGACAGATACCTAAAGTCAGTGCTGGATCAGCCGGGCTGTGGTTCATACATCGGACTACGTGTGGCCAGCAGTAAGACCCTAGTTGATCAGGGCCTAATTCACCGGGAGGCCTGGTCATGGACTGGGCCTCAGGGGTGTTGATCCCCGGAATACCCTCCAGGTGAACTCCAGGTAGACCTGCATATGATGGGTCAATACATGACACCTGCACATACTGGATCAGTGCATGACACATGCATGTGCTGGGTCAATGCATGACACCTGCACACACTGGGCCAGTGCATGATACACCTATATACACTGGGTCAATGCATGACACATTCAGCAGGCGGTGCAACATCCCCCCAATGAAAAGCAAGGGAGCGATGAATATGCTAAGAACCAATGCAGTGTCAGGGGCCCAAGATTGTTCAGTTACCTCCCAGCATAAGTAAGGGGGATTACCAATAGACCCCTGGCTGCCTTCATGAAGGAGCTGGATAGGCAATTAAAGTCAGTACCTGACCAGACGGGCTGTGGTTCATATGTCGGTTTGCGTGCGCACAGGAGTAACAGCCTGGTTGAGCGGGTCCTGATCCACCGCAAGGCCTGGTCATGGACCGGGTCCCGGGGGCGTTGGTCCCCGAAACATCCTCCAGGTATACTCCAGCTATACCTGTACTTGCTGGGTCAGTGTATAACACACCTGAGTGGGCGGGTCAGCTCATAACATACCTGCGTGAGTGAGGTCTGCGCATGACACGCTCAAGGGTAAACAGAAGACGGTCAGCGGGTGAGAGAGGTTGGTCGTGGAGTTCCTCTGCTAATTCTCTGCCTTTCTCTCGATAACTGTAACAATAACATCATTAAAGAAACAGGAAGTATATTTGATAAAAGGATAAAATGTAAAGTTTTAATAATCATTCATTTCTAGTCATTTTGAATGCTAATATATGAATAAAGAGGGTTACAGTTGATAAATTGAGTTTTAACATAATTTAACTATGCAGAATTTACATCAGATTAAGGAGAGACTTTGTAACTATTTTCTAAAGCTGGTGAAAGAGAACTTTTCCGTATCTTTTTTCAAGGTCTTCCAAATATCATGACCCTATATTTCTATGGAGTTACTAGACGGATTGCGTCGGACACTTGGTACGTCAGAGACGTACTTGTTTCTTGTGTTGTGTTGCAGGTCTCCACGAGGAGGAGAGTTGGGTTGAAGTTTATTTTCGGTGTATTGTGTATATATGAAAAGTACAGTAGCAGGTGTTGATATGCTGTGTTGAAAAAAAATAGAGATTTTTTGAAAAGTTGGGGAGTGTGTTTAATGGAACGAGATTGTGTGATTATTATATCAGCTGGTTTCTCTCGGGTAACAACAGGTTAAAGGTGATTTGATTCTGTAGATCCCCAAGCTCTGATACTATATGTGAGGTAAAGATAGATTAGAGTATATTACAAAGTGAATAATATAGTTTGAGGTATACAGTACTCGTCACGGCATTATGCCGGGTGAGCGCCCCTGTATAGTGCCGTAACGAAAATCAAATAGGGGGGTCTTTTTTTCGTTAGTGCATTATGGCGGGTAGCAGCAGTTAGCATGACCTCACGACCTGCTACCACACTCCACAGTGGCTCCTCAGTGCTCACGTGGCTGGTGTGGTGAGAGGAAGTGTTGCATGTTTGTCATGCATCAGCACCAGCTTTTGTCCGGTGTTCCCTTTGGTTTTGGGATTATACATGTTTGATTATACATGTTTGATTATACATGTTTGATTATACATGTTTGATTATACATGTTTGATTATACATGTTTGATTATACATGTTTGATTATACATGTTTGATTATACATGTTTGATTATACATGTTTGATTATACATGTTTGATTATACATGTTTGATTATACATGTTTGATTATACATGTTTGATTATACATGTTTGATTATACATGTTTGATTATACATGTTTGATTATACATGTTTAATTATGGATATAAGAAATACAGAGTGAAAGTCAAAAGATGTTCTCATACAAAATCTTTCATTTAAAACCAAAAACATTTTACTGATATATTCTCCAAATATTTTTTGCACTATTGTCTTTGTTGTCCTTTATTATTACTACTGTAAACTGTCTTGTATATTTATTATTACTACTGTAAACTGTCTTGTATATTTATTACTACTGTAAACTGTCTTGTATATTTATTACTACTGTAAACTGTCTTGTATATTTATTACTACTGTAAACTGTCTTGTATATTTATTATTACTACTGTAAACTGTCCTTTCTTAGGTCAATAAAAATTCCTATTGGATATTCCTTATTTTCCAATGCTGTGTAAAGCAGATCTAGCATTTTTATGATTGCATCATTAGTGCTTTTATTTTTCCTGAATCCAAATTGGCAAGAGTTGAGTATGTTTTGTGTAGTTATAAATGAATATAGTCTCCTGTGCACGAGTTTCTCAAAGATTTTGGATAGCAATGGTAAGTTTGATATTGGCCTATAGTGGTTTAAGTCTGTAGGGTCACCACCTTTATGTATTGGTGTAACCCTTGCCATCTTGAGTAGTTTCGGGAAGGTGCTAGTTTCTAGTGACTTGTTAAAAAGTAATGAAATAGCATGCAAAAGGACATGGGCCGCTCGCTTGTACAGTAATGGTGGGACATGAGACAGATTCCCTGAGTTATTTTTAAGTGACTTTATAATCTCGGTGACTTCCGAGGGCTCAGTTGGTGCAAGATAGAAGGAATTTGGGAAATTCCCATCTAGGTAGTCCCCAGCATGGGCATTGGTATGTGGGATTTTATTGGCGAGATTAGATCCTATGGTTGAGAAGAAGTCGTTTATCTTGTTAGCTGTGTCAGTGGGATGTAGTGGTGTTTCATTAGGTTTAGTTAGGACAATATTCTTGGTTTCTTTCAGTTTGTGGGTCCCTAGAATCTGAGAGAGCGTTTTCCAGGTCTTTTTTATATGTCCTCTAGTGTCAGTGAATCTACTGGAGTAGTATAGTTGTTTGGCTTTCTTTATTACTTTGGTAAGAACTGATGAATAGTGTTTAAGAGTATCTTTGTGTATTAAGCTCTGTCTATATTGCTTTTCATATTGGTGTTTCTTGTCCATGGATTTCAGAATGGTGCTGGTTAGCCATGGGCAACCAAGCTGTTTGTTTGTGATCTGTTTCGTTTTTATAGGACAATGTTTGTTGTATAGTCTAAGTAATTTGTTAAGAAAAATGTCTGTCCAGTCATCAATACCATTGGCCTTGGAGAATTCTGTAGGCCAGTCAACAGTCTCTAGGTCAGCTGTGAACTTCCTTATTGAGGCCTCATCATGGAGTCTAAATGAAACTTTGTTGTATTCAAGTGGTGGTTTACTAATGTTTGTCAGGAGGAAGGTAGGGTAGTGGTCTGTAGTGCTATCTGTGATTATCCCTGATTTAAGGGGGACTAGTATATTAGTCCACATGTGGTCTATTATGGTTGCACTTGTCTCAGTGAGCCTGGTTGGTTTAGTTATTGTTGGTATGAGAAGTATGTTGTTAATATTGTTGATGAAATCAGTTACAGGCTGATCATCTAGTATGCCAAGGTTGATGTTGAAGTCTCCAGCTAAGAGAAGGTGGTGCTTATTCATTTGTCTGTTTGTTATTAGTGACTTTAATTTCTCACTGAAATTTTGGATGTTTGTGTGAGGTATCCGGTAAATGGCACCGATTGTTATAGGCGTCTTAAGGTTTTTTACAGTAAAATTAGCTAAAATGTATTCCCCATATTCATCACTAAAGCAAGTGGTGCTAATACAAGATAATTGGTTAGAGTAATAGATTGCAATACCACCCCCAACTTGGTTTGTTCTGCAGTTGTGAATTGCTGTGTATCCTGGTAGTGGGTAGATATCTATTGTGTCCTGCTTAAGCCAGGTCTCAGTAAGAATAATGCAGGAGAAGGGTGTCTTTAGTGATTCAAGGAGTGCCAGGAGGTCATCATAGTGTTTGCTTAAGAACCTGATGTTGTAGTTAAGTACTGATAGACTTTTAGCATTGTTGAGGATAGTGCTGGCTTGTGATGCTGTGTAATAAAGGCAGTTACTTTCCAATAGGTTTTGATTGGGTGTCAGATTATGGAGGTTTAGATCAGGGTCAACGTGATCAATCATCTTCTAGGTTTAAATTATGGTTATTTATATCCTGAGTTGTGTTGAGTTCTAGTACTGATATTTGTAGTGGTGGGAAGTTTGGACAAGTATATAGCTAGAGTATTTTGGTCATATAGAGTATAGTCACTGCTTTGTATATTTATTACTACTGTAAACTGTCTTGTATATTTATCATTACTACTGTAAACTCTCTTGTATATTTATTAATATTACTGTAAACTGTCTTGTATATTTATTACTACTGTAAACTGTCTTGTATATTTATTAATACTGTAAACTGTCTTGTATATTTATTACTACTGTAAACTGTCTTGTATATTTATTACTACTGTAAACTGTCTTGTATATTTATTACTACTGTAAACTGTCTTGTATATTTATTACTACTGTAAACTGTCTTGTATATTTATCATTACTATGGTAAACTGTCTTGTATATTTATTATTACTACTGTAAACTCTCTTGTATATTTATCATTACTACGGTAAACTATCTTGTATATTTCAATACCCAGGCATTGGGTTACAAAATAATGTTGTTAGAAGAACCATAATTTACCTTCTGTCTGCTGCCAGTTTACTCAAGGCTTCTCTCAGCGTCGTTACTGTCACCTCACCAGCTGCTACCACAGTGCCTATCCCTGTAGTTGAAAAGCAACGAAAAAAGTATACAAGTCTACATATACACACTGAAATTTTACTTACTATCCAGTAAAATAAGTAAATGACCCTGGAGTTTATAGTTACTAACCCACAACATCCCCACTGTACTTCTCACTTCCTAGACTCGAACTAAGTCAATGAAATTTGGAATGAAATTTGCTGTACTGTTTACGCTCACACATCATATCTCAAAAATCACTTGTCTTAACTCTGATCAAACAAACTCGTATGCATTCTGAATGCTCAAACATATATTTTTCACAAATTTTACATCATTTATTCATTTCATTCTGTCACATACACCTGTTTCCACCCACCCTGGGTGTATATACCCTCTTAATCAATGTGTCCTGATAGATAACCCAACCATTGCACCAACCCATCTTCCACTCTCAGAATTATAGCTTCTATGTACAACAGAGAGGAAAAATAATGTAAGGGACCTGGGAGTGGTAATGTCTGAGGATCTCACTTTCAAGGATCACAACAGTGCCACGATCACAAGTGCAAAGAAAATGTTAGGATGGATAATGAGAACGTTCAAAACGAGAGATGCCAAGCCAATGATGAGTCTTTTCAAATCTCTTGTTCTCTCTAGGCTGGAATACTGCTGTACATTAACATCTCCATTCAAAGCAGGTGAAACTGCAGATCTAGAGAGTGTCCAGAGAACCTTTACTGCACGTATAAGTTCTGTCAAGCACCTTAACTACTGGGAACGCCTGGAAGCACTGGACTTGTACTCGTTGGAACGCAGGAGGGAGAGATATATCATAATCTACACTTGGAAAATCCTGGAGGGAATGATCCCGAATCTGCACACAGAAATCACTCCCTACTAAAGTAAAAGACTGAGCAGGCGATGTAGAATACCTCCAATTAAAAGTAGGGGCGCCATTGGTACATTAAGGGAAAACACCATAAGTGTCCGGGGCCCAAGACTGTTCAACAGCCTCCCACCAAGCATAAGAGGAATTACCAATAAACCCCTGGCTGCCTTCAAGAGAGAGCTAGACAGATACCTAAAGTCAGTGCCGGATCAGCTGGGCTGTGGTTCGTACGTTGAACTGCATGCGGCCAGCAGTAACAACCTGGTTGATCATGCCCTGGTCCACCGAGAGGCCTGGTCGTGGACCGGGCCGCGGGGGCGTTGATCCCAGGAATAACCTCCAGGTAGGTATGTCACTGCGCCATCTTTTAATTTGTATTCACTAATCTCAACTTTATTACCTCACTTCTGTGTGACCACTTTCACTTTCTCTTGTATATCTTACTGCCCATCCTTATTAACTTCTACTTCTCTTCTACATCTCAAAAAAATTACTGTCATCAGCAAACAGCGTCTGTTTACCTGGAGAGGGGTTCGGGGGTCAACGCCCCACCGGCTCGGTCTGAGACCAGGTCTCATGGTGGATCAGGGTCTGATCAACCAGGCTGTTACTGCTCGCTGCACGCAAACTGACATAAGAGCTGCCTGTCCAGTGCCTTCTTACAAACAGCCAGGGATCTATTGGTAATCCCCCCCGTATGTGTATTGGGAGGCAGTTGAACAGTCTTGGTCCCCTGACACTTATTGTGCTGTCTCTTAGCGTACTCATTTAGCGCCTTCTTTTCATTAGGGGAATGAATCTTTAAAAGGGCCATAGAAAACAATATGAAGTTAAAAATAGAAACTTTCCAATTACTCCATTATGGAAAATACCAGGAAATTAAAACTGTATCGGAGTATAAAACAAATTCCAATTACACAGCAGAGTGAAAACTAGTGTGAAGGACCTGGGAGTGGTAATGTCAGAGGATCACACTTTCAAAGGTCACAACTATGTATCTACCAAGTCTGCTAAGAAATGATTGGATGGATAATGAGAACCTTCAAAAGTAGAGACGCCAAGCCCATGATGATTCTCTTTATATCTCTTCTCTCTAGGCTGAAATATTGCTGTACATAACGGCCCCTTTCAAGGCTGGCGAAATTGTAGACCTGGAGAATGTACAGAGAACTTTCATGGTACTATATATAAGTACGATACTGTACCTAAAATACTGGAAACAGTTGAGGTTCCTTCATTTGTATTCTGTGGAATGCAGGCGAAAAAGATACATGATAATATACACCTAGGAAATCCTAAAGGGACTAGTCCCAAATTTGCAGCCGAAAATCACTTCCTGCGAAAGCAAAAGATTCGGCAGGACATGCAACATTCTACCATTGAAAAGCTGGGAGGCCACGAGTACACTGAGAGACAAAACAAGTGTCAGGGACCCAAGACTGTTCAACTCCCTCCCAGCATACATAAGGGGGATTACCCATAGACCCCCGGGTCACTTCCAGAAGGCACTGGACTGGAACCTAAAGTCAGTACCTGACCAACCAGACTATAGTTCAAATATCGTTTAGCGTGCAGCAAATTGCAAAAGCTTCGTTGATCAGTCCCTAATTCATTGCGAGGCCTGGTCACAGACCGGGCCGCGGGGGCGTTGACCCCCGCAATAATACTCACCTACACGCAATAATACTCACCCACACGCAACAATACTCTCCCACACGCAGTAACACTCTCCCACACGCAATAATACTCACCCACACTCAATAATATTCACCCACACGCAATAATACTCTCCCACACGCAATAATACTCACCCACATGCAATAACACTCTCCTACACGCAATACTCTCCACACGCAATAATACTCACCCAAAAGCAATAATACTATCCCAACACGCAATATACTCTCCCACACGCAATAATACTCACCCACATGCAATAACACTCTCCTAACACGCAATACTCTCCCACACCTGCAATAATACTCACCCACAAGCAATAATACTATCCACACGCAATAATACTCACCAACGCGCAATAATACTCTCCCACACGCAATAATACTCACCCACACGCAATAATACTCTCCCTCACGCAATAATACTCTCCCACACGCAATAATACTCACCCACACGCAATAATACTCACCCACACGCAATAATACTCACCCACACGCAATAATACTCACCCACACGCAACAATACTCTCCCACACGCAATAATACTCTCCCACACGCATAACTACTCACCCACACGCAAATAATACTCTCCACACGCAATAATACTCTCCCACACGCAATAATACTCTCCCACACGCAATAATACTCACCCACACGCAATAATACTCTCCCACACGCAATAATACTCTCCCACACGCAATAATACTCTCCCACAACGCAACAATACCTCTCCACACGCAATAATACTCACCCACACGCATAATATCATCCACACGCATAATAATCTCCAACGCAATTATTACTCTCCCAAACGCAATAATACTCTCCCCACACGCAAACAAATACTCTCCCACACGCAATAATACTCCCACACGCAATAATACTCCATCACACGCAAATAATAATCTCCACACGCAATAATACTCTCCCACACGTAATAATACTCACCCACACGCAATAATACTCTCCCACCGCAATAATACTTCCCATCAGCAATAATACTCTCCTCACGCAAATAATTACTCACCCACACGAAATAATACTCACCTCAGGCAATAATACTCTCCTACACGCAATAATACTCTCCCACAATAATATTACCCCCTTCCCCACCCCCCCCCCCCCCCCCCCCAAAACCCACACGACAATAATGCTTTCCACACGCAATAATACTTCCCCACACGGCAATAATACTCACAACTCGCAATTATACTCACCACACGCAATAATACTTCCCACCCGCAATAATACTTCCCACACGCAATAATACTCTCCACACGCAATAATACTCACACACACGCAATTATTACTCTACCCGCCGGCAATACCCTCAATAATACTCTCCACACAGCATTAATACTCTCCCCACACGTAAAAATACTCACCCCACACGCAAATGCTTTCCCACACGCAATAATAATCACCCACACGCAATAATACTCACCCACACGCAATTATATTTCACCACACGCAATATACTCTCCCACACGCAATAATACTCTTCCCACACGCAATATACTCAACACATGGAAATAATACTCTTCCCACAGGCAATAATATCTCCACACGCAATAAATAACTCACCCACACGCAATAATACTCTCCCACAGGCAATAATGCTCACCCACACGCAATTAATACTCCACCCACAAGGCATTAATGCACTCCCAACGCAATAATACCCGCGCATTGATACTCACCACACGCAATAATACTCTCCCAAACGCATACAATCTCACCACACGCAAAAATACTCTACACACGCAATTAATATCACCCCACAACGCAATACTACTTTCCCACACGGAATAATTCTTCTCCCACACGCATTAATACTCACAAACACGCAAAAGTGCCTCACCCACACGAGATTTAATACTAACCCACTAGCAATAATACTCTACCCACACGCAATAATACTCACCCACACGCAATTAATACCCAACAACGCAATACTCACCGACTCGAAATGATAACCACCACCACGCTAATAATACCCACACTCAATATACTCTCCCCACACGAAATAATACTCCCCCACACGCAATAAATACTCACCCCACACGCAAAAATACTCACCACACACCACTGTACCCAACACAAGCCAATAATGCTCTCCCAACGCAATAATACTCTCCCCACGCAATAAACTCTCCCACACGCAATAATACTCCACCAAAAACGTCAACCCTATACTCACCCACCGAATATTACTCACCCACTCGCAATAATACTCACCCACTCTCAATATACTCACCCACACGAAATAATACTCACCCCACGACAATCTACCAACACTTCATAATACTCACCCACTCTCATTAATACTTCACCCTCACGCAATAAAATAATACTTTACTCCACAAGCTTAATACTCACCCACACGCAATATACTCACCCCAAGCCATAATACTCTCACACAAGCAAATAATACTCTCCCACACGCAATGTACCTCACCACACGCATACAATTACTCTAACTACCCGCAATAATACCCACACAATAATACTGTCCCACATAAAACATCACCACAAGCAATTATACACACACCAACGCAAAATATGCTCACACACCGCAATAATACCAACACACGCAAAATGCTCACCCAAACGCCAGTAAAACCAATCGCATTTATACCTACTCGCAATAATACCCACACGCAATATTACTGTCCACATAATTCTCAACCCACACGCAATTATAGCCCACCCACACGCAATAATACTCACCTACACTCAATAATACCCACGCAATAATACTCTCCCACACGTCAAGATACTCCCACACGCAATAATACTCTCCATACGACAATTCTACCCACCCATACGCAATATGCTAACCACACGACATTATACTCACCCTCACCGCAATAATACCCCCCAACACGCAATAATCTCGACACACCGCAATAATGTCTTCCACACGCAATAATACTCACCCACAGAAATATTCTCCCACACCGCAATAATACTCTCCCACACGAATTAAATACTCAACCTTGCCTGGAGATTACTGGAGGATATTCCGGGGATCAACGCCCCCGCTCCCCGTCCACGAGACCTGGCCCCCGGTGGTTTCTGGGCCTGATCAACAGGCTGTTCACTGATGGCTGCACCAAGTCCAACGTCACGAACAACAGGCCTATCTGATCGGGCACTTACTTTAAGTATGTGGAATACTAGATATTTATTAATGATAAATAAAGATACCAGATATACTGGAGTTTACATGGAGTGAGTTCGGGGTTCAACGACCCCCTCGGCCGGTCTGTGACCAGACTCCTGGGGGATCAGAGCCTGATCAACCAGGCTGTTGTGATGGCTGCACGCAAAACAAACGTACGAGCAAAGCCAGCTGAGTCAGGAAACAGACTTTAGGTGATTGTCCCAGTGCCAAGCTTGAAGTCTGCCAGGGGTTGTTGGTATATTCCCCCTTATGTATGCTGGGAGGACAGGTTGAAAAGTCTCGGGCCCCTGACACTTATTGTATCGGTCTTTAACGTGCTAGTGACAACCCTGCTTTTCATTGGGGGGATGGTGCATCGTCTGCCAGTCTTTTGCTTTCGCTAGTGAGTGATTTTCGTGTGCAAGTTCGGTACTAGTCCCTCTAGGATTTCCCAGGTGTATATAATCATGCAAATTTCCTCAATTTTGTTGTAACAAATAAGTGAAAAATAGATATGAATCCAAATCTACTCCTGTTAAACTATTTTGTGGCCCTAGTTCCTGGGTCTTGTGAGGTATCTTCCGTAGTGCACTGCCTCCACAGGAGGGATGTGAGGTTCTGTGTTACTCATATTGATGTTGCACTGCCTCCACAGGATAGATGTGAGGTGCTGTGTATCCATATGTTGTTGCACTGCCTCCACAGGATAGATGTGAGGTGCTGTGTATCCATATGTTGTTTGCACTGCATAAATGGATGGATTTTTTGTGAGTGCTGTGTATCCTATGTTGTTGCACTGCCTCCACAGGATGGATGTGAGGTGCTGTGTATCCATATGTTGTTGCACTGCCTCCACAGGATGGATGTGAGGTGCTGTGTACCCATATGTTGTTGCACTGCTCACAGATTGGATGTGAGGTGCTGTGTATCCATATGTTGTTGCACTGCCTCCACAGGATGGATGTGAGGTGCTGTGCATCCATATGTTGTTGCACTGCCTCCACAGGATGGATGTGAGGTGCTGTGCATCCATATGTTGTTGCACTGCCTCCACAGGATGGATGTGGCAAAATTTGAGGTGCTGTCTGGCTTCCATTTTTGTTGCAATGCCTCCACGGGATGGATTGTGGAGGTGCTCGTGCATCCATTATGTTGTTGCACTGCCTAACAGGTTGGAAGTGAGGGTGCTGGGTATCCATATGTGTTGCACTTGCCTCCAAAGGATGGATGTGAGGTGCTGTGTACCCGTATGTTGTTGCACTGCCTCCACAGGATGGATGTGAGGTGCCTGTGCATCATATGTTTGTTGCACTGACTTCCACAGGATGGATGTGGCAAAATATTAATCACTCAACTGTCTAAAAAACTAATAATAGGTTCTAAACCCTTCCTAATAGCCTCTTAATAATAATAATAATAATAATCACAGCAACAATAATAATAATGATAATAAGAGCAACATAAGCAATAATAATAATTATATGGAGTCAAGTATAATAATAATATTAATAATCTAATAATTAATAATTAATCATATAAGAATAATCTAATAATTATAAATATAATAATCATAAGAACAATATAATAATTAATAATAATAATTATAATAATAATAATAATAACAGCTACATCAGATAACAATAACAAAATAATAATAATAATCCTTTATATCTACGAGTTCAAAAGATAAACTCAGATAGGCCTATCAACCACCTAGGTATGGGAGGGCTGCTGCAGCCAGTGTCTGCGTCAGCAGTGACAGGCAGACACAGGAAAGGAGAAGCAAAGTAGAAAGCAGCATTGAGGTCTGTCTCACCACGGTTGATATCAGTAGACGGTGGCGAGGATGGTCTGAATTGACGGGGATTTAGAGACCAGCGTGGTCAATCACTTTGCTCAGTGTAATGACATTCACTTAAGTTGTTTTAGTTGCTACGAAAATTTCAGTAGAGATAAAATATTGTTATTATTTAAAATGCTCATTTGGCGCAAATCAGAGTAATACACAACTGAAGGGTGCATCGATATCTTGAAGGGGAGCATTGTTTTAATTATATCACAGTTTGATTAGGGAGTCAAGGGAAAGCTCATGGAGTCTAATGCATGTTTGCTGCATTCACAGTGACCTCACGCTAAGATCATTTTGACACAAATTAAGGATCCCAGGTTATAAACTTTATTCAGGTGCTACAAACTATACAGGCAACAGGGGGAGGGGACAGATTTGGCCTGTACGTCATAAAAATCGCCTCATTTGCTCAGAAATCTAAACAATCATAATGATGTAGTTGAAGTTTTGGCAGTTTTAAATTGTAAAACCAAATCCTAGTCATTGTGTGGCTATTCGCTTGGGATGCAAACTTCCTTGTAATCCAAGAAGAACAGCTTTTGGTGAAACTGACCTTATCTGGAAAAATCTCCCAACTCCTGCCCCAAACATCTTGCTACTGGGGGATTTCAACTCGAGACAACCTAACTTGGAGGAGTGTAGTGTAGGCAAGTTAAGATTTTAGCAGAGATCACCCAGGAGGAAGCTCAGAGGAATATTCACACACACCACGAACTATTAAATCTCTGCCACCAAAATTCAACTTAACCAGCTAATATTACTTCCTACATGACTTGAAAATTTGTGCTGGATCCAATCTTCAATAACAATGACGTTTCTGATATGAAATGTTACCGTATTCAAAGTTTATTCTCTATATGGATTCAATGCTGAGTTTACAGTAATTTGGTTTTTGTTTGGTTTTACACTGTAGTTAAATTGTGATTACAGAGTGTACACACTAGGATCGCTTAGCATGGTTTAGGCATTCGGGCTTTCTTAGTTTTCATTCTTAATTGTAAAATTTTAAATTTGAGGTAAGTTGGTATATGGCTAAGTTGATAAATACTAGTGTTTGTGAGTTTAGCAAGTGAATGGTGTTTTGTTTTGGACGCACAGTACATAGTTTCAGTATTGGAGTATCACAGGATTCATTATTTTAAGACTGAGTTTAATATTTATGTTTTATGGCTCTCAAAAAATGAGTGAGTGAGTGTAAGTGTGAACCACCCAGGTGGTATTAGTGTAGTTAGTTGACGGGGTGTATCAGGGAGATAAAGATGTTTTATAATGGTAGTTTTGATGGTGATGAATGTGTCTGCAGTTCATAGAGTTCTAGGTAGTTGTATTCCAGATTTTAGGGCCTTTGACATACATTGAATTTTTGTTAAAGAGTTTTAGTTGGACACGGGGAATGTCGTAGAGATGTTTGTGTTGGTGTTATGCCTTGTGCGGTTTGAACAACTATCAGAAAGCGTTTTAGGTCAAGGATGTTTTTAGAGTCAGGCCTTGTAGTGATATAGATGCACAGTAGTAAGTGTGGATGGTACTGAACTGGGAGTAAGGTTTGATCTATGAAGAGTGGTGGGGGTGTTGTTGCCAGGGATGGGAGTTAGTGTTTATTCTTACTGTAGCTTTTTGTTGGGTTATTATTGGCTTTAGGTGTGTTGTGCCAGTTAATCCCCAAGCACAAATAGCATAGGTGAGAGTATGGATAATGAGTGGTATAGTGTGAAGAAGGGCATTTCTGCTGCATGTAGTATCGTATCTTGGAGAGGATCCCAACCGTTTTGGAACTTTTTTGGCAATTTGCTGGATATGGGTGCATGAAATTCAGGTTGTTTGTCAAGGTTTTTACCTAGAATTTTCCCCCTTTATTTCTGGGAATTAGAGTGTTGTTCAAATCTTTATGTTTTTTTGTGGCATATCCTACCACTCTGCTACCTAAATATTTTATAGTAGGTTTTGTCGTGTTAGCGTAAGTTTATTGGCTGTCATCCAAGTCGATATTTTAATCAGCTCCTCATTCACAATGGTGTGAGGGTGGCAGATTAGGGGTGAGAGATGACATAAGTCGTGTCATCAGCAAAGAGAATGGGTTTAAGGTGTTGGGATACGTACCCAACATTTGGAAGGTATTGCTGTATATGAGGAAAGAGCAGGGGGACCAAGGAAACTTCCCTGCGGAACTCCAGTATCATGTGGACGTTTGTTGCTGATGCTGTGTCTTTAATGGTGACCGTAACTGTTACCTATTAGTAATGTAAGATTTGAAATAAGCAAAGCGATGGGCCTCTATACCATAGTGATTCAAGTTTGTGGAGTAGGTTGTTATGGTTTCGGTTTCAAAAGCTTTTCTTAGAGTCAATAAAAATTACTAGGGATTTTCCTTATTTTCCTATGTTGTGTAAAGCAGATCATAGCATTTTTCTGATTGCTCATTAGTGCTTTTATTTTTCTATATCATACTGGGCAGGGGTTGTGTATGTTTTTTGAGCCGTTATAAATGAATACAGTCTCCTGTGCACGAGTTTCTCAAAGATTTTGGATAGCAATGGTAAGTTAGATATTTTTTTTTTATATTTTATTTAAAACCATACACAAACATGAGTCACAAGCAAATTCAAACAAATATATGGCACTGAAATGAAAATCCCTACATCGGATATTGAAACAATACTATTTACATTACATTGTTATACATTATAACAACTATAACCATTATCTTTATCTGATGCCGATGCTTTAGCTGTTCATAAACTAGATACATGTGTCATAAGTTTACACTATAGTAAAAATGCACCTAATTCTTCATCAAATTAAGCATTCTATCTCTTAATTATCTCGGAATTGAATATGTACAGTTACAATTTTCTTCATTTTTTTTTTCAAATTCATTATGCATGATCACAAGAAAGGAATATAGAATAAGAATGGACCTACATAAATTTAGAAAACCTTCATATACAAACCTACGACACTATCAGCACAGGTTTTGGATACATCCCTCTACTTTCAGAGAATACGTTCAAAATTTTTCCCAATATAATTGCTTGCCATAACAACATTGAACCTCCTTGTTATAATAAATAGTCTCTGTCAATGTCAGATACTTACACCATTATTCTTAAGTTTTTTTTTTTTTTTATTTTAGTTAAAACAGTGCCGTACAAATGACAGAAATATATTAAAAAGATACACAACAAAAGATTACTGCACTAGAATCGCACTTAAACCGGGACTAATAACGTCAACCATACAGTACAGTGGTATACACACGCACACACAACAACGTTTTGTTAACATTGGTATACACTCACACACAAACACCACCGTATGTTACATTGGTATTAAACTCACATCACAACACCGTATGTTACATTGTATTAACTCACCACAACACACCGTATATTTACAGTGGTAATACACACACTCAACACACCACACTGGATGTTACATTGGTATTACACTCACAAACAACACACCGTTATGTTACATTGGTATTTTCACTCACACAACTAATCACACCGTATATTAACAGTGGTATTACATGTCACCTCACACACACACACACTGTTAAGTTACTTGGTATTAACATCACACCAACACACCGAATGTTACATGGTATTACACCTCACACACAACACACGTATATTACAGTGAATATACACTCACACACACAAAACACAGTATATTCAGTGGTTAATACCACTCAAAACAAACCATATACATTACAGTGGTATTGTTTATTTGTAAAAGACATCTCTACTAGGTACATATTAACAAACATCAAACACTGGAAATTTGAAAGATTGTACAATAAAACAGGAGAAAACAAAACAAACAACACGCACAATGACACACAAGCACACACGTTACACTATCATGAGACTAATATCAGGCACATACTAGGTGGGGTTTATGCTGTTCAAACACGTATGCAAGGACTATTCTAAGATCTCAGGTGCTTAAACAGAGCACCACGATACTCAAAACATTATTTTTGGCGGATTATCACGAGTATTACAAACTTAGGTATTTTGTATTTCAAATGAAGGAAACGGTATTATACTAAAAGTCCACTATAAAAACATCCAATATAACAAAACAAAATACGATGTGATATTTTATCTCAGCACAACAAAGAAAATAATTGACAAACTTGTTAATATAATATAATATTACTGAAAAGGCACACTGTAACACAAGAATAAAATATAAACATAAATATTACACAATTGCTATATGCTAGGAAAACACTTTTTACCACTTTTCAATTGAATCAAAAACAGTAAGACACCTATAACATATTTGAGTCACATTGAAAATTATAATCATAAAGTCCTTGAAATGATTTTTAACCTTGTTTAATATGCAATCTTAGTGCTACACCTTTCTAAATGATATTATGTGTAGTTCCTGAAACCATCGGGGTAATAACCCTATTGTCTCTAGATATCAAAACTCAAGTTATACATCCATATAAAACAGCTCTCCACTTGCTCACACCACAATGTTAGGAAAAATAGCACGTCGTATCCCCTTGCCCATTTTGCAAATCCCATAATCCTTAATGTTGAAATTTTCGATAAACCTCACTAAAATCTCTCTCCCTATTGCCCTCCATAACCTCTTTATTTCTACACTGTGTCCTATAAAAAAGTTGCTGCCAATGCATTAATTCTTGCCCGCAAGTCGCCTCCCTTCATAGCCACACTTCTGTTATATTAATCCGTAATCATATACCCAATCGCATCTCAACCATTTTATTCACCCCAGGTTATATTCTAAACTTAAACCTCAAGACCTGCAAACCCCTCCCCCACTAACTTATAACTTACCATCCAAAAAACCCTTATAGTTCAATTACAATCGCAAAAATATACATATGATAAAATATTCGCTATCCTCCACATCCTTGCATTCCCCAATCCTCTCGTATTCTCTTATAAGAATAAAAACCATTTCCTGACGGCAAAGATTCCATGTAAAAATCTATATCTTATCTTCTTTGACTTTAGGTTTAAAAACGCAATTTATTTAAAGCCCAAATATTATGCAAATCATACATCGGGATAAATCTGTCTTACCGCCGCTACAGAGCCTTACATCTGCACTATCAAGATTTCTCAATGTAATATGGAAGGAAGCCCTCACGTTTTTGAAGTCCCGTAACACTGCCTCACCTATCATGAACTCCCTACCCCACCACCACGTCGCATATCCTGATGTATCTATGAAGACCGTCTTCTTTTCGCCCCCCCCCCTCCAGCTTTATAAACTATGTTGTTAAGACATTACTTATTATCCTCTTTTGCGACCTATCTATAAGACCCAGCCTCCACGGCCAACTGGGAGTGTGACAACCGCTCTGTCTTAAACATTCGCTCCCTGTTCCCAAATGAATCTAAAAACACTTTTTTGTAACTTTTTTAATTCACAACGAAAGTATCGTAATTATTTCCGTAATGCCATAGTGTTACTATTATAATAGGGAATTTCGTTGTTTTAACCCTTTGTTGCAAAACTTAAATAGCAGTCTTATACCCACTGTGGCGCTTCAGAACACTATCAACGATACGAACGGAATATATTTGTTGTGCTGACTTGATATAATTTTACATAAACGATCTCCACATTCTTTAGTGTGTACTCCATTTCCCACCTTCAGCTACCATTCCTTCATCACGCGACCCTTTTCCTAGATTTCATATACTTTGTGTTTCCCCATGTTGATCGTCATGCAGTAGCATATTTTCAAAAATTCCTACAACTTTTCTCCCGAATCAAATCATGTTCTATCTCTCACCAAAATCGTCGCCATTGTCGTGTCGCTCATCGACATATCATAAAAAGGGGGCGCCGCTCCCCCACCCCTTACCATTACCCATCACATTTGCTTCAATAAAAACCCTTATCACTATATAATTGGGTTCTTGAAAAACACGCAAAAAAAATTATGTGAAAGGGGACTACCGTGACGCAAAAACCCCTTCCATCTGATTCCGATCTCCCAACCTCCCATTAACCTCGCCACCACCTCGCAAGATGCCTCTTGATTCATTAATTTGGCCCATGATATAATTTCCGACAAACCCCTGCCATCTCATTATCTTCCATAAAACGTCTCCCGTTCCACACTATCATATGCCGCCTCCCAACTTTAGCCAATAAACCCCCCCTCCCAATCTTACTTTCTTCAATAAAACTTCTAAAATATACCGTGACCTTCATACATAGGACCTGCCCCTGGCACCCCATATTGTCCCTTGTCAAGCACTTTGCCCAGGACTTTTTTTATTCTGTAGGCCAAGATCCTTCCAAAATATTTTATAGTCCCACAGAATAACGAGAATGCCGATAATCCTTTAACGTTAATGGCTCTCATTAGGAATAGGACGACCAAGCCATCCTTTGAGATTCCCTAAAAACACCATCCGGCTTCATGATATTGATTAAAGTACCAAAAACCCCTTTATAACGTTCCAATTTTGAATATACAAAGTCGCGAGGGCAACCATCTATTCCTGGCGCCTAACCCCATTGCGCCCAGATAAAGCCTCCAAGTTCACACTCGTTATCGGCCCCTCCTCATCAAACGGATCATGCTCACCTCCAAGCTCACAAAAGCACAAAAACTACCAACTGACTGCAATGCAATTTCACTTTTTCCAAAACTTTGCGTTTTCAATTATTTAAACAAAAGCATCATTATACCCATCTTACCCTCCGTCGTCGTCAACACCTGATTCACTCTATACCCCTTCATACCTAACTGGACATTCAACCCCCATTTAACTCCAATTGCTTTGCGGAAGTCTGGTTGATCCTCAAACACACGCGAAGGCCGATTCTCCCACATAACCTCTTCGATTCACCTTAAAGCCTTTCCCATCAAACCATTCGTTTTGCTAAATTTCGTAGTGCTCCTTAATTGTTCATTTCTGTAACAGATAATTAGCATTCGCTTTTAATAGCAGATCGCGCAACTGCCCTCCTAAATATCGTTGGAAACCATACTGTACTGATTATATATCACTCCCTCTGGGACTAATATAAAATTCCTTATTCGCTTTATTGGCTATCGTTTTCCCCCAATTATCCAAAAGCCACATTCCAGGTGCTTCATATCCACAAGGCGTTCCCACTATGCCCAAAAGACAAACCGATTTTCTCTCTCTCAATAACTTTACATTTAATTCCAAATGACGGAACACTTCTAGGCACACCTCATATTTAACATCATTACAACTCCTCTTTGATCCGAAAAAACCACATTTATCCACTCCACTCTCCGCACTGTAACGCTCTAGACACGTACATTCTATTAATTCGCCGCATAATCTCGTCTAATGAAAGTATGCTCCACATTGCCACCCCCCCAACACACATCCATTATTTTAAACCACACTCGTCAATAAATTTCCCAGGAACCCAAGCAAACAACCCGCTCCTCGAGGCTCCAATCTTTCGTTCGTATTACACAATTCAGTCTCCCCCTATTAATCGCTACTTTGGTACACTACGTAGATGATAACTAATACATCTTGTACAAAATGAGTTTAAGTCGTACATCTCCCTCGTCCGGCCCATATACACCTACAAAAACTTATATGTACTCTACCCCATAAAAACATCCACCCTAATCACTCTCCCCTCCCCCCTTTCACTATGGCGTACTACAAACAGGGCATTTTCCTTTACCAGAATGGCGACGCCTCCTTTTAACCTCGTCGAATTACCATATACACATCGTAACCATTAATTCTAACTCTATCCAATTCTGTAATTGTGTTCTTGTGATAAAAGACACATCACATCTAGACTCACCAAAAAACTTCATTAAACCTCTTTCGCTTCGCTCAGATCTCAAACCAATTAATAATTATTGTCAATAAAAACCTTTTAAAAAAAAAAAAGGGTTCCCAATTAATGGATTTTCCTTTGGTTCTAGGTTTATAGGACTTTTCACTTATACATTTTACACCTCTATCCTCTCCCCTTTTTTGGGAATCACTTGAATAAACTCTTGTTTCGTGGTTCACTGTTCCCTTTCCTCCGTACATCCGCCCAAGACTTTTTCCCTGGCCTTTGGGCAGGAGTAAGCTCGTCTCGTCTGAGTTGGTGGGGTCCGCAGTTCGCTTTCGCGTTCACTACCTCCACCTGCATTGGGATTTCTTTAGTACTATCATGATGCACCTCCAATTCTGCTATATTTACATCATTACATGCGACACACCCCAGACTCAAAATGCTTTCATCCGTCGCCATCACCATGATGCACTCAACCTCGATACCAAATTTGCACCTGGTTCCTCCACCCGGATGACGATCGACTCGTCTTACAATCATCCTGTGCCTTCACTAAAGACGCCGCTACATCCTCGTCCCCATATTGGGCGAGTCTCTTCAAATACTTTATTTATATCCAGTGTTGGTGATTCTTCTCGCTGGTTTTGCATCTCCAAAGCATTTCTCCTGCGCTTTTTCTACCTCTTCACCCCAAGATGTCCGTTGTCGGAGGGTGAGCTTAAGACTGTACTCGTCCCCTCAACTTCCTCGACCTCTCCGGTTTTTGCTGTTGCGATATTTGTAGATTCCCACGACTATTCACCACACTGTGCCGCTATGTGGTCATATGATCCACACGCAGCCACGAGTCGGCGTTGGGTGTGTGCGGCTGGGTCTTGCCCGCATATGTTACATTACTGGTTCGAAATGCTTGCACATAATTTAGGACGGTATGGATGTGCGTAGGTCATTTTGACTGAATTTTTTTTTTTGTTTTTTTTTTTTTTTATAATCAAACCGCCGATTCCCACCAAGGGGCTGGGTGTGACCGAAAAGAAAAACTTTCCCCATCATTCACTCCATCCTGTCTTGCCAGAAGGGGGCTTTACAATACAGTTTTTAAACTGCAACATTAACACCCCTCCTTCAGAGTGCAGGCACTGTCTTCCCATCTCCAGAAAATGATAGGTTCCCTCAAACTTCAGCATAAGGTCAGCGGGCCACCGGACTGCAGAGGCCATATGAAACCGTACCATAATTACGTAAGGTTCATTTTTTATAAACCAAAATTCATTCGCCTCAAAAGGCACATTCCTTATTTTTAACCATGTGTAGGTCGGATGCTTAATGTAGACGTACTGATCCGCTGAATTGAGGCATAATGGTCTCTTGATACTTAATCACCACGGCTCATAAAACATTTGCTGCGTCATTTTAACGAAGTAGATCCGTGTCGTCCCATTACAGGGCTACAACAATATCTCTTCATTTTCGATACCGTAGGTATCACGGATAATCGCCCAGGGGTCGTAACAAGTCCATCGTGGCTCAGTGACAGCCCACGGTGTCAACATCAACGCAAACAGTGTTGATGCGCCTGTGCCTCTGCAGCGCCATGTTGGTAAATGAGCAGCGCACGTCCTCACTTTCAATGGTTGTGACCGAACTTGATAAGTTAGATAATTGGCCTATAGTTGTTTAAGTCTGTCGGGAGTCACCTCTTTAGGTATTGGTGTAACCCTTGCCAGTCGTGAGTAGCGCCTGGAAGCATGGACTTGTAATCGTTGGAACGCAGGTGGGAGAGATATATAATAATCTACACTTGGGAATAAATCCTGGAGGGAATGATCACGTAATCTGCAAACATAAATCACTCCCTACTAAAGTAAAAGACTGAGCAGGCGATGTAGAATTCCTCCAATTAAAGTAGGTGCGCCCTTTGGTACATTAAGGGATAAACACAATAAGTGTCCTCGGGGCCCCCCAAAGACCTGTTTCAACAGCCTCCTCCAAGCATAAGAGGGGAATTACCATTAAACCCCTGGCTTGCCTTCAAGAGAGGAGCTATCAGATTACCTAAAGTCAGTGCCGGATCAGCTGGGCTGTGGTTCGTACGTTGAACTGCTTGCGGCCAGCTGTAACCAAACCTGGTTGATCATGCCCTGGGTCCCGAGAAAGCGCCTGGTAGTGACGGGCCGCGGGGGGGTTGATCCCAGGAATAACCTTCAGTAGGTATGTACACTGCGCCATCTTTTAATTTGTATTCAATAATCTCAACTTTATTACCTCACTTCTGTGTGACCACTTTTCTTTCTCTCTGTATATCTTACTGCCATCCTTATTAAACTTCTACTCATCTCTCTACATCTCACAAAAAAATTACTGTCTTCTGCAAACAGCGTCTGTTTACCTGGAGGATTGGGGTTCGGGGGTAAACGCCCCCACCGGGGATCGGTCTGAGACCAGGTCTCAGGGGGATCAGGTTGATCAACCAGGCTGTTACTGCTGTGCACGCAAATGACATAAGAGCTGCCTTGTCCAGTGCCTTTTACAACAGCCAGGGATCTATTGGTAATCCCCCCCGTATGTGTATTGGGAGGCAGTTGAAACAGTCTTAGCGTCCCCGGACATTATTGTGCTGTCTCTTAGCGTACTAATTTAGAGCCTTCTTTATCATTAGGGGAATGAATCTTTTAAAAGGGCCATAGAAAACCATATGAAGTTAAAATAGAAACTTCCAATTCTCCATTATGGAAAATACCAGGAAATTTTAAAACTTTTGTATATCGGAGTATAAAACAAATTCCAATTAACAGAAAACCAGAGTGAAAACTAGTGTGAAGGAACTGGAGGGAGTGGTAATGTCAGAGGATCACACTTTCAAAGGTAACAATTTGTATCTACCAGGTCTGCTAAGAAATGATTGGAATGGATAATGAGAACCTTCAAAGTAGAGACGCCATGCCATGATGTTTCTCTTTATATCTCTTCTCTCTAGGCTGAATTTTTGCTTTTGTACATAACGGCCACTATCAAGGCTGGCGAAATTGTAGACTGGAGGAATGTTCAGAGAAATTTCATGTGGTACTATATATAAGTACGATACTTACCTAAAATTATGGAAACAGTTTAGGTTCCTTCATATGTATTTCTGTGGAATGCATAGGCGGGAAAAAGATAAATGATAATATACACCTAGGAAAATCTAAAGGGGACTAGTCCAAAATTTGCAGCCGAAAATCTCTTCCTGCGACAAGCAAAAGATTCGCAGGACATGCACATTTTCCAATGAAAAGCTGGGAGGCCACGAGTACACTGAGAGAGAGAGACAAAAACAAGTGTCAGGGACCCAAGACTGTTCAACTCCCTCCCGCATACATAAGGGGGATTTACCATAGACCACCGGGTCACTTCCAGAAGGCACTGGACTGGAACCTTAAGAAGTACTGACCAAACCAGACTATAGTTCAAAATATCGTTTTAGCGTGCAGCAAATTGCAAAAGCGTCGTTGATCAGGTCCTAATTCATTGCGACCTGGTCACAGACCGGGGCCGCGGGGGCGTTGACACGCAAATAATTCTTCACCCTACACGCAATAATACTCACCCACACGCAAACAATACTCTCCACACGCAGTAACACTCTCCCACACGCAATAATTACTTAACCCACACTCCAATTTTATTCACCCCCAAAAACACGCAATATTACTCTCCCACACACGCAATAATACTCACCCACATGCAATACACTCTCCTCACGCAATACTCTACCACACGCAATAATACTCATCCCAAAGCAATCAATACTATCCCACACGCAATATACTCTCACACACGCATTAATACTCACCCACATGCATAACACTCTCCTACACGCATACTTCTCACACGCAATGATATCACCACAAGCAATAATACTATCCCTCACGCAATAATACTTCACCAACGCGCAATAATACTCTCCACACGCAATAATACTCACCCACACGCAATAATACTCTCCCTCACGCATTATACTCTCCCACACGCAATAATACTCACCCACACGCAATAATACTCACCCCACACGCAATAATATCACCCACACGAATAATACTACCCACACGCAACATACTATACCACACGCAATAATACTCTCCCACACGCAATAATACTCACCCACATGCAATAATACTCTCCCACACGCAATAATACTCTCCCACACGCCTACAGTAAAGTAATACTCTCCACACGCAATAATACTCACCCACACGCAATAATACTCTCCCACACGCAATAATACTATCCCACACGCAATAATACTCTACCACAACGCAACAATACCTCTCCACACGCAATAATACTCACCCACACGCATAATATCATCCACACGCATAATAATCTCCAACGCAATTATTACTCTCCCAAACGCAATAATACTCTCCCCACACGCAAACAAATACTCTCCCACACGCAATAATACTCCCACACGCAATAATACTCCATCACACGCAAATAATAATCTCCACACGCAATAATACTCTCCCACACGTAATAATACTCACCCACACGCAATAATACTCTCCCACCGCAATAATACTTCCCATCAGCAATAATACTCTCCTCACGCAAATAATTACTCACCCACACGAAATAATACTCACCTCAGGCAATAATACTCTCCTACACGCAATAATACTCTCCCACAATAATATTACCCCCTTCCCCACCCCCCCCCCCCCCCCCCCCAAAACCCACACGACAATAATGCTTTCCACACGCAATAATACTTCCCCACACGGCAATAATACTCACAACTCGCAATTATACTCACCACACGCAATAATACTTCCCACCCGCAATAATACTTCCCACACGCAATAATACTCTCCACACGCAATAATACTCACACACACGCAATTATTACTCTACCCGCCGGCAATACCCTCAATAATACTCTCCACACAGCATTAATACTCTCCCCACACGTAAAAATACTCACCCCACACGCAAATGCTTTCCCACACGCAATAATAATCACCCACACGCAATAATACTCACCCACACGCAATTATATTTCACCACACGCAATATACTCTCCCACACGCAATAATACTCTTCCCACACGCAATATACTCAACACATGGAAATAATACTCTTCCCACAGGCAATAATATCTCCACACGCAATAAATAACTCACCCACACGCAATAATACTCTCCCACAGGCAATAATGCTCACCCACACGCAATTAATACTCCACCCACAAGGCATTAATGCACTCCCAACGCAATAATACCCGCGCATTGATACTCACCACACGCAATAATACTCTCCCAAACGCATACAATCTCACCACACGCAAAAATACTCTACACACGCAATTAATATCACCCCACAACGCAATACTACTTTCCCACACGGAATAATTCTTCTCCCACACGCATTAATACTCACAAACACGCAAAAGTGCCTCACCCACACGAGATTTAATACTAACCCACTAGCAATAATACTCTACCCACACGCAATAATACTCACCCACACGCAATTAATACCCAACAACGCAATACTCACCGACTCGAAATGATAACCACCACCACGCTAATAATACCCACACTCAATATACTCTCCCCACACGAAATAATACTCCCCCACACGCAATAAATACTCACCCCACACGCAAAAATACTCACCACACACCACTGTACCCAACACAAGCCAATAATGCTCTCCCAACGCAATAATACTCTCCCCACGCAATAAACTCTCCCACACGCAATAATACTCCACCAAAAACGTCAACCCTATACTCACCCACCGAATATTACTCACCCACTCGCAATAATACTCACCCACTCTCAATATACTCACCCACACGAAATAATACTCACCCCACGACAATCTACCAACACTTCATAATACTCACCCACTCTCATTAATACTTCACCCTCACGCAATAAAATAATACTTTACTCCACAAGCTTAATACTCACCCACACGCAATATACTCACCCCAAGCCATAATACTCTCACACAAGCAAATAATACTCTCCCACACGCAATGTACCTCACCACACGCATACAATTACTCTAACTACCCGCAATAATACCCACACAATAATACTGTCCCACATAAAACATCACCACAAGCAATTATACACACACCAACGCAAAATATGCTCACACACCGCAATAATACCAACACACGCAAAATGCTCACCCAAACGCCAGTAAAACCAATCGCATTTATACCTACTCGCAATAATACCCACACGCAATATTACTGTCCACATAATTCTCAACCCACACGCAATTATAGCCCACCCACACGCAATAATACTCACCTACACTCAATAATACCCACGCAATAATACTCTCCCACACGTCAAGATACTCCCACACGCAATAATACTCTCCATACGACAATTCTACCCACCCATACGCAATATGCTAACCACACGACATTATACTCACCCTCACCGCAATAATACCCCCCAACACGCAATAATCTCGACACACCGCAATAATGTCTTCCACACGCAATAATACTCACCCACAGAAATATTCTCCCACACCGCAATAATACTCTCCCACACGAATTAAATACTCAACCTTGCCTGGAGATTACTGGAGGATATTCCGGGGATCAACGCCCCCGCTCCCCGTCCACGAGACCTGGCCCCCGGTGGTTTCTGGGCCTGATCAACAGGCTGTTCACTGATGGCTGCACCAAGTCCAACGTCACGAACAACAGGCCTATCTGATCGGGCACTTACTTTAAGTATGTGGAATACTAGATATTTATTAATGATAAATAAAGATACCAGATATACTGGAGTTTACATGGAGTGAGTTCGGGGTTCAACGACCCCCTCGGCCGGTCTGTGACCAGACTCCTGGGGGATCAGAGCCTGATCAACCAGGCTGTTGTGATGGCTGCACGCAAAACAAACGTACGAGCAAAGCCAGCTGAGTCAGGAAACAGACTTTAGGTGATTGTCCCAGTGCCAAGCTTGAAGTCTGCCAGGGGTTGTTGGTATATTCCCCCTTATGTATGCTGGGAGGACAGGTTGAAAAGTCTCGGGCCCCTGACACTTATTGTATCGGTCTTTAACGTGCTAGTGACAACCCTGCTTTTCATTGGGGGGATGGTGCATCGTCTGCCAGTCTTTTGCTTTCGCTAGTGAGTGATTTTCGTGTGCAAGTTCGGTACTAGTCCCTCTAGGATTTCCCAGGTGTATATAATCATGCAAATTTCCTCAATTTTGTTGTAACAAATAAGTGAAAAAAATAGTTTGAATCCAAATCTACTCCTGTTAAACTATTTTGTGGCCCTAGTTCCTGGGTCTTGTGAGGTATCTTCCGTAGTGCACTGCCTCCACAGGAGGGATGTGAGGTTCTGTGTTACTCATATTGATGTTTGCACTGCCTCCACAGGATGATGTGAGGTGCTGTGTATCCATATGTTGTGGCACTGCCTCCCACAGGTGAGTTGTGAGGTGCTGTGTATCCATATGTTGTTTGCACTGCATAAATGGATGGATTTTTTGTGAGTGCTGTGTATCCTATGTTTGTTGCACTGCTCCTCAGGATGGATTGTGAGGGGCTGTGTATCCATATGTGTTGCACTTCCTCCACAGGATGGATGTGAGGTGCTGTGTAGGGGGGGGCTAGTCCTATTGACTTTTTAAAAAAGTAATAAAATAGCATGCGAAGGACAGGGGCCGCCGTTTTGTACATAATGGGGACATGAGACAATTCCCCGATTTTTTTTAAGTGACTTTAGATCTCAAGACTTCCGGGGGCTCGTTGGGCAAGATAAAGGAATTGGGGAAATTTCCATCAGGTAGCCCCCGGCAGGGCATTGGTATGTGGGATTTTACTGACGAGATTAATCCATGTTTAAAGAAGTCGTTTATCTTTTTGGGCAGGGTGTAGGGTGTTTCATTAGGTTAGTTGGAAAATATTTTGGTTTTTTTCTCAGTTTTGGGCCCCTAGAATCTGAGAGTCTTTCCAGGTCTTTTTATATCCCCCTCTAGTGTCTGGAATCATGGAGTAGAAATGGGTTTTTTGGGCTTTTTTTATACTTTGGTGAGAGCGATGATAGTTTTTTTAAAGTATCTTTGTATATTAAGCCTGTCTATTTTGGGCTTTCTATTGGTTTCTGTCAATGGATTTCAGAATGGTCCCTGGTTAGCCATGGGCAACAGCCGTTTGTTTGTGATCTGTTTTGTTTTTATAGGACATGTTTGTTGTATAGTCTAAGTAATTGTTAAGAAAATGTCTGTCCAGTCATCGTTTCCATTGGCTTGGAGAATTCTGTAGGCCACAACATCTCTAGACAGCTGTGAACTTCTTTACTGGGGCTCGCCCCATGGAGTCTAAATGAGACTTTGTTGTATTAGGGTGGTTTACTAATTTTTGTCAGGGGGAAAGGTAGGTAGTGGTCTGTAGTGCTATCTTGTGTTTAATCCCTGATTTAAGGGGGGCTAGTATTTTGGTCCAAATGTGGTCTATAGGGTTTTGCACTGTCTCAGTGACCCGGGTTGGGTTTTTTAGTTTTGTTGGTATGAGAAGTTGGTTGTTTTTCATATTGTTGATGAAATCAGTTACGGCATCAGAAACCAGGTTGAGTTAAAGGGTCTCCAGCCTAAGAGAAGGTGGCTTATTCATTTGTCTGTTTGTTATTAGTGACTTTAATTTTCACTGAAATTTGGGATGTTTGTGTGAGGTATCGAAAATGGCACCGATTGTTATAGGCGTCTAAGGTTTTTTACAGTAAAATTAGCAAAAATGTATTCCCCATATTCATCACTAAAGCAAGGGGTGCTAGACAAGATAATTGGTTAGATAATAATTGCAATACCACCCCCAACTTGGTTTGGTCTGCAGTTGTGAATTTTGCTGTGTATCCTGGTAGAGGGTAATATCTATTGTGTCCTGCTTAGGCCAGGTCTCGAAGAAAAATGCAGGAGAAGGGTGCTTATGATTCAAGGAGTGCTAGGAGGTCATCTTTAGTGTTTTGCTTAAGACCTGATGTTTTTAGTTAAGTATGATAGACTTTGTTTGTTTAGGATAGTGGTGGCTTTGTATGCTGTGTAATAAGGCAGTTACTTTCCAATAGGTTTTGATTGGGTGTCAGATTATGGAGGTTTAGATCAGGGTCAACGTGATCAATCATCTTCTAGGTTTAAATTATGGTTATTTATATCCTGAGTTGTGTGTTGAGTTCTACTACTGATATCTGTAGTGGTTGGAAGTTTGGACAAGTATATAGCAAGAGTATTTTGGTTCATGTAGAGTATAGTCACTACTACACATAATGAAGTTGATGTTGTCTGTGTGTTGTGCTGGAATGAACTAAAAGTACAAATTAAAAGTACAAATTAAAAATAGCACTAGTCTCTCACTAGTAATTGCACTATGGTCTAATATAGTGAATTTGGTATTGACTATGTATTGAGTTAGAATGAGCTATGGTACAACTGAATTTAATCTAATAATATAAAAATACAAATTAAAAATAGCACCAGTCTCTCACTAGTAATTGCACTATGGTCTAATTTAGTGAATTTGGAATTGACTATGTATTGAGCTAGAAAGAGCTATAGTATAACTAGGTTTAGTCTAATAATATAAAAATACAAATTACAAATAGCACCAGTCTCTCACTAGTAATTGCACTAGGGTCTAGTATAGTGAATTTGGTATTGACTATGTATTGAGCTAGAAGACTAGAGTAAAACTGTGATTAATCTAATAATATAATAAAGGAACAAGACTCTCAATTGTAATTGCACTAAGGTCTTATATAAGTTGTTTACAAAATTAGAGTATAATTAGATTTTAATTGACAGGATAAAATACACAAATTAAGGTAGCAAAATAATAATAAAAAAAATGATAAAAATAAAATGGCAATGACTTGGTTAATAATATCTAGTAAGATGGTAGACAATGTGAATATAAAAGTTGTATTGAAAATACTGGGTTTAAAAAAAGTATGGAATAAAAATGGTCAATAAAAGAAGTTTACAATAAGTTTGATCAATATAGTTTAAAGTAAAATTGGGGCAATAATAGGGATTTAGAATAAAATTGGGCAATTGAGTATTTTATAAAGTGAGGTAGAATTATTGAAGACAAGTTATGGTTAGTTTATAAAAAATAACATGGAACAGTGATGTGGTAAGTTGTAAAAAAGGAGATAGATTCTGTAGATATTAAATACAATTAAGACTATGAGGTAGAATGGTCGTTGAATACAACAATGACAATCAAAAGTAGTTGGGGTATTAGAATTTTAGGGGGGCACGAATTTATGACAATATAACACTAACGGTGGACTATGGGTATTATCTGCACTTTACTCTGATTCTGTTAGTCAAAGACAATACACTCAAATCACTACATAACAATGGTACAGACATGAATGAACAGGGCTCCTGATCAGCAAAATGTGATCAGTCATGAGGGTGTCTTCGCAAAATTCATCTTCAATAACAAACACAACAAATGGAAACAAATCAGCCATGTACTAAATTAAACAAACTGGGAAGATATCCTAAACAACCCGGATCCAAACCTTT
Organism: Cherax quadricarinatus; assembly: GCF_026875155.1. Taxonomy (NCBI): domain Eukaryota; kingdom Metazoa; phylum Arthropoda; class Malacostraca; order Decapoda; family Parastacidae; genus Cherax; species Cherax quadricarinatus. Next base: position 27,735,708 of record NC_069459.1, read on the forward strand.
GCTTAGAAAAAATAAACTCTGTGGTTCTTGAGATCAGCTCAAGACGCATTCCATTACGAAAAAGAAAGAGAAGAAAAAAATTAGAAAGAGACGGTCACTATACAGACGAAGGTTAAGAATCACAGAGCTGCTGAGAGGGGCCAATATATCTGAAATATGATGAGAGGCACTGGTTAATGAAATAGCAGATATCGAACTTAAGCTGAAGGATTCTTAAAGGAGATAAGAATCGCAAGAAGAACTAAAAGCCATAAGGGAAATTAAAAAAAAAATACTTCTCTTATGCCAAATCTAAGGGAAAAACAACATCCAGTATTGGGTCCCTGGTTAGGCGGATATGACTCAGTGTTCAGCGAGCCGTTACCTAGACTAAGAGTTGACAGTCCAGACGAATTCTATATGAAATAGACAATAAATTTGGTCATCTCAAAAATCTCTGATATTATCTTAACACCACAAGAGTTTGAAAAGGCAATAAATGACATATCCATGCACTCTGCCCCAGGCCCAGACTTATACAACTCCATGAAACCCCTTCACTTTTCCTTCAGCATTCTGTGGAGAGGGATCATAGACACAGGGGTCATCCCCCACACATTAAAACAACAGACATACCCCCCATTTTACAAAGAGGGCAGTAAAGCAATTGCAAACAACTACAAACCGATAGTACTAACATCCCATAACATAAAAATCTTTGAAAAGGTTCTAAGAAGTAAAACGCCAACCACCCAGACCCCATATTACACAACCCAGGGCAAAAAAACGGGTTTAGACAGGTTACTCTGCCTTACAGGTACTGGCCAATTTTAGAAAGGTCGGAGTTAGAGGATTAACAGACTTTGCAAAAGCCTTTGATAAGTGTGACTACTGTGTAATAGCGATAAAATGTGTGATGAAGAAAACAGGAAAAGGGGAAGATGGGCCTTTAAGTTCCGACAAATAGGGAAAACAAAAATAATAGTAAAAAAGAGTAAAGTCCGAGGCAGTATGGTGAAAAACTCTGTTCCACAAGCAATTCCCTCCCATCCTATTCCTCATCCTGTATCTGACACCTGAATTGCCATAAAGTGTCCTAACGATAAAGTGGAAGATATACTACAAACAGACCCCAACTAAAACCCAGAACAGATTAATGTGGCACACGATGTATGCACAGGCTTATTCCTCTAGAAAAAGAAGGGGTAGATGTAAAATAGAAAGAGATGCGCTCCCTTACAGGGACGAAAAGAATAAAAAGAGCGGCTAAAAAGAGGTCAATATATTGAAATGCTAGGGAGACACGGTCAGAAATAGCAAGCATCGAATTAAGCTAAGGAATCTATAGGATCAGGAATCGCGGAAGAACTAAAAGCCATAAATGAAATCGAAAGAAACCCAAAGTATTTTTTCTCCCAAAGCCAAATTTTAAATCGAGAAAAACGTCCTATTGGGCCCACTACTTAAACAAGATGGGTCCTACATAATGATAGCAAAGGGAAAAGATGAGCTACTCAAGCCCAATATGACTCAGTTTTTAGCAAGCCGCAACCCGACGAGAGTCGAATCAAAATGAATTTTTATAGAGAGCCACAGATTTGGTTACACAAGCCTAACCGATTTATCCTGATCCCAAAAATGATTCAAAAGCGAAAAATGACATGCCCATGCACCCCTGACCCAGGGCCAGACCCATGGAAACTCCGTGTTCATCAAAACTGAAAGAACCCCCATCACGAGCCTTTTCCATCCTATGGAGAGGGAGCATGGACACGGGGTCGTCCACAGTTACTAAAAACAACAGACATAGCCCCACTCCACAAAGGGGGCAGTAAAGCAACAGCAAAGAACTACAGACCGATAGCACAAAACATCCCATATCATAAAAATCTTTGAAAGGGTCCTAAGAAGCAAGATCACCACCCATCTAGAAACCCATCAGTTTACACAACCCAGGGCAACATGGGTTTAAACATGTCCTCCTGTCTGTCTCAACTATTGGATCACTACGAAAAGGTCCTAAATGCACTAAAAGACAAAAAGAATGTAGATGTAATATATACAGACTTTGCAAAAGCCTTCGACAATTTGTGACCATGGCGTAATACACAACAAAATGCGTGCTAAAGAAATAACAGGAAAAGTCGGTCGATGAATCTATAATTTCCTCACTAACAGAACAACAGAGAATAGTCGTCAACAGAGTAAAGTCGAGGTAGCTACGGTGAAAAGCTCTGTTCCACAAGGCACAGTACTCACTCCCATCTTGTTCCTCATCCTCATATCTGACATAGACAAGGGATGTCAGCCACAGCACCGTGTCTTCCTTTGCAGATGACACCCAATCTGCATGACAGTGTCTTCCATTGCAGACACTGCAAGGCTCCAGGTGACATCAACCAAATCTTACAGTGGGCTGCAGAAAACAATATGAAGTTCAACGATGAGAAATTTCAATTACTCAAAATTGGTAAACACGAGGAAAATTTAAAAATCTTCATCAGAGTACAAAAAAAATTTTTGGGCCCACAAAATAGAGCGAAACACCAACGTCCAAAGACCTGGGAGTGATCATGTCGGAGGATCTCACCTTCAAGGACCATAACATTGTATCAATCGCATCTGCTAGAAAAATGACAGGATGGATAATGAGAACCTTCAAAACTAGGGAGGCCAAGCCCATGATGACACTCTTCAGGTCACTTGTTCTATCTAGGCTGGAATATTGCTTGACACTAACAGCACCTTTCAAGGCAGGTGAAATTGCTGACCTAGAAAATGTACAGAGAACCTTCACGGCGCGCATAACGTGTCAGCATATTTGCTGATCCCTGTGTTATATAGCATAGCATATTAGTTTCATCCATGTGCTTTAGATAGGAGATCCCTTGTAGGCCTGGGACTTTGTGTGACGTCACGGGATGCGCATGTGTACGCTCGTACCTCTGCCCCGGTCTCACTCGGCGTAGACACCCAGGCGAAGACAGGCAAGGCACTGGGCTCCAGTTCCCATCATCTCAGTCTGACAATATATCGTAACCATCCAACAAGTGAGTCTACCTTCAACCCTCGATATCTCCATTTAAGAACCCCTACGATAAACGGAGATAAAACACCTCAATTACTGGGAGCGCTTGAGGTTCCTAAACCTGTATTCGCTGGAACGCAGGCGGGAGAGGTACATGATTATATACACCTGGAAAATCCTAGAGGGACTAGTACCGAACTTGCTCACGAAAATCACTCAGTACGAAAGCTTGTCTTGCATATACAAGTATGTACACTTATGTACACTATGTACGTATAGAGATTGAATAGTAAGCGTACCACATGATGGTGACAGACTGGCAAAAGCAAAATCCAGAGAGAGAGACCACCATACTCAACCAGCTGATACACAAGTCTGGCAAATGCTGACCACAAGTGAACCACATCACCTCATCACTTGGTGTGCTCGTCTGTCATTGGACAATGAACCAAGGTACTTATTTAATGATAGGTACCCTAATAATCATCAAACCCTTAGTACCCGGTTCACTGGTTGGGAGGCAGCCTTTATAGGAGTATGTACATATGCAGAATAAATAACATACACTTTGCATTCCACAGTACAAATAGATGAATGGGATTGCTATTGTCATTTTTTTTTTTGTATGGCAAACATACAAGATAAAAGGTACATATTGCTACTTCTTCTTACACTTAGGTCACACTATTTGTTTTCATTCTGTTTTCTTAATAGTTCTTGTTATTATTTTTTCCTTTCATCTCCATGGGAAAGTGAAAAAGAATCTCCTTCCTCTGTGAGTCATGTGTCATAAGCAACAAAAATGCCAGAAGCATGGGGCCAGTAACCCCTTCTCCTGTATAAATTACTATATATAAAGAAAAAACTTTGTTTTTTCTTCTTAGGTCACCCCTGCCTCGGTGGGAGACGGAAGGTGCATTGAAAAATAAAACACTAAGAAAGACAATAATAATTATTAACATACTCATAACATCAGTGAGAGGAAGTGTTTCCTTGAAGACAAACTTGGGTCTGGAGGCAGTGTTTGAACCTTCGTCTTGTGTCACATTGGGCAGGAGGTGTGGGTAAGGTGCTCGCCAAAGAACTGTATAGGAGGTGGTAGCCAGGGCAGTGTAGAGGGCGTGTAGAGCATCATGTCCCAGCCACGCCTCGCCTCCACCGGGACACACGGTGACCACGCCAGCACGATTCAGAAGAGCAGGCACAAGCACGTCCTGTGTGTGGGAAGACAATGTATTAGTTTTATCATTGATATGTCAGGTTGTCTTAATTTATATCAACCTACTGTGCTTTAGTGATCCTATAACATCTCAGAGACCATCGAGAAAAATTTTATGCAACCAAAATCTTAAATAAATCTTAATTACTTTCCTACTGACTTATTTACCTACTTAATTAATTAAAGGTTGGTGAGTCTTACGTAACAGAAGGATTGAAATTTATTAAGACTTGTTGTAAGTTTCCCAAACGCTCTTTTTTAAGGAAGAAATTTGAAAAAAAAAAAAATTTAAACTTTTTTTTTTAGGGGATAATTTTTTTTAGTCTTGTAACGATTACTTTCAAACCCCCCTTTAAAGTTGGGTAACTTAATAATGCAACCCTCTGGGTGTCTTTAAAATTAATGGTTTTTATGTTTTTAGGATATTTTCTCTCATCCTCTCTTGGAAAAATTGAAATAATTTGGGATGGGTTTTTAATACAAACTTAAAAATTTTTTTTTAAAAAAATTTTGGGTATGATTACTAGATGGAATTAAAACGTTTTCTTTTTAAGCCCTTCAAACCTTTAGTATTTAAAGAATTATTAGCTAAAATAAACATTTTTTGCCACACCTGCAAATATTCCATCTAAATGCACTGAGGTACAGGGGGGAGCACCCAATGTATTTTTATTCCCGTCTATGCCTCCCCCATGGAAGGTTTCCCCTTTATGTTGGTGACGGGGTCTTTATTTAGGGAATTGGGAACCCGTGCCTTTTCCCGTTCCCCGAATTAAGCCTGAATTTCCTTCCACCCCCCCCCCGGGGCTGTATAATCCTACGGGGTTTTTGCGCTTTTCCCCCTTTTATTATAATAATAACCCCGTCTAGTTCACGAGGTACAGGGGGCCCTGGGACACAAAAGTATGTATTATTTTCCCCGTCCATGCACAAGGGTACAGGGGCATGACCCACAGTATTTAAATTCCCCCGTCCCAGTCAAAAGAGGGACAGGGGCATTTCAACCCACAAATTTTGTATTCCAGTCTAGTGCACTGAAGGGACAGGGTTTAAGCACACATGGGTTTTATTCCAGTCTAGCCACCGAGGTACAAAAGGGGCAAAACACTACTGTATGTATTCCAGTCTATGCACAAGGGACAGGGGTCCCAACACTCATGTAGGATTCCATCTAGTACACAGAGGTACAGGGGGCATGCCCCAAAATGTATGTATTCCCGTCTAGTGACAGAGGTAAAAGGGGTCATGCACTACATGGATGTAAATTCCCGTCCTAGCGCACAAAGGGGAAAAGGGGTCACCACTACAAGTATTATTTCCAGTCTAGGGAAAAAGGTACAGGGGGCATGCACTACCCTTTTTTGTTTCCATCTAGGGGCACTGGGGTTTCAAGGGGGGCATGCACTACATGTAAGTATTCCATCTAGTGCCCTGAGGTACAGGGGCCCTGCACTACATGTTTTATTTCAGTCCCAGTGCACTGAGGTTAAAAGGGGTCATGCCAAAATGTATGATTTCCCTCTAGTGCCCAGAGGGACAGGGGGAGGGGACTACATGTATGTATTTCCCGCCAGTGCCCTGAAAATACAGGGTCATGGGAAAATACATGTAGTAAATTTCCCGTTAGCACTGAGGTACAGGGGGAAGCACTACATGTAATTTTCCTTTAGTGCACAGAGGTACAGGGGGCAAGCACTACATGTTGTATTCCAGTCTAGTGCAAAAAGAGGGAAAAAGGGGGCAACACTCATGTAGTATTCCAGTCCTTTGGGGCAAATGAGGTACAGGGGCCCCTGCACTACATGTATGTATTTTCCCTCTGGGGCACTGAGGTTAAAAGGGGTCATTTCACACCCGTTGTATTTTCCCTCCCAGTGCAATGAGGTACAGGGGTCATTCCCTACATGTATGTATTCCGTCCAAATGCACAGAAAGGAAAAGGGGCATGCAAATCATGATGGATTCCAGTCTAGTGCACAGAGGTAAAAGGGGCCTGCACTACATGATGAAAACCAGTCCAGTGCACTGAGGTACAGGGGTCATGCACTCCCTGTTTATTCCAAATCTAGGCACAGAGGTACAGGGTCATGCACTCATGTATGAAATTTCCCGTCGTTTCACAGAGGACAGGGGGCAAAGCACTACATGTAGAAATTTCCCCCTCTAAATGGGACTGAGGTACAGGGGGGCATGCACTACAGTATGTATTCCGTCTAGTGCACTAGGTAAAAGGGGGCCCTGCACCACATGTTAAAGTATTCCCGTCTAGTGCACTGAGGGACCAAGGGGGCATGCAAATACATGTATGTATTCCCGGTCTAAGGGACAGAGGGACAGGGGCATGCACTACATGTATGTATTTTCCCTCCAAATGCCAGAGGAAAAGGGGCAAGCACTACATGTAGTATTCCAGTCTAGTCCCGAGGTACAGGGGGGCAAAGCACCCACATTTTGTAATTTCCCGTCTAGTGCACACAGGGACAGGGTCCCTCCAAAATAAAAAATGAAAGATTCCCAAATTTTATGCAAAAGAGGTTTCAGGGTCATGCACTACATGTATTTTTTTTTCCAGTCTAGTACCCCACGGGACAGGGTCATGCACTACATGTATTTTTTCCATCAGTGCACTGAGGGACAGGGGGCATGCACAAAAATGTATGTATTTTCCCCCCCCACACTGGGCCCGGACAGAGTAGTAGTGTGTGAAATTTTCTAATATACCCAAACGGGCCCTAACAATGACCCCGAAAACACCCGATAAACCCCCACGGCGGTTTTTCCCTTTTTTTTTCTTTTTTGCCCTAATGTTTATATGAAAGAACCCTATGTTACAACTAGCCGCCCAAAACCGCTGTGAAAAATAAAGTTCCTTAACCAGTCACTTTTCCCTACCAGGAACCCCTTTAAAGGGTTCCCCTTTAACCCCAGTCACTTACAAATACCCAAAACCTTCCCAAAGGGTTTTCCCTTAAACACAGCACTTTTCCCGTACCCAGGAACCTTTTAAGGTTCCTTAACACCCGTCCCCTTACAGTTTCCAGGAACCTTTTAAGGGTTTCCCTTAAAACACCGTCAACTTACAGTACCGAACCTTCAAGGGTTTCCTTTTAAAACTCACTTACAGTACCAGGAACCCTTTAAGGTTCCCCTTTAAAACAGTCCCCCTTACCGACCCGGGAAACCCTTTAAAGTTTTTTAACACAGTCACTTACAGTACCAGGAACCTTAAAAGGTTTTCCTTTAAAACCGTCACTTAAAAGTACCAGGAACCTTCAAAGTTCTTAACACAGCACTTTCAGTACCAAAGGGAAACCCTTTAAAATTCCTTAACACAGTCCCCTTACATTTCCAGGAACCTTCAAAATTTTCCTTTAAAAACAGTCACTTACAGTACCAGGAACCACAAAGGTTCCCTTTAAAACAGTCACTTTTCAGTACCAGGGAAAATTTTTAAAGTTCCTTAACACAGTCACTTCCCGAACCAAACCTTTTAAGGGTTTCCTTTTCACAGTCCACTTACATAAACCCGGAACCTTCCCAAAAATTTCCCTTTAAAACAGTCACTTACCCGTAAAACCCGGAAACCTTTAAAGTTCCTTAAAAACGTCCCCTTACCGTACCAGGAACCTTCAAAAGGTTTCCCCTTTAAAACCCGTCCCCTTTCAGTACCCAGGAACCTTCAAAAAAACCTTAAACACAGTCACTTACAGTAAAAGGAAACCCTTTAAGGTTCCCTTAAAAACATTCCCCTTACAGTACCCGGAACCTTCAAGTTCCTTTAACCCCAGTCACTTACAGTACCAGGAAACTTCAAGTTCCTTAACACAATCACTTACCCGTCCAGGGAACCCCTTTAACCCTTCACTCCCCTTTAAAAATAAAAAAAACCCTTTAATTTTAAAAAAACCCCAAACCCTTAAAAACCCCGGGAAAACCTTAAATTCCTTTAAAAAATTTTTAAAAAAAAAAAAATTAAATTTTAAAAAAAAAAAAAAAAAAAAAAACAAAATCCATTAAAGTTTCCCGCCCAAAAAAAATCCCCAAAAAAAAATTGAAATTTTAAAAAAAAAAAAACCCCAAAACCCCAAAAAAAATTAAAAAAAAAAAAAAAAAATAAAAATTAACCCCAAAAATATTTAAAAAAAAAAAAATTAATTCCCTTAAAAACACCCCCAAAAAAAAAAACCCCCCCCTTCCCAAAAACCTTTTAAAACCCCCCAAATTAAAAAAACCCAAACCCCCCCAAAAAAATTTTTAAAAATTATAAAAAAACCCCAAAACCCAAAAAAAAAAAAAAAACAAAAAACCTCCCAAAACCAAATTTTTTAAACCCCCCAAACCAAAAAAAACCCTTTTTCCCCCCAAAAAAAAAAAAAAATAAAAAACCCCCCATTCCCTTAAAAACATCAAATTAAAATAAAAAACCCAAATTTAAAAAAAAAATCAAACCCCCAAAAAAAAAAAACCCCAAACCCCCTTTAAAACCCCCAACCCAAAAAAAAAACCCCCCAATTTCCCCCCCTTTAAAACCAAAACCCTTAAATTTCCAAACCAACACCCTTTTTAAAACCCAAACCAAAACCCCAACATTTACCATACAAATTAAACCCCCCCCCTTAACCCCTTAAAAAAAAAAACCCCAAAAACCTTTAAATCCCAAATAAACAAAAAAAAAAAAGGCCCCAAAAAAATCAAAAAAAAATAAAAAAATTCAAAAATTTTTCCCCCCTCAATAAAAAAAACCGCCCCCCGCCCTTTAAAAAAAAACCCAAAACCCCACCCAAAAAATTAAAAAAATTAAAATTTTTAAAAACAACATAAAAATTAAAACCCCCACAAAACCCCCCCCTTTCAAAAAAAAATTAAAAACCTTAACAATAAAATAAAAAAATTAATTTAAAAAAAACCCAAAAAAAAAAAATAACTTAATTTTAAAAACACCCCCCCCCGGTTTCCCTAAAAAAATATTTTAAAAAAAAAAAAAAATTTTTTCCACAAAAAAAAAACCCCCAATCCTTAAAACCCCCTCAAAAAAAAACCCAATTTTTTAAAAAAAAAAAAAAAAAAAAATAAAAAAAAAACCCAAAACCTTTAAAAATAAAAAAAAACCCTTAAATTAAAAAAAAACAAAAAAATATAAAAAAAAACCCCCTTCAATTTTCCAAAAAAAAAAAAAAAAAAACAAAATTAAACCAAAAAAAAAAAAAAACTTAAAAAATTAAAAAATTTTAAAAAAAAAATAATAAAAAAACCCTTTTAAAAATTTTTTAAAAAAAATTAAATTCAAAACCCTTTAAAAAAAATTTTAAAAAACAAAAACTTAAAATAAAACCCCCCCCCAATTTTTAACCAAATAAAAAAAAAAAAACCCTTCCAAAAAACCCTTTAAAAAAGAAATTTTTAAAAAAAAAAAACCCCCCCCAAAAAACTTAAAAAACCGTCAAAACAAAACAAAAATTAAATTTTTAAAAAAAATAACCAAAACCCGTCACTAAGTACCCGGAACTTCAAGGTTCCCTTTAAAACTCACCTACAGTACCCGGAACCTTTAAGGTTTCCTTAACACAGCAGTTACAGTACCGGAACCTTCAAGGTTCCTTAATACAGTCCCAACAGTACCAGGGAAACCCTTTAAAGTTCTTTAAGACAGTCACCTACAGTACCAGGAACCTTCAAGGTTCCTTTACACAGTCACTTTCAAAACCGGAAAATTCAAGGTTTTTTAACACAGACACCAAAATTAAAGGGAAACCCTTTAGGGGTCCTTACCCATCACCTACATACCAGGAACTTTTAAGGTTCCTTAACACAGTACCTCCATACCAGGAACCTCAAGTTCCGACACAGTCACTTACAGTACTAGGAACCTTCAAGGTTTTTTTAACACAAGTCAATTACAGTACCAGAACCTTCAAGGTTCCTTAACACAGTCAAGTACAGTACCAGGGAAACCCTTTGGGTTTTTTTTTTCACAGTCAAAACAGTACCAGGAACCTCAAGGTTCCTTAACACAGTCAATACAGTACCAGGGAAAATTCAAGGTTCCTTAAAAAACATTAATTAAGTACCCGAACCTTCAAGGTTTCCTTAACACATCAATTCAGTACGGGAACCTTCAAAGGTTTCCCTTTAAAACAGTCAATTACATCTCAGGAACATTCAAGGTTCCTTAACCATTCTTATAGTACCAGGAACCTCAATTCCTTAACACAATCAATTACAGTTCGAGGGAAACCCTTTTAAATTTCCTTAACACAGGCCTTACAGTACCAGGAACCTTCAAGGTCCTTAAAAAACGTCACTTTACATAACAGGAACCTTCAAGGTTCCTTAACACAGTCACTTACAGTACCAGGAAACCTTCAAGGTTCCTTACACAGTCAAATTACGTACGAGGAACCTTCAAGGTTCTTTAACACGTCACCTACAAAAATAGGAACCTTCAAGGTTCCTTAAAACCCGCACTTACGTACCAGGAACCTTCAAGGTTCCAAACACAGCCACTTACAGTCCAGGAACCTTCAAGGCTCTTTAAAATAGTCCTTACAGACCAGGAACCTTTTAAGGTTCCTTAACACAGTCACTTACAGTACCAGGAACCTTCAAGGTTCCTTAAAACAGTCAATTACAGTACCCAGGGAACCTTCAAGGTTCCTTAACACAGTCACTTACAGTACCAGGAACCTTCAAGGGTTTCCCTTTAACACAGTCACTTACAGTACCAAGAAAACCCTTTAAGGTTCCTTAACACAGTCAATTACAGTACCAGGAACCTTCAAAGTTCATTAACACAGTCACTTTCATTTCCAGGAACCTTCAAGGTTCCTTAACACAGTCACTTACAGTACCAGGAACCTTCAAGGTTCCTTAACACAGTCAATTTAAACAGTACGAGGAACCTTCAAGGGTTTTTTAACACAGTCACCTACAATACCAGGGAAACCCTTTAAGGTTCCTTACCACAGTCACTTACAGTACCAGGAACCTTCAAGCTTCCATAACACAGCCACTTACAGTACCAGGGAAACCCTTTAAGGTTCCTTAACACAGTCACCTTACAGTAAGAACCTTCAAGGTTTCCCTTAACACAGTCAATTACAGTACCAGAACCTTCAAGGTTCCTTAACACAGTCACTTACAGTACCAGGAACCTTCCAAGGTTCCTTTAACAAACCCGTCACTACAGTACTAGGAACCTTCAAGGTTCCTTAACCCCAGTCACTTACAGTACCCAGGAACCTCAAAGGGTTTCCTTAACACAGTCACTTACAGTACTAGGAACCTCAAGGTTCCTTAACCAAAAGTCACTTACAGTACCAGAACCTTCAAGGTCCTTAGCACAATCACTTACAGTACCAAGGAACCTTCAAGGTTCCTTAACAAAATGTCACTTACAGAACAGGAACCTTCAAGTTCCTTAACCACAGTCCTTTTTTACGTACCAGGGAAACCCCTGTTCCTTAACACCCAAATCACTTTCAGTACCAGGAACCTTCAAGGTTTCCCTTTAAAACAGTCAGTTACAGTACCCCGGGAAACCCTTTAAGTTCCTTAATAAGTCTCCAACCGTACCAGGGAAACCCTTTAAAGTTTTTAAGACAGTCACCTACAGACAAGGAACCTTCAAGGGTTCCCCTTCCCACAGTCACTTACAACCCAGGAAAAATTAAGGTTCCTTAACACAGTCACCAACAGTACCAGGGAAACCTTCAAGGCTCCTTAAAACCCCGTCACCACATACCAGGGAAATTTCAAGGTTCCTTAACACAATCACCCCATACCAGGAACCTTTAAAGGGTTTCCCTAACACAGTCACTACAGTACTAGGGAAACCCTTTAAGGTTCTTTAACACAGTCAAATTTCAGTACCAGGAACTCTTCAAGGTTCCTTAACACAGTCAAGTACAGTACCAGGAACCTTCAAGGTTCTTTAACACAGTCAATTACAGTACCAGGAACCTTCAAGGTTCCTTAACACAGTCAATTACAGTACCAGGAACATTCAAGGTTCCTTAACACATTCAATTATAGTACCAGGAACCTTCAAGGTTCCTTAACACAGTCAATTACAGTACGAGGAAAACCCTTTAAGGTTCCTTAACACAGTCAATTACAGTCTCAGAACATTCAAGGTTCCTTAACAACATTCAATTATAGTACCAGGAACCTTTTAAGGGTTTCCCTTTAAAACAATCAATTTCAGTTCGAGGAACCTTTAAGTTTCCTTAACACAGTCACTTACAGTACCAGGAACCTTCAAGGTTCCTTAACACAGTCACTTACAGTACCAGGAACCTTCAAGGTTCCTTAACACAGTCACTTACAGTACCAGGAACCTTCAAGGTTCCTTAACACCCGTCAATTAAAAGTACGAGGAACCTTCAAAGGGTTTTTTAACACAGTCACCTACAATAATAGGAACCTTCAAGGTTCCTTAACACAGTCACTTAAAAGTACCCAGGAACCTTCAAGGGTTCCCTAACCAAAAGCCACTTACAGTACCGGAACCCTTCAAGGCTCCTTAACATAGTCACTTACAGACCAGGAACCTTTAAGTTCCTTAAACAGTCACTTTACAGTACCAGGAACCTTCAAGGTTCCTTAACAAAAGTCATTTACAGTACCAGGAACCTTCAAGGTTCCTTAAAAACAGTCCACTTACAGTACCAGGAACCTTCAAGGTTCCTTAACCAGCACTTACAGTACCAGGAACCTTTAAGGTTCCTTAACACAGTCAATTACAGTACCAGGAACCTTCAAGTTCATTAATACAGTCACTTACAGTACCAGGAACCTTCAAGGTTCCTTAACACAGTCAATTACAGTAAACCCGGAACCTTCAAGGGTTTCCCTTTAAAACATCAATTACAGTACGAGGAACCTTCAAGGTTCTTTAACACAGTCACCTACAATACCAGGAACCTTCAAGGTTCCTTACCACAGCCCCTTACAGTACCAGGAACCTTCACTTCCATAAAAACACCACTTAAAAGTACCAGGTAGCTTCAAGGTTCCTTAACACAGTCCCCTTACAGTACAGGAACCTTCAAGGTTCCTTAACAAAAGTCAATTACAGAACCAGGAACCTTTAAGGTTCCTTAACACAGTCACTTACAGTACAGGAACCTTCAAGGTTCCTTAACCACAGTCACTTACAGTACCAGGAACTCAGTTCCATAACAAAAAGCCACTTACAGACCAGGAACCTTTAAATTCCTTAACACAGGCACTACAGTACCCCGGAACCTTCAAAGTTCCTTAACAAGTCAATTACAGACAGGAACCTTCAAGTTCCTTAACACAGTCACTTACCAGTACCAGGAACCTTCAAGTTCCTTAACACAGTTCACTTACAGTACTAGGAACCTTCAAGGTTCCTTAACACAGTCAACTTACAGTACCAGGAACCTTTAAGGTTTCCCTTTAAAACAGTCACTTACAGTACCAGGAACGTTCAAGGTTTCCTTAACCAGTCACTTACAGTACCCGGAACCTTCAAGGTTCCTTAACACAGGCACTTACAGTACAAGGAACCCTTCAAAGTTCCTTAACAACAGTCAATTACAGTACCAGGAACCTCAAGGTTCCTTAACACAGTCACTACAGTACCAGGAACCTTCAAGGTTCTTAACACAGTCACTTAGAGTACTAGGAACCTTCAAGGTTCCTTTAACAACAGTCACCTACGTAAACCCGAACTTCAAGGATCCTTAACACAGTCAAATTACAGTACCAGGGAAACCTTCAAGGTTCCCTTAATACAGTCTCCAAAAGTACCAGGAACCTTCAAAATCTTTAGACATTTATACAACCCGGAACCTTCAAGTCCTTTACACCCGTCACTTACAATACCTGAAAATTCAAGGTTTCTTAACACAGTCACCAACAGTACTAGGAACCTTCAAGGCTTCCTTAAACCAGTCACCTACAGTACCAGGGAAATTTCAAGGTTCCTTAACAAAAGTCACCTCCAGTACCAGGAACCTTCAAGGTTCCGTAACACAGTCACTTACAGTACTAGGAACCTTCAAGGTTCCCTTTAACACAGTCAATTAACAGTACCCAGGAACCTTCAAGGTTCCTTAAAAACAGTCAAGTACAGTACCAGGAACCTTCAAGGATCTTTTAAAACAGTCAATTAAAAGTACCAGGAACCTCAAGGTTCCTTAACACAGTCAATTACAGTACCAGGAACATTCAAGGTTCCTTAACACATTCAATTATAGTACCAGGAACCTTCAAGGTTCCTTAACACAGTCAATTACAGTACGAGAACCTTCAGGGTTCCTTAACACAGTCAATTACAGTCTCAGGAACATTCAAGGTTCCTTAACACATCAATTATAGTACCAGGAACCTTCAAGGTTTCCTTTAACACAATCATTACAGTTCCGAGGAACCTTTAAGTTTCCTTAACACAGTCCCCTTACCCGTACCAGGAACCTTCAAGGTTCCTTAACACAGTCACTTACAGTACAGGAACCTTCAAGGGGTTTCCTTAACACAGTCACTTACATACCCAGGTAAACCCTTTAAGGTTCCTTAACACAGTCAATTACAGTACAGGAACCTTCAAGGTTTTTTAACAAAAGTCCACCTACAATTAAAGGAACCTTCAAGGTTCCTTAAACAAGCACTTACAGTACCAGGAACCTTTAAGGTTCCCATAACACAGCCACTTACAGTAAACCAGGAACCTTCAAGGCTCCTTAAACAAGTCACTTACAGTACCAGGAAACCTTCAAGGTTCCTTTAAAACAGTCACTTACAGTACCCCAAAGGGAACCTTCAAGGTTCCTTAACACAGTCATTACAGTAAACCAGGAACCTTCCCAAAGGTTCCTTAACACAGTCACTTACAGTACCCAGGGAACCCTCAAGGTTCCCTTAACACAGTCACTTACAGTACCAGGAAAACCCTTTAAGGTTCCTTTTAACACAGTCAATTACAGTACCAGGAACCTTCAAGGTTCATTAACCACAGTCACTTACAGTACCAGGAACCTTCCCAAAGGTTCCTTAAACACAGTCACTTACGTACCAGGAACCTTCAAGGTTCCTTAACACAGTCCACTAACAGTACCAGTCTTCAAGGTTCTTTAACCAGTCACCTACAATACCAGGAACCTTCAAGGTTCCTTAAACCCCAGTCACTTACAGTAACCAGGAACCTTCAAGTCTCCATAACACAGCCACTTACAGTACCAGGAACCTTCAAGGGTTCCCCTTTAAAACAGTCACTTACAGTACCAGGAACATTCAAGGATCCTTAACACAGTCAATTACAGTACCAGGAACCTTTTAAGGTTCCTTAACACAGTCACTTACAGTACCAGGGAAACCCTTTAAGGTTCCTTAAAACAGTCACTTACAGTACTAGGAACCTTCAAGGTTCCAAACACAGTCACTTACAGTACCAGGGAAACCCTTTAAGGGTTTCCATAACACAGCCATTACAGTACCAGGAACCTTCAAGGTTCCTTAACACAGGCACTTACAGTACCACGAACCTTCAAAGTTCCTTAACACAGTCAATTACAGTACCAGGAACCTTTAAGGTTCCTTAACACAAATCACTTACAGTACTAGGAACCTTTAAGGTTCCTTAACACAGTCACTTACAGTACCAACGAACCTTCAAAGTTCCTTAACACAGTCATTACAGTACCAGAACCTTCAAGGTTCCTTAACACGTCACTTACAGTACCAGGAACCTTCAAGGTTCCTTAACACAGTCACTTACAGTACTAGGAACCTTCAAGGTTCCTTAACCCCAGTCACTTACAGTACCAGGAACGTTCAAGGTTCCTTAACACAGTCACTTACAGTACCAGGGAATTTCACAAGGTCTTCCTTTAACACAGTCAACTACAGTACCAGGAACCTTCAAGGTTCCTTCACAGTCTCCTTACAGTACCACAAAGGAAACCTTCAAGGTTCCTTAACACAAGTCACATTACAGTACCACGGAACCTCAAGGATCCTCTTAACCAGTCACATCATACACAGGACCTTCAAGTTCCTTAACACAGTCACTTACCAAGTACCAGAACCTCCAGGTTCTCTTACACTAGTCACTTACAGATAAACCAGGAACCTTCCAAGTTTTCCTTAACAACAAGTCACTTACAGTACCAGGACCTTCAAGGTTCCTTAACACAGCACTTACAGTAACCGAGAACCTTCAAAGTTCTACCTTAACACCAGTCACTATACAGTACCGGGAACCTTCAAGTTCCTTAACACAGTCAATTCACAAGTACGCAGGAACCTTCAAGGAGTTCCCTTACACACAGTCACATACAGTACCCCACCGCGGTCCCGTCTGTGACCCCAGCCTCCTGGTGGATCCGAGCCCTGATTAAACATGCTTTGCTGCTGGCTGCACGCACAACCAATGTACGAGCCACAGCCCGGCTGATCAGAAACTGACTTTCATTAGAGTTGCTTGTTGTCCAGTGCCAGCTTGTGAGACTGAGCCAGGGGTCTGTTGGTAATCCCCTGTGTGTCTGGAGTGCAGTTGCAACAATCTCGTGCCCACTGACACTTATTGAATGGTCTCTATAACGTGCTAGTGACACCGCCCTGCTTGTTCATTGGGGGGATGGCTGCACATGAGTCGTGCCAAGTCGTTTGCTGATCGTAGTGAGTGATTATTCGTGCGCAAGTTACGGTACTAGTCCCTCTAGGGATTTTCCAGGTGTATATAATCATGTATCTCTCCCTCCTGCGTTTCCAGGGAATACAGTTTAGGAACCTCACGCGCTCCCAATAAATTGACGTTTTCTATCACTCCGTTATGCGCGCCGTGAAAAGTTCCTCATGTACAATTTTCTAGGTCGGCAATGTTCACCTGCCTTCGAAAGGTGCTCTATAGTGTGCAGGCAATATTCCACCCAAGATAGAACAAGTGAACTGAAGAGTGTCATATGGGCTTTGCCCCCTAGTTTTGAAGGTTCCCTCATTATCCATACCTGTCATTTTTCTTCTAGCAAGATGCCATTGATACAATTTATGGTCTCCCTAGAAGTGAGATCCTCCGACAAGATCACTCCCCGGTCCTTTGGCGTTGTGTTACGCTCTATTTTGTGGCCAGATTTGTTTTGTGTACTCTGATAAGAGATTTAATTTCCTCATGTTTACCCATATCTGAGTAATTGAAATTATCTCATCGTTGAACACATATTTGTTTTCTGCAGCCCACTGAAAGATTTGGTTTGATGTCCGCCGAGCTCTTGGCAGTGATTCATCTGGCACATGGAAGACATCTGTCATGCAGATTATCGGGTGTTCACTGCAAATGAAGACACGGTGCATGTAGGCTGACATCCTCGTCTATGTTCGGATATAAGATGAGGAACAAAGATGGGAGCGAGTAACACTGATGACCTTGTGGACCAGAGCTTTTTCTCCGTAGCTGCCTCGGACATTACTCTGTTGACGACACTCCTGTGTTCTGTTAGTGATGAAATTATAATACCTTCGAACCGACTTTTCCTGTTATTTCCTTTAGCACGCATTTTGTGCGCTATTACGCCATGGTACACACTTGTCGATAGCTTTTGCAAAGTCTAGTAAATAATACAATCTGGCATTCCTTTTTGTACTCTAGTGCAGATTTAGGACTTGTCGTAGTGACCAATAGTTGTGAGACAGACAGAGCGACCCTGTTCTAAACATGTTTGCTCTGGTTTGTGTAATTTTTAGTTTAATATGTTTATTATGCACCCCTACCCATCCTGTGGGCGGTCTAGATCAAAAGATTACAGAGTACAATAATTGGGTTGCCAGGGACTGGACATCCCAAAGTTTTTTGATAGCTGACATGTACAGAGATAAGAAACTCACAATTAACAAAGGTAATGAGAACTCACAAATTAGGAAGTAATGAACTCACAATTTACAAAGTAAGAAACTCAGGTAAGTCTGGTCACAATCATGACAAGATACAAGTATTTACAGATTCAGAAGGTACGTAATCTGGGTCCAGGGACTGAGCCAGCAAAGTTTTGATAGACTGAACGAGGTACAAAGGTAAAATGACTCCACAGTTAACCAAAGGTTGAGTAGTACTGATGGGTTTCTAGATGGTGGTGATCTGCTTCTTAGGACCCTCTTCAAATATTATTATGATATGGGATGTTAGTGCTATGGCTGTAGTTTCTTTGCTGTTTGCTTTACTGCCGCCCTTTGTGAGTCGGAGCCTATGTTCTGTTGTTTTTTTAGTAAACTGTGGGAACGACCCCCGTGTCCATGCTCCCCACTCCATAGGATGGAAAAGCTTCGTGATAGTGTGGAGCTTCTTGCAGTTTTTCTTGATGAACACTAGAGTCTCCATGAGTCTGGCCCCTGGGGCAGAGTGCATGGTCATGCTCATTAATCGCCTGTTCGAAATGTCAATTTGGCGTCAGGCTAAACATCGGAATAGGACTTGGGTTTAATCAAATTTGTGGCTCTCTCATAAAAAAAAATCATTTTGATCTTCGACTCTCAGTCTTGGTTAGACGCAGCATGCTTAAAAAACTGAGTTTATATTGGACTTGGTAGCTACACTCATGTTCCTTGTCTGTCATCTGTGTAGCGACCCATTGTTTAAGTAGGGGCCCAATACTAGGACGTTGTATTCTCGATTTTGAGTTTGGCATAGAATAAATACTTCTGGTTTCTATTTCGATTCCTCATTATGGGTTTTAGTTCTTCCTCGCATCCTGACTTCCTTAAGGATTCTTTTAGCTTAATAGTTCGATGCTTGCTATTTCTCTGACCGGGATCAGTGTCTCCCTACGCAATTCAGATATATTGACCTCTTTTAAGCCGCTCTGTTATCTTTTCCGTCGCCTGTAAAGGGAGCGAGCCTGTACCCCCTCTTTCTGTTTACACAGTCTACTCCTCCATTTTTCTTAAGGATATAACCTTGTGCATACATTCGAGTGCCACCGAGTTAATCTGTTTCTAGGCATAATTTGGGGCTCTGTGTTGCTTAGCATATATCATCCCAGCTTATACTCCGTTTGAGGACTTGTTTACTTGGTCCCACTTTATGTTTCTGTTATTGAAAGTTGAATTGGTGAATGCTCCCCTCGTGACTAATCCTCACTTACTGTCGGTCTGGGGCTCCACTTCATACAATTGTACTGGAACCTCAATTATGTTGTGATCTGAGTATAATGTTTATTGATATGGTGACATTTCTTATCCAGATCATCATTGTTAGTGAAGATAGGTCTAGTGTATTCGTACCGAGTACTAGTAAGGCTCTAATTATTTTGCTGAGTTCTAAATTGAATTTTGTGGCAGAGATTTAAAAGCTTGCGTGAGTGTGAGTTTATCTATCAGAGCTGCCTCTCTGGTGTTATTATCGTGCAACAATATTATTTGCCTATATTCCTCCATTTTTAAGAGTGCCTTATAGTTGAAATCCCCCAGGAGCACAAGATGTTGGAGGTGCAGGAGCTGGAAGGTTTTCCAGACAGTTCGGTATCCAACAATTTTTAACAGCTGCGTTTTCACTCTAGCTGTTTCCCTGAATTGCTGGGATGTTGCATTCGGAGCTTGTAGACAATCCACAATGACTATGTTTTGGAGTTTCTCGACCTTTACCGCTAAAACTTCCACATACACTCATTTGAGGCATTTAGCATTCTGGGGGGAGGGGGGGTGCAAACAAGTGACGTCTGCAATGTAACAGCCAAACCCCTCCCCCTTTTCGCCATTCACATTCTGTCACATCTGTATAGCGCGTTGAACCTGGGATCCCATATTTCGTTGTCCAAGTGAACCTTTATGTGGGTCTCCAGTGAAGCCGCGAACATGCCTTGCTCTGCAAGCAGGTCCACACGGATGAAAGTATTTCTGTTGTTTTGAGTTCTGCAGGGCTTTAGACCTTGTTATATTTGCAAAGAAGAATGTTACTCGACTGGTGGTATTGTTTGGTACACTGGGGTGGGATTTTTTTTCTATTTTCGGCATTAGTATCTGTCATCTGTTGGTTTTTGGCGTGAGGCCATCGGAGACTGTGTTCCACTCCAGGAATGGACTGGAATTATGGGTACGATTTCGCCATTTTCCTCCATGTTTTTTTTACTCTTCCTGGCACTAAAAAACCTCTCCCTCTTGATGGCTGTGGGCTACCCATGCTTTTTCACCATGGCCTGGAAAAATGTTTTTGTATCTTTTTTGTCCCCTTTAGATGGTATGCCTGGCAATTTAAGTTATAGCACAGTCTTCCTGTACTGAAGAGGTACACGTATCAGTGAAAGCTTAACTACAGGAAGGGAAGTTTGCATTCCTGTTGTCATATGGGCATGGCATTTTTCTAACGGTGGTCATCGTTGCACTCCCATCTGTTTTTCTTCCCTTTCTTCCAATTTCCCATGCCAGCAGATACCGAGTCATAGTAGCGTGCACAGGTTTGGTTTCCGAGTTTGCCTTGGGTTTCTGTGACTGTATTCCCTGTTGGCGTGCATGTTTCCCTGTCTTAACTTCTATCCTCCCTTATCCACCAACAATGGAGCTCCCACCATATGTTTTTCTGTAATATACCCTCCACTATTGCTAGTGAGTCCTCTTGTTTGCTATTTCCTGCGGTATTTTCTGTTTGGGCAATATTGGTTTTATCTTTATCTTTGACTACACTTGTCTTCCCCTACTATGGCTCCTGTCCCCTAGAGTTCCATTTTATATATATTCCTCCCTGCGTAAATTCCCGAGACTACCATGGACAAAATCTCCACTTCGCGACCATTACTGATCTCCCGGACAGCATCTCCCACATGCCCATTTAACTGTCTCCAGACAGCACTCCCAGACTTCACCATTACTGGCTCCCGGACAGCACTTCCACTTCACATTACTGTCTCCCAGGACAGCAGCCTTCCAGCTTCACCATTTACTGTTCTCCCAGACAGCACAATCATCCCCCCATATATACGTGACTACCAGGGACATCATTCTCCCAGGCCTGACAGTTTTCTGACCTACATGCCCAGTATCAATCACAGGGGCAGTACACATTCAAGTTTCAGCCCAGACTTTTTTTATGTTCCATACTGTTTGTAGAATGCTTCCCAAGGTTTTCTATGAAATCTAGCTTTGAGTGTTTGACATCTTTTAATACCCTGTGATTTTAGTCCAACAGTATTTATACTACCCATTTGGGCATATCCCAAAAACACTTCTCCCTGTTTTTAATACTGGCTTGTAGCTAGTTCCTTGCGGAAATCTATCTGCACAAGGGGACGTGACACCATTTACAATTTCCAACAGAAAATGACCAATTTTTATCATGTGAAGCCGTTTTTTTCTGATCTGGACAACTAGACTACACACGAGCTTCATAATGATTTGGAATGTGATTTACTGACAGTTCTACTAGCAACCTCTTGATATTCCTTATTAATAACCTGCCTAGGTAACGGTGCAACCAACGACAAACCGTTTGAAAACTCATCTCAGGGTTCCGGACCAGTCCAAAGGGTTTCGGAATATGCCAACCGGCACCCAGCATCAAGTTGGCGACTAGTCAATATTCTGATCTGATTGCAGTGTGCTCACTAGATTTAAACCATACTTGGTCGGTGGTAATTATGACTAACACAATAAAGGATTCTACTACTTCGGAATTATCTACGCCGAGTAGTAATGTGAATTTGACTTGATACAAAATATAACTTGCGTGTTGAAGAGGAGCAGGTGACTGCTGGCAACATCCTACAATCTGACGACGCGAACCATCCACCCTTGTTTATTCAATCGCTGTATCTAAGCTTTCTCTATTTTTTTTTTCGTCTCCACCACAATAAATGCTCATCATTACAACTCACTATAGTTGAACTGGTGCAGAAATTTTGTGGAGCAAGGAACGCTTTTTTTTCTGTCAGTAATAATTGCTTCTCGTTGTGTATATTGCGACCGCTGTAACTACAGGTTATACATAAATTCAAGCCTAGTAACAACTGGAATTTATCAAAGAAAAAAGAAACTAATGAAAGTCACAGATCCACTAACCCACTAAGTAACCATTATAATACTGGTTTGTTGCTACTCACAAGCACTGAGTATTCTGCTATTACAGCAGGTATCACAACATAAGTTATATGAGCGAGTACACTCAGCAGGCCAGGAACGATTAATTAACAACAGCTGAACCTGTGTAAGTTTCTGCGAGCCTTCTGGGCCACCTGCCTCTATAGGCTTATCCACTATACTTTCACTCTCATTACAAATTTCAACCTGGTTTTCAAATGAACACTTTAGCCTTTTCATCATCAATATACCAGGGAGCCAAACTGTAGTATACACCCCTATACACTCAATGTATACTCAATGTTTTTCAGGGATGACTTTCTTTCCCTTCTAGTGGACCTACAAAGTTCAATTATTATTATTTATTTTCAACAACAGACAACAGGGCTCTATGATTTCCCCTACTGTGTGCAAGAAAACTCTGCTAGTATGCACACTAATTTAAATTCTCCTTTATTTTGAACTCAGTATATACATGGATTTTACCGCCCAAGATTGGTTCTCACATGGGCGCTAGAGGGATGTATCGTATAGGATTTGATGACACACAATAATTTACAAGGTTACTCTAGGCAAGTAGAGCCAACCACTGACACCGTGAAAAACAACCAGAAAACCCGGAGCACAAACGAGAGGCAAGAACGCTGACCCTAGAACCACTGTCACGCCAATAACTGTGTAATATAACTCTGCATAATAAACATTGTGTAATATAACATTGTGAAATTAAAACATTGTGTTTAAAATTGTGTAATATAAATTGTGTAATATAACATTGCTAATTAAATTGTGTAATTAACTTTGGGTAAAATAACATTGTGTAATATAACATTGTGAAATATAACATTGTGTAATAAAAACATTGTAAAGACTTTGGAAAATTTAACATTGTGTAAATAACTTGTGAAAATTTTAACTTTGGTAATTCATTGTTAAAAAAACTTTGTGTTATAACTCTGGAATTAACATTGGTAATATAACTCTGCATAATATAACTTGTGAATATAATCTGCGTAAAAACATGCATAAATAACTTTTGCGTAATAAAAACATTGTGTAATATAACTGGTAATATAACTTGGGGTAATTTTAAACACTGCGTAATTGACATTGCTAATATAACACTGCGTAATTTTAAACATTGTGTAATAAACATTGGTAATATAACATTGCAAATATGACTTTTGGGTAATAAACTTTGGTAATAAACATTCCGTATATAACTTTGTGAAATTAAAATTGCGAATTAACATTTTTAAATAAAACATTGTGAATTAACATTGCTTAATATAACTTTTGTGTAATATAACATGCGTAATTACTTGCAAAATTAACACTGCGTTTTTAAACATTGTGAAATAAACATTGGTAATAAACTTGCGTAATAGATATTGCGTAATATAACTTTGTGTAATAAAACATTGCGAATATAACGTTGTGTATATAAATTGCAAAATATAACATTGCGAAAATATAACTTGTGTAATATAACATTGCGTAATATAACATTGTGTAATAACACTGCTAATAGACATTGCGTAATATAACATGCGTAATATAAATTGTGTAAATAAAAAATGCGTAATAAACATTGCGTAATATGACATTGCTAATAAAAACTTTGCGTAATATAACATTGCGAAATATGAATAGCATAAATAACATTGTGTAATTAAATTTTTAAATATAACATTGCTAATATGACATTGCGTAATATAAATTGTGTATTAACATTGGTAAATGACAGTGCTATACAACATTGGGCGAAATTTAAAAAACTTGCGTAAAAAAAACACTGCTATATAACACTGCTTAATATAACATTGCGTTATATAAACTGCATAATTAACACTACGTATTAAAACACTGCGTAATATAACTTGCGTAGATAACACGGTAATAACTTTTGTTATTAACATGCGTTTAGCATTGCGAATATAATTTTTGCGTAAATAATTTTGGAGTATAACATTGCGCCCCCCCAGCTAATAAACATGCTTAATATAACATTGCGTTTAAACTTTCCTAATCAAAATGCGAAATATAACATTGTTATATAAACTGCTTAATAAACGTTGCGGATATCACATTGGTTAACATAACATTGCGAAAACATAACATTGCGAAAACATAACATTGCGTAAATAACATTGGTAACATAACTTGTGTAACATAACATTGGTAATTTAACATTGCGTAATATAATTTTGGTAACAAAACATTGCATAACATAACATTGCGTAACAAACATTGGTAACATAACATTGCGTAAAAAAACATTGCGAAATATAAATTGCGTAAATAACATTGCGAAACATAACATTGCGTAATATAACTTTCGTAATATAAATTTCGCAAAATAACATTGGAAACAAACTTTGCGTAACATAACATTCGTAAAAACTTTTGCGAAATAAAACATTGCGTAAACATTTGCTTTACAAAACTTTTGCTAATATACTTTGCGTAATAAACATTGCGTAACTAACTTTGCGAACATAACTTGCGTAATAAAAAATTGCATAATATAACATTTCGAAATATAACTTGCGAAAATATAACTTTGGTAATATAACATTTCGCCATATAACATTGCGTAATAACTTGCGTAATATAACATTGCGTAATAAAACTTTGCGTAACAAAACTTTGCGAAATAAAAACATTGCGTAATATAACTTTTGGTAACATAACATTGGTACTAAAACATTGCGAAATATAACATTGCGTAATATAACATTGCGTAATTAACTTGCGTAACATAACATTGCGAAATTTTAACTTTGGTACATAACTTTGGGAAATATAACTTGCGTAAATAACTTTGCGAAATTTAAAACATTGCGAAATATAACTTGCGTAATATAACATTGTGTAATATAACATTGCGAAACAAACTTTGCGTAATTAAATTGCGTAAAAACATTGCGAAATAACTTTGCGAAATTTAAAACATTGCGTAAATAACATTGCGAAATAAAACATTGGTAACATAACAGCGAAATTTAAAAAATTGCGTAATATAACATTGCAAAAATAACTTTTGGAATAAACATTGCGAAAATTAACATTGCGTAATATAACATTGCGAAATATAAATTTGCGTAATATAACATTGCGTAATATAACATTGCGAACCCTAACATTGTAATTAACTTGCGAAAATAAAACATTGCGTAAAATAACATTGCGAAATATAACATTGCGTAATTTTAAAACTTTGCGTAACATAACTTGCGAAATAACATTGCAAAATATAACATTGCGTAAAAAACCTTGCGAAACAAACATTGCGTAATAAACATTGCGTAATATAACATTGGTAACAAAACATTGCGTAAAAAACATTGCGTAATAAAACATTGCGTAATATAAATTGCGTAATTTAAAACTTTGCGTAATAAAACATTGCGTAACATAACATTTTTAATATAATTTGGGTAACAAAACATTGGAAATATAACTTTGCGAATTAACATTGGTAATATAACATTGTGAAATAAAACCCTTGCGTAACATAACATTGCTTAATATAACTTTGCTAATAAAAATTGCGTAATAAAACATTGCGTAATTAACATTGCGTAACATAACATTGCGTAATTAACATTGCGTAACAAAACATTGCGTAACAAACATGCGAAA
This sequence comes from Cherax quadricarinatus, assembly GCF_026875155.1. NCBI lineage: Eukaryota > Metazoa > Arthropoda > Malacostraca > Decapoda > Parastacidae > Cherax > Cherax quadricarinatus. The sequence goes on from NC_069459.1 coordinate 27,761,603, forward strand.
ACCATAACTTTGGGTAATATAAATTGCGAAAATAAAACATGCGTAACATAACATTGCGTAATTAACATTGCGAAAATATAACATTGCATAATAAACTTTTGCAAATTTAAAACATTGCGTAATATTACTTGCGAAATATAACTTTGCTAAATAACTTTGCGTATATAACATTCGAAATAAAATTGCAAAACAAACATTGCTTTTTAAAACATTGCGAAATTAAACTTGCGTAATAAAACATTGCGTAATATAACATTGCGTAATAAAACATTGCGTAACATAACATTGCGTACATAACATTGCGTAATATAACATTGCTTTTAATATAACATTGGAAAACAAAACATTGCGTAACATAACTTGCGTAATATAACATTGCGTAATATAACATTGCGTAAACAAAACATTGGTAATAAAACATTGCGTAATATAGCATTGCGTAAATATAACATTGCGAAATATAACATTGCGAAATTTAAAAACATTGCGTAATATAAATTGCGTAACAAAAACATACGAACATAAATTGCGAAAAATTAACATTGCGAAATTAACTTGCGTAATATAACATTGGTAACTAATTTTTGTAAATAAACATTGCGAAATAAAACATTGCGTAACATAATATTACGTAATATAAGTTATAACAACGAAACTCTTTTTCACACATTATTTTTAGTCAAAATTTTACTACAGATGAATTATTATCATAATAAAGATGGTTTAAAATTATCATAATTAAAAAGAATAATTATATTTTTTCCCCGATTAATTTATCAAAATTATACAGATATAATTATATAAATTAGCCAATTTAATTATCAAATTATGCAGTTAATTATCATAATTACCCCAGATATAATTATAAAAATTACGCCGATAAAATTTTTCTAATTTTCCGAGAAAAAATTTATTATCCAATGGAGAAAAGAGCACTAAACCCTAGGGGCTTTACCCCAGAAAAAAGTCTAAATCATTTTTTGATCCAAGGAGAGAGAGTAGATCCCAAAACCTTGGATGAAGAGCCTAAACAACCCCTTCGTCATATGTCCTGTCTGAAAGGCGAACCCGCCACAGGTACACCCTGGGGGCCCCTGTGTGGGGCCCCTTTGGGGGTCCGGAGTGGGTCCCAGACCAGAACTACGGGCGCTAGGAGGGTAGAGCGCGTCAAGGCCGGTACTGGTGACCCGTCCGCCGGAAGTTCGTCAAAAATGGTGCCAACCACAGCTGTCGTAGTGATGACAGTATCTGGAACACATGTACACACTAACATATGTACATCTAGCACTGCCACTCTTGACATATACACTTAAAATTTCAACTAACACTGTACACATTAACAAAATTACACTAACCCAAAGTACACTTAACACTGTTTAATCTAACACCGAGACTCTAAAAAATGTACCCTTAACCCCATGCTAATATCTGAAAAAACATGTACACTCTAACACAAATCACTATTGAAAATTGTACACTATCTGTAAAAACCTTTTACAATATCTGAAACACATGATAATCTGAAAAACTACCTGGAGTTTACCCGGAGAGAGTTCCGGGGGGTACACTACTGTAAAAACTTTTGAATCATGTACAATATTTTAACAAATGACATAATCTGTAACATATTTAAACATCTGTAACTATTCATAATCTGTAAATTTTTTACACAGTTAGTATCGAAACACATAAACAAAAACATAGGGAACAAACACACCGTCACACACTCGAAACTAGATACAAAACCAACATGCGTCCGAAGGGGAAATCGGTTTTGATCAGGGGTACAGAGAAAAAAAAGGGCCCCGGAAAGGAAAAGTGGGTGGAGGAGCTATGTTAAAAGGGTGGAAAAAGAGTGGGAAACCCGCTAGATGAAATTACAGTGAGAATGGTGAAAAGGATGGAAGCAGAAAAGATGATGTGGGAGAAAGAGAGCTGAAGCTGAGGAAGCCTGGATGCAGACCCTAGAAGCTGAAGTAAAAATGCCGAAGCAACATACAGGGCAAACGACCAGAAAAAACTTAGAACCTGGAGCAGGTACACCAACAAGAGAGGGGGGCTAAAGGAAAGGAAGGAAATAAGTCTTATGTTAAAACCATATCAGACCAGGAAATGTCGAAGAATGAAATGGGCATGCTGCTGGGCACAGGGACTGCAGTTAGTTGGGGGGGGTGCAGGTGGAGACAGTGAGAGGCCACCTGCAAAGGTCCATGTGGGCCTCAGGGAGATACAGGAGATAGTAAAGGAGACAATGGCTATGTATAAATGGGATCCTGCACTGCGGAGAAAAATGCAATGAGAAGAGGAGAGGTGAGTACATGTACATTATCTGTAGATCACGAGGCACCACAACACAACTCACCCATAATGGCTGGCTAAGTTTGATGCTCGCGCCCATATAGAAGTGTCTGTCATGTGGTGAGGTGGTACTGGTGTTGATGCCAGGGAGGGTAGCACACCCATGTGCTCCCACACCCACCACGCCCCCACACGTGACGTCACCACGCCCACAACCTTCACCCCCGCCCGCTGGGCTAGTCCCAACACGCACATGTCGTGGAGGAATAGTGGAGTAACTACTAACTTGGCGTGGGACATAACGCGTCCCACCCACGCCTTGCTTGTCATCTCCTTACACGCCCATATTCTGGAGGCTACTACACGCCCATTCACCCACTCCACGCCCGCGTCCTCGCCTGGAGTCACGCCCACAGCCTCGCCCTTATGGTACATAGGATCGTCTTCAGCTGCAACAATCTGCAACACCTGGTTGATGAGGCAAGACACTTGTCAGTGTTGTCTGCAAAAACCTGGTTGATGAGGCAACACACTTGTCAGTGTTGTCTGCAACACCTGGTTGATGAGGCAAGACACTTGTCAGTGTTGTCTGCAACACCTGGTTGATGAGGCAACACACTTGTCAGTGTTGTCTGCAACACCTGGTTGATGAGGCAAGACACTTGTCAGTGTTGTCTGCAACACCTGGTTGATGAGGCAAGACACTTGTCAGTGTTGTCTGCAACACCTGGTTGATGAGGCAAGACACTTGTCAGTGTTGTCTGCAACACCTGGTTGATGAGGCAACACACTTGTCAGTGTTGTCTGCAACACCTGGTTGATGAGGCAACACACTTGTCAGTGTTGTCTGCAAACCACCTGGTTGATGAGGACAAACACTTGTTCAGTGTTTGTCTGCAACACCTGGTTGATGAGAAACACACTTGTCAGTGTTGTTGCAATATCTTTTCACATTATTATTGTAAATAATTATATTATCATTAGTAATTATTATTATTATTATTATTATTATTATTCTTTTTTATTAACTTTGATGGTAGTAGTAGAAGTAGTAGTAGTTAAAACAGCAGTAGTAGTAGTAGTAGTAGTATTAGTAGTAGTAGTTGTAGCAGTAGTAGTAGTGGTAGTAGTAGTAGTAGTAGTAGTAGCAGTAGTAGTAGCAGTAGTAGTAGTGGTAGTAGTTGTAGCAGAAGCAGTAATAGTAGTAGTAGTACTAGTAGTACTATTACTACTATTGCTACTACTGCTACTACTACTGCTACTACTACTTAGTAGCAGTAGCAGTAGCAGTAGTAGCAATAGTAGCAATAGTAGTAGGAATAGTAGTAGTAGTAGTAGCAGTAGTAGTAGCAGCAGTAGTAGCAATGGTGGTGGTAGTAGCAGCAGTATTAGTAGTAGTAGTAGTAGCAGTAGTAGTAGCAGTAGCGGTAATAGTAATAGTAGTAGAAGTCGCAGTAGCAGTAGTAATTATAAAGCAGTAGTATAGGGGGACATTTTTTAAAGTTTCAGTAATTTTCGATATTATTAAATTAATTATTAATTATTATTATTATTATTATTATTATTATTCATTATGATTATATTATTTATTATATTTATTAAGTAAGGTGTTTAGTGGGGTTGAGAGAGGACTAATGAGTTTGATCGACACTTTAACACTGCTAGAAAGTATTCAACAGCCATTGTAATAGCAATGGTGACACTAGTGACACTAGCAGCTGTCCGTACCACCACTACTCTAATTGTAGTAAGGTAGATAGTACTATAGTACCTCACTTGATGGGAACAAGAACCATTATCCTATTGATGGGACAAGAACCATCACCCCATTGATGGGGCAAGAACCATCATCCCATTGATGGGGCAAGAACCATTATCCCATTGATGGAGCAAGAACCATCACCCCATTGATGGGGCAAGAACCATCATCCCATTGATGGAGCAAGAACCATCACCCCATTGATGGGGCAAGAACCATCATCCCATTGATGGGGCAAGAACCATCATCCCATTGATGGGTCAAGAACCATCACCCATTGATGGGGCAAGAACCATCACCCCATTGATGGAACAAGAACCGTGAAAATTTTAACACGCAAATCTGCGACTGAATAAAATATAAGAGAAATCGATTTACATATTTAAACAAATATTAGCACTTGCTCTGAGTCCAGGACTATATAAACTTGATTATATATTTTTTTCATCATGTTGACAAATCAGTTCACTGATACCTGAAGTGTTGCTCTCTACTAGACATAGTTTTGAGTTGGGAACAAAGGTATGAGCACTGCCGTAGGCCTATTGGCCCATGACTTGTCAGTAAAGTACTGCCTCTATTGCTGTATATGTTAGTTGAAGCATAATTTGATAATTTGGATAATCTCTGATATATAAAACACATTTTCCTTCAGTTTTTTCACTATTCCTCAACAATATAAGTGAGAGTTCGCTAGATACTTGGATTTGTCTAACCAGAGTGAACCTTGAAGCTGATAGGAAGTACGTCTCTCACTGGGCCAGCCTCAGATAACAATATGATGTTCACTGTGGACAAATTTCAATTGCTTCACTGTGGAACAACTGGGAAAATAATGAATGTGAGTACAAAAAAAAATTAGAATCATTCAATAAAGCGGAAGTTTAATATGGGACACTTGTGAATGACAATATCAGAGAAACTTACATTCAAGAATAACAATAATGTTATTATCGCATTATACTGCATTTGTGTCTTTATCTATTTTCTCTGTATTTTATACCATTTCTCCCCATCACTAACACAGAGAAGATAACTGACTGGATAACTAAAACATTAAAAATAGAGTATCACAAGCCAGCCAGTGATGATCATCTTTAAGTCACTTGTTCTCTCTCTCTCTCTCTCTCTCTAGGCTGGATTATTGCTGTACACTGATGGTCACCTTCAAGGCAGGAGAGATGTAAAGCTGTAAAACGTACAAAGAAAACCTTCAGTGCTTGTATAAATTCCGTCAAGGAATCTGAGCTACTCAGAACACTTGAAGTTCCGTCATTAAGACTGGTGGACTGAACAACCCACTGGTTGGCTAAGCATGCTCAGTGAAGATGCCCAGGTGTTACACACTTGTCTTATTCACGTTGTTGGCAGTTTTATGTATCATTAATATACAGCGCTGTATGACAGAACTACGCAGATGTCACAATGTCCACAACCCTCCTCCTGGGTGAAGGCACTATACTTTCCCACCTCCAGGATTCAAGTTCGGCTAATTGGTTTCCCTGAATTTTTTCATAATTGTTTCCATGTTTACATTGTACCAGCATGTCAAACCATAAAAGCCATTTGTCTCCACCCTACTCTAACACAGACACGCCTATTGCATGCTCAAGCCCCTAATACTCAGCTCCTAGTACCGCTCCCTCCTAACCTTTCTTTGGTGACTTCTACCAACCCCTCCTTTTCCCTTCCAGCCCACATTTATACACCTTCTTGGTCATTTTCTTTTTCTCCAACCTCTCAAAATGCCTAAATTACCTCAAGAATCTTTCCTCAGATCTTTGAAACTATGCCTTTGGTAACCCCCGCACCAGATTTCTAATTTCTAAGTCGTGAATCTTTACATAAGTCACACCACATATTACATCTCCACCGCCTTAAGCTTCCTTCTCACTACAAATTTAAAGCTCGTACCTCACACCCATATAAAAGTGCTGGTACCACTATACTCGGGTAACATTTTCCTTTTTGAATCCATAGATAAATCTTCACAGATGACTCAACACCCCAACCTAATTGTTTTTCGCTCGTATATTCTATGAGTCACTCGGGCGACATGTCTACTCCAAATATCTGAATAAAATTATTTCTCCCATACTCTTTCCCTCCAATCTGGTGTACAATCTTTCAATGCCAAGTCTTTCTGTTACTCTCATTACCCTCCTCTTTTCTATGTTCACCATTATTTTCTTTCTTTTAAATAGCCTCCCAGATTCCTGCACCAACCTTCTACAGCTTCTCCTCATAATCTTCCAAAAACATTGTCTGTGTCATCGACAAAGAACAACTGTTACAATTTTCCCCCAGCACACTAGCGTTCACCTCCTTTACAACTCCCATTTATAAATATATTAAACAACCATGGTGACTTCAACCATGTTAGGTACAAGAACACAAGTGCAACTAATGTGACATTTTACTGTGGCAACGTTTCGCTCTCCAGGAGCTTTATTAAGCCGTAGCAGCTTCACAAAGCACTTATGTTCTTTTACCTAATACATTGTTGGTAATTGTCCAACATTATTACAACTTCCTCCATCCCCTTCTAAGGCCTAAATTTTAGTGGAAAAAATATTTTTTTACAATTCCTAACCTGGGGCCTATCAGCATCCTTATTATAATTTTTGTAATCTACCCACTGTTAAAAAAATTTTTTTTTCCAAATCCACCTTTCTTATCCCCTTTTAAAAAATGCAAAAAATTTAAAAAAAAGCCCCCTTTAACCCTTAATATACTGAAGTATTGGGTCACTTATATGCCTCTTTAATTATTATTATTAAAAAAAGAACGCTAAGCCACAAGGGCTATACATTTTTAAATTTTGGCCTCAGTGTAAACCCATAGTCGGGTAAAACCCTTGGTAAAAAATCCCGGGAAAAGGTTTTTTTTAGAAAGACACGTAACAAACACATGACATATTTATTAAAAAAATTTCGTCCTGGACCTTGATAAATTTTCTAACATACGGGAGGAAAAAGGCATTATATATTTTTAAAGGGGGGGGTGATGAGGTGTGACGCACGGGACCTGAGGAATGTCATAAAAAAAATAAAAATTTGGAGGAACACGGGTTAAAAGGGCCTACGGGCCCATGCGGGGCCCGGGGCCCTTTAAATCAAAACAAACCTCTACCTATGATAAAGGGACTGGAAAAACGTTTGAAATCATGTGACTCCTGTGGTTTTTTGGGGTTTGGGTGGTGCTTAAGTACATTATGCCAAGTTTTTGAAATTTTTGTAGTTTCCGTTTTTGCGTTCTATATGTGGGTGACGTTATATCAAAGCCCTTTCACAAACATTTTATCAAAGACCTCACAAAACAAAAAAACGGGGCCCCACACCCCTAACTTCTACAGCAGGCGTCCACACTTTTCCCCTGTGGGTTCGCCCCAAAAAAAATTTTGGTAGGCGAGACAGGCAAAAATTTTGCAGCCCCGCCTGAATGAGCACCCGAAATGCCTCTAACGGAGACATTAAGGGTATGCCTGTTTTCCCTCCACAAGACTCCAGGGGGCCCTTTGATGAACGGGAAAATGGGCCCCAACCCCTTTCTCACCGAACCAAACCCCTTCCCCCAAGCCCGCCCCCGGGCCTAGAAGCCTCACTAATCCCGCACCGACACTATAGAACGCAACACGGGAAAACTAAAAAAATTTAAAAAACATTGGGCATACATGTTACTTAAGACCCCAACCCAACAACACAGGAGTCCCCCTTATTTAAATCGCCCTCCCCCCGTCCTCATCATAGGCAAGGTTTTTTTGGGATAAGGACCGGGCCTCCGCATGGGCCAGTGGGCCCTTTCTACAGTGTTCCTCCATTCTTATGTTTATTATACTTTTCCCCAGGTCACGTGCCGCCACACCTAAACTCCCCGGGCCTATATATAAATGCCTTTTCAAACCTCTGATTTTTAGAAGGATAAAGGGGCCCCCGGACCAAAACGTTTTCAAAATAAATATGTCATATTGTTTGTTTCGACCTTTCTAAAACCAAACCCATATCAAACACATTCCATACACATTTCACATTCTCGTTCTTCCCTTTTTGGGCTCATTTTCTCTCCCCTTTCCAAATTTAAAATTGTAAAAAAAACAGTGTATTTCCCGGTATACTAAAGGGAATAGTTTTTTTTCCTAATAAATTTTTTTTCACTCTCTCCCCCTTTTTTCCATTATACAAAAAAACCTTTTCATGTTCTTTTATTTCCCCCCCCTTTAATTTGGGGGGTTTTGTTTCCAGATCTGTTTGGAAAACACATTGAAAATGACCTACAAAACATCAAATTTTTTCTATACTTTTTAAATTTATAAAAATGAAAAAAAATTTGCATATTTTTTAAAAATAGAAACCATCACATTCACCTTGACCCCGGGAGAAAGATCTCATCTCGGGTGAGGAAACCGTAGACGATGGCTGCAACCCCTTTTGGCCCTGACTTTTGAGTAGGGGGAGGCAATTTTGCAACAACCACCAGGTCCTCCCCCTCCCCCCAGGGCCACCACAACCACGTCTGAAAACTTCCTCGGGGCCCTCTAGGGTTTTGTCACCCGCCTGGGCCTACAATGGGGTCTCCGAAGAGCGGGAAAACCCCCGTTTTGGGAAAAAATTCGGGGTTGCTGGAAGCTTTGTCAGTAAACGTCTTCAGTTTTTTCCAGGGTTTATAGTGATGTTTTCCCATTTTCCCTTCAGCCACCTTTTTTTGGGGCCCCCAAAAAACAACCTCTTTTATTTTTCGTTTTTCCCATATTAAAAATTTTTTAAAAAGCATGGGTCGTGGGCGGAAGGATAAACACCGGGCCTTCAGGAAAGCTGGTGTCTTTTTATCATTTTCAAATCCCTTAGAAGCGATTTCAGGATTCTCATTTTGCCCATTTTCCCATCTTTTCCCTTTTTCGGGGGCCAAAGTTAAACAAAATTTTTTAGGACCTTCAAAAGGTTCTGAGTGAGATTCAGGAAGCCCCCCCGGGTTTTTTCCCGGGGGCTGGGTTTCCCCAAGGGTTGACCCCAAGGGTTTCCTTGTACACCTAAAAAAAGAATTTAGTAATTTTTAATATGTTTTAACATATGTTTACATATGTACGTCTCTTTTCTTTCTTATTCGACACCCCAGACCTCCCCCAAAAATTTTTCTTTAAAATTAAAAAAAAAAAAAACCAATCAAAACAATATTCACTTTTTTTAAATTTTTAAAAAAAAAATGTAAAAATTTTAAATCGGTTTTCTATGCATATTTAAAACGGGAAAAAAATAAAAGGGTCAAGAATACTCCAAGGCAATTCTTTGTTATTCATAATAACTGATGGGGGGGGGGCCTTTATTTAAAACCCTAAAGGGGAAACCCCTTAGGTAATTTTTGAATTCGAATCTTGTTTTAAAAGGGAAAACCCCAAATACGTAAACTATTTTAAACAACCCTGAGGTCCAACTTTTTTTTTTTTTTCAGAACCCCCAAGCCCCTTTTCTTGTTTAGGTTAAACCCCAAGGGGGTAATTTTATTAGGGATCCCCGAAGGAAAACCTTTAAAGTGTCAACTAGAATTATTTTTCCTCCAAGGCTTTTTTTTCATAGACTGAGACCCGGGCCCCGTTCCCGTAACTTTTAAGTTCCATCAAAGGCTGAGATCCTCCCTTCCGTTTAAATTCAAGTTCCCATCAAAGACTAAGAATGCCTCATTCCCGTAACTTCAAGTTCCCTCAAAGACTAAGACCCCCCTCATTCCCTAACTTCAAGTTTCCCCAAAACTGAGACTGCCCCCCATTAGTAACTTCAAGTTCCATCAAAACTAAGAAATGCCTCATTCCCGTAAATTTAAGTTCCATCAAAAGCCAAGAATGCCTCATTCAGTAAAATTCAAGTTCCATCAAGACGAGACTGCCTCATTCAGAAAAAATTTAAGTTCCATCCAAAAACTGAGACTTTCCTCATTCATAAATTAAAATTCCATCAAAGATGAGACTGCCCCATTCCTAACTTCAACTTCCAATTTCAAAACTAAGGGCTGCCTCATTTTATAAATTCCAAGGTTCCATCCCAAAAAACTAAACTGCCTCAATCAGTAACTTCAAGTTCCATCAAAGACTGAAAACTGCCTCATTCAGTAAATTCAAGTTCCATCAAAAACAGAGACTGCCCATTCAGTAACTTCAAGTTTCCCTCAAAACAAAAACTTTTCCCCATTTAGTAACTTCAAGTTTTTCCCTCAAAGAAAAAAGGACTGCCTATTCAAATAACCTTTAAGTTTTTATCAAAGACTGAGACTGCCTCATTCAGTAACTTCAAGTTCCATCAAAGACTGAAAACTGCCTCATTCAGTAACTTCCCAAATTCCATCAAAGACTGAGAACCCCCATTCAGTAACTTTTAAGTTCCACAAAGACCCAAACTGGGCCCCATTCCCGTAACTTCAAGTTCCATTTAAAGAAATAAAAAAAGCCCATTCAGTAACCCTTTAATTTCCCTTTAAAAACTGGGGAAATCCTCATTTCAGTAACTTCCCAAATTCCATCAAAAACCCGAACTGGGCCCCATTTTAGTAACTTCAAGTTTTCCCTCAAAGAAATAAACTGCCTCTTTTGGGAATTTTAAATTCCATCAAAAACTAAGAAAGGGCCCCATTTAGGGAAATTCAATTCCATCAAAGACGGGAACCCGCCTCATTCAGTAACTTCAAGTTCCCTCAAAGACTGAGACTGGGCCCCATTCATAAAATTCAAGTTCCATCAAAGACTGAGACCCGCCTCATTCAGTAAATTCAATTCCTTTCCCAAAGACTAAGAAATGCCCCATTATAATTCAATTTTAAGTTCCACAAAACTGAGAAAAGCCTCATTCAGGGAACTTTTAAGTTCCACAAAGACTGAGCCGCCTCATTCAGTAACTTTAAGTTCCCATCAAAGACTGAGACTGCCTCATTCAAATAACTTTAAGGTTTCCCTCAAAGACTAAAAAACTGCCTCATTCAGTAAAATTCAAGTTTCCCTTTAAAAACTAAAACTGCCTCATTCAGTAACCTTTTAAGGGTTTTTATCAAAGGGCGAGACTGGGGTCATTTAAATAACTTTTTAAATTCCATCAAAAACTGAGACTGGCCCTCATTCAGTAACCCTTTAAGTTCCATCAAAGACTGAGACCCGGGGTCATTTTAGTAACTTCAAGTTCCATCAAAGAAATAAAACTGGGCCCCATTCAGTTTAAATTCAAGTTCCATCAAAGACTGAGACTCCCCATTCAGTAACTTCAAGTTTTCCCTCAAAGACTGAGACTGCCTTTATTCAGTAACTTCAAGTTTTTCCTTTAAAGACGAGACTTTTCCTCATTCAGTAACTTCAAGTTCCTAAAGACTAAACTGCCCCATTTAGTAACTTCCCAAATTTCCCTCCAAAAAACCCAGACCCGCCCAATTTAGTTAAAATTTAAGTTTCCCTCAAAGAAATGAGACTGCCTCATTCAGTAACTTAAGTTCCATCAAAGACTAAGACTTAATTTCCCCCATTCATAACTTCCCAAATTTTCCCTCAAAGAAACCCAGACTTTTCCCCCATTCATTTAACCCTTTAAGTTCCAAACAAAGACTGAGACCCGCCTCATTCCCGTAACTTTTTAAATTTCCATCAAAGACTGAGACTTTCCTCATTCAGTAACTTCAAGTTCCTCAAAGACTAAAAACGCCTCATTCGTAACTTCAAGTTCCATCAAAGACTAAAACGCCTCATTCAGTAACTTCAAGTTTCCCCATCAAAACCGAGATGCCCTCAATTTAGTAACCTTTAATTCCATCAAAAAACTTAGACTGCCCATTCATTTAAATTCAAGTTCCATCCAAAAACCGAGAAATGCCTCATTCATTTAAATTTTAAAATTCCATCAAAGACTGAGACTTGCCTCATTCAGTAACTTCAAGTTCCCCTCAAAACTGAACTGCCTCATTCAGAAAATTTTAAAAATTTCCATCAAAGACTGAGACGCCTATTTTAGTAAAAAATCCCAATTCCATCAAAGACCAAGACTTCCTTTATTTAGTCACTTCAAGTTCCTTTTAAAGACTGAGACTGCCCCATTCAGTAAAATTTAAGTTTCCATCAAAAAACTGAGACCTTCCTCATGCAGTAACTTAAGTTCCATCCAAAAAACCCGAGACGGCCCCATTCCCTTTAAATTCAATTCCCTGAAAGACTGAGACGGCCTCTTCAGTAACCCATCAAGTTTTCCCTCAAAGAAATGAGACTCCTCATTCATTTAAATTTTTAAGGTTTCCCTCAAAGACCGAGACTTTCCCCCATTCAGTAACTTCAAGTTCCATCAAAGACGAGCCTTTCCCCCATTTAGTAACTTCAAGTTCCAACAAAGACTGAACTGCCTCAAAAGTAACCCTTTAAGTTCCATCAAAGACCCCAGACTGCCTCATTCCCCGTAAATTTTAAGTTTTCCCCAAAGACTGAGACTTTCTCATTTAGTAAAAATTCAAGTTCCATCAAAAAACTGAGACTGCCTCATTCAGTAACTTCAATTCCTCAAAGACTGAGACTGCCTCATTCAGTAACTTAAATTTCCATAAAAGACTGAGACTGCCCATTCTAATTTCAAGTTCCATCAAAGACTGAGGCCTCATTCATAACTTCAAGTTCCATCAAAGACTGAGACTGCCTCATTCAGTAACTTCAAGTTCCATCAAAGACTGAACCCCCTCTTTCAGAAACTTCAATTTCCATAAAAGCTGAGACTGCTCTTCAGTAACTTCAAGTTCCATCAAAGCCCAAGACTGCCTCATTCAGTAACTTCAATTCCACAAAGACTGAAAACTGCCCATCATAACTTCAATTCCATCAAAGACGAGACTGCCTCTTTCCGTAATTAAAGTTCCTCAAAGACCAAGACCCTTTTTTAGTAATTTAAATTTCCACAAAACTGAGACTGCCTCATTCAGTAACTTCAAGTTTCCATCAAAGCCCAAGATTTGCCCCTTCAGTAACTTCAAGTTCCATCAAAACGAGACTGCCTCATTCAGTAACTTAAAGTTCCATCAAAGACTAAACTGCCCATTCATAACTTCAAGTTCCACAAAGACGGGAACTGCCTCATTCAGTAACTTAAAGTTCCATCAAAGACTGAGACTGCCTCATTCATAACTTCAAGTTCCATCAAAACTGAGACTTGCCTCATTCAGTAACTTCAATTTCCACAAAACTGAGACGCCTCTTCAGAAAATTTCAATTTTCCATCAAAGACCGGATTTCCCTTCAGTAACTTAAAGTTCCACAAAAGACTGAGACGGCCTCATCAGTAACTTCAAGTTCCACCAAAGCGAGACTGCCTCATTCATGTGTTACCTTCAACAAGAGAGTGATTCAGCAACTCCGTCATGTGAGAGTAACTTCCACAAATATTCACTTCAACAATAAAAAAATTTTTTTATTTTTTTTCCCAGTACAGTAAAGGTAAACAACCAAAACTGACATCAATGAATAACATTAGAAAGTCCCTTTATTATGCTGAGCATTTCCCGCAGATTAGGTCATTTTTGTCCCGGGGATGCACCCACCTAGTCCACTAACTCCCAGGTACCCATTTTACGAGGGATGAACATAGACAACGGGTTAAAGAAACACCCCAATGTTTTACCCTCGCGGGAATCGAGCCCAGCCCCTCGCCGTGGAAGCGAGAGCCTTACCACCAGGCCCGGGTTTTGGGTGGCTTTCAATCCCCAATTTTTAGGGAAATTTTTGGCATCATTCGAGGTGTGGCTACTAGTCGACATCTTAGTTTGAAAATGGGTATTTTTTGCCGAAAAAATACCCATAATTATGGGGGGCGCTAAACCCGTGGGGATATACAGCGCCCGGGGAGGGGGATGGAAGATATTCGGGCTCAACGGGGAAACGGGAGCAAAATTTCCAATTCCCAAATCAAAGCCCCTCACCACGAAAAAAACTTGATTCAACTGTTATCAGCTTTATATAAAACATAACACAACAATACCTAAAAGTACACTATGGTACATATAAACGCTAAATTACAAAAACCAGTAGGCTAAATTTTTAAATTTTGAGCAAAAGGGGGGGGAAATCCTCTTCATTCGGGTTTTATGTCCCTTGGAGAGTTGAAGTGTCCGCATGGATGACGAGTTATGCTATTTTCTAGTATTGTCAGTAATAAGGACACGGCGGCGTGGGCTTACATCTGCGTGTCAGATATGAGTATGTGTAACGGGATGGGACGATACCGGGAAAGGCTGGGGGGAAATCAACCCCCCCGCGGTCCGGTCTGTGCCCAGGACCAGGTGGATCAGAGCCTGACAACCAGCCTGTTACTGTTTCCCTACGACGTATGAAACACCCAGGGGTTTATTGGAAATCCTCCTTATGTTTTTTGGGGTATTAAACGTCCGGGGCCCCCAGACACTTATTGTGTTGCTCCAGTGTACTCGGCGGCCATGCAAAGTTTTGAGGAGTCACGTTTTCAGATGAAGTGATTTTAATCGCTCCCAGGTTCAAAAAAGGGACAGTAACGTCCTATTGTTCCACAAGGTAAGTACCGTCCTATTGTTCCAAAGGTTTAGTACTCGCCCCAAATGTTCCAAAAAAAGTAAGTACTCGCTCAAGTGTTCCACAAGGAAAGTACTCCTTCCCCGTGTTCCACAAAGGGACGTACCGCCTCCAGTGTTCCACAAGCTACAGTACTCCTCCCAGGTTTTTACATGGTACAATACCGCTATCAGGGGGGTTCCACAAGGGACGTACTCGCTCCCAGTGTTCCACAAGGTACAGTACACTCCCAGTGTTCCGCAAAGGGACAGTATTTTCTCCGGGGTTTTTCATAAGGTACAGTACTGCCTTGTTCCGCAAGGACGGGGAAATAGCCTATTTTTTCCCCAAGGTACAGTAAGTCCCCCCCGTGTTTTCCCCAAAGGACAGTACTCGCTCCCATGTTCCACAAGATCAGTCTTGCTCCACTGTTTCCCAAAAAGGGCAGACTCGCTCCCAGTGTTCCACAAGGTACGTACTCGCTCCCATGTCCTGCAAGGTACAGTACCGCTATCAGTGTTCCAGAATGAAGTACCGTCCATTGTTCCACAAGGGACAGTACTCGCTCCCCCGTGTTTTCCCCAAGGTACATTTCTCGCTTCCAGTGTTCCAAGGTACAGTATCGGTCCCCCTGTCCTGCAAGGGAAAGTACCGTCCCAGTGATCCATAAGGTACAGTACTCTCCCCCCTTTTTTCCCAAAAGGCATAGTACTCTCTCCCCCAGGTTTTTTGCAAGGGACAGGCTTGCCCCTGTTCCACAAGGTACAGTACTCCTCCCATGTTCCCCCAAGGTACAGTACTCGCTCAATGTTCCACAAGGTACTTACTCCTCCCAGTGTTTTCCCCAAGGTACAATACTCGCTCCTAATGTTTCCCAAGGGACGACCACTCCCTGTTTCCAAAAGGTAAAGTACTTGCTCCTAGGTTCCACAAGGTACAATACTCCTCCCAAAGTTTCACAAGGACAGTGCTCGCTCCCATGTTTCCCCAAGGTACGGGGACTCGCTCATAGTGTTCCACAACTACAGACTGGGGCCCGGGGGCCTGGTGGCTAAAAACTCCCGCTTCACACAGGGGGCCCGGGGTTTGATTCCCGGGTGGAAACATTCGACACGTTTCCTTACACCCTTTTTTCCTTTTACCTACACAAATAGGTACCTGGGGTTATCGACTGGGTGGGGCCCCCATCCTGGGGGGCAAGATTAAGGACCCCAATGGGGAAAAAAGTTAGACAGTCCTCGAGACCCACTGCCTTGGGGATCCCGGGGGGCTAACCCTTTCCGGGTTTTAAAAATCCGAACGAAAAACTCTCGCTCCCATGTTTTCCCCGAGATAGAGTAGTCGCTCCCAAGTTCCCAAGGTACGACTCGCTCCCAGGGTTCCACAAGGTGCAGTACTCGCTCCCAGTGTTTTCCCCAAGGGACGGTACTCGCTTGCAGTTTTCCCCCAAAGGACAGTACTCGCTCCCAGTATTCCCCCAAGGTACAGTACTCGCTCCTAGTGTTCCCCAAAAGGGACATACCGCTTGCAGTGTTCCACAAGGTACTACCGCTCCCCGTAATTTTCCCCAAGGACAGTACCCCGCTCCTAGTGTTCCACAAGGACAGACCCTCCCCTTGGGTTTCCCCGGAAAAGAGTAGTCCCCCAGTGTTCCACAAGGTACGTATCGCCCCCTGTTTTTCCCCAAAGGGGCAGTATCGCTCCCAGTGTTTCCCCAAGATACAGTACTCGCTTTTCAGTGTTCCCCAAGGTACATACCGCTCCCAGTATTCCTCAAGGTACAGCACTCGCTCCCCGGTTCCACAAGGTACAGTACTCGCTCCATGTTTTCCCCAAGGTACAGTATCCTCCCAGTGTTCTACAGGTACAGTACCGCACCCAGTTTTCCACAAGCTACAGTACCGCTCCCAGTGTTCCACAAAGGGACAAAACTCCCCCATGCCCCAAAGTACATACCGCTCCCGTGTTTTCCCCAAGGTGCAGTACGCTCCCAGTTTCCACAAGGACAGTAGCGCTCCCAATTTTCCAAAGGCACAGTACTCGCCCCCAGTTCCACAAGGTAAGTAACCGCTCATGTCTCCACAAAGGGGATGGTACTAACCCACAGTGTTTTACAAGCACCAGTACCCCCTTCCATGTTCCACAAGGTACAACTCGCTCCCAGTGTTTTTCCCCAAGGTAGAGTACCTGCTCACCGTTTCCCAAGGTACAGTACTCCCCCCCAGTGTTCCACAAGGTAAATACCGCCCCCAGTGTTCCACAAGGGGAATACCTTTCCCATGTTCACAAACTTTACTCGCTCCCGGTTTTTACATTGTACAGGACTCGCTCCCCCGTGTTCCACAAATACGGGCTTGCCCCCAGTGTTACACAAGGACAGTACTCCCCCCCCCCCCCAGTGTTTCCGCAAGGGACAGATTCGCTCCGGGTGCCCACAAGGTCAGTACTTTTGTCCATTTTTCCACAAGGACGGGACCCTCCCCAAAGTTCCACAAGGGACATACAAAGCCTTATTGTTTCACAAGGACAATTCTCGTCCTTTGTTTTCCCCAAGGGACAGTATCCCCCCTCAGTGTTTCGAAAAGGGACAGTACTCCTCCCATGTTCCACAAGGTACAGTACTAGTCCCAGGTTTTTCCCCAAGGACAGTACTCGCTCTCAGTGTTCCACAAGGTGCAGTATCGCTCCCAGGGTTTCCACAAGTCAGTACTCGCTTGCAGGTTCCACAAGGACACTACTCGCTCCCAGTGTTGCACAAGGGACAGTTTTCTCGCCTCCAGTGTTCCCCAAGGTACAGTACTCGCTCCCATGTTCCACAAGCTACAGTACTCCTCCCCTGTTCCACAAGCTACAGTACTCGCCCCCCAGTGTCCACAAAGGGACAGTAATTTGGGCCCCCAGGTTCCATAGGGACAGTACTCGCTCTCAGTGTTCCACAAGGGCAGTACTCGCTCCCAGTGTTTTCCCCAAATTCAGTACCGCTTCAGTGTTTTCCCCAGGTACACTACCGCTCCCAGTGTTTTCACAAGGACAGTTTCTCCTCCCAGTGTTCCACAAGGTAAAGTACTCCCCCTCCGTGCCTCACAACGTACACACTTGCCCCATTTTTCCCCAAGGTGTAGTATCCCTCCCAGTGTTCCACAATTTTTAGTAGTCACTCCCAGTGTTCCACAAGGAAAATACTCGCACCCAGTTCCCAAGGTAAGTACTCGCTCACAGTTTTTCCACAAGGTATGGTACCCCACATGTTTTTCCAAAAAGGTCAGTACTCTCTCCCAGTGTTCCACGAATAATTACCGCCCCCAGTGTTCCACAAGGGAAAACTTGCTGAATGTTCCACAAGGACAGTACCCCGCTCCCAGGTTCCACAAATTACAGTACTCGCTCCCCCGGGTTTCACAAGGGACAGTACTCGCTCCCCGTGTTCCGCAAGGTATAGTATTTTTTCCGGGGGTTTTCCACAAGGTACATGCCGTCCTATTGTTCCCCAAGGGACGGTACTCGTCCCATTGTTCCCAAGGGACAACCGCCCCCAGGTTCCACCAGGGGACAGACTCGCTCCCAGTGTTCCAAAGTACAGTATCGCTCCCAGTCTTCCACAAGGTTTTGTACTCGCCCCAAGTGTTCCACAAAGTAAGACTCGCTCACACGTTTCCCCAAGGGAAAGTACTCCCTTCTCAGTGTTTCCCCAAGGTGCAACTCGCCCCCTTTTCCACAAGGCACATACTCGCTTCCCCGTGTTCCACAAATACATACTCGCTCCCAGTTCCACAAGGTACAGTACCGTCCCCGCGATCCACAATGTACATATTCCCCTCCCATTGTTCCACAAGGACAGTACTCGCCCGCAGTCCTCCAAGGGACAGTACCGTGGGCCCGTGTTCCACGGATTGTACTCCTCCCATGTTCCACAAGGTATGGGATCACTCCCAGTGTTCCACAAGGTACATCCCTTTGCACCCCTGTTCCACAAGGTAAGTACTCGCCACAGTGTTTCCCCAAGGATGGTACCGCCCCCAGTTCCACAAGGTACAGTACTCTCCCCAATGTTCCACAAGGTACAGTACTCCCCTCCCATGTTTTCCCCAAAGGGGCAGTACTCCCCCCCAGTTTCCCAAGGTAAAACTTGCTCCAGGTTCCACAAAGGGACATCTCCCTCCCCGTGTTCCCAAAGGGACAGTAACCGCCCCCAGTGTTCCACAAGGGGCTACCCCTCCCCCGTGTTCCACATTGACATACTCGCTCCTAGTGTTCCCCAAAGACAGTACTCGCTCCCGGTTACGAAGGTACAGTACCTCCTATTGTTCCACAAGGTAGGTACTCGCCTATTGTTCCACAAGGGACTGTACTCGCTCCCATTTCCGCAAGGGCGTACTCGCTCCCAGTGTTCCACAAGGTCAAAACCCCCCCAATGTTCCACAAGGTTTCAGTACCGCTCCTTGTGGGCGAGAAGATAAAGTACTTGCTCCCAGTGTTTCCCCAAGGTGCAATACTCGCTCCCAAAATTTCCCCAAGGACAGTACTCATCCCAGTGTTCCACAAAGGAACAGTACTCGCTCCTATGTTCCACAAGTACATATCGCTCCCAGGGTTTTTTGCAAGTTTATACACCCGAGTGTTCCCCCAAAGTACAGTACTTGCTCCCAGGTCCCAAGGGAAAAATATTCCCTCCTGTGTTCCACAAGGTACAGTTTTTTCGCTCCCCCGTGTTCCCAAGGTACTGTACTCGTCCTAGTTTTCAAAGGTACCCCGGGATTTTACTCTCTTTGGTTTTTGCAAGGTACAGTACTCTCCTATTTTTTCCTCAAGGTACAACCCCTCCGATTATTCCACAAGGGAAAAGTACTCGCTCCCATTTTCCACAAAGGGACAGACTTGCTCCCAGTGTTTCCCCAACGTAAAATCGCCCCCGTATTCCCCAAGGGTACAATACTGCTCCCGTTTTTCCTTAAGGTACGTACTCCCCTCCCAGTGTTCCGCAAGGTACTTTTCTTGCTACCAGTGTTCCATAACAAAAAGAACTCGCTCCCAGTTTCCCCCCGGTTCCGTACTGCGGCAATGTTTCACAAGGTCCATTTACTCGCTCCCAGTGTTGCCAAGGTGCGGTTCTCGCTCCCAGTGTTCTAAATGTCATTACTCGACCCCAGTGTTCAGTACATTCTCCCCAATATTCTAAAAGGGTACAATAACGCTCCATGTTTCAAAAGGTTGGAACTCGCGCTCAGGTTCCACAACTACAGTAACTGACCCAAATATTCCACAAGGTAATTTCTTGCTCCCAGTGTTTCCATAAAGTACTCTTGGACTCTTTGCAAACTGCATGCACGGGAATCGCCGACTCTGAAATATCCCCTCCTCAGTGGTTTTACCTCATTAGTTCCAACGGGCAGATCAGCAAGACACTCTACTGGTGCAATTTTTTCACAAGGAGTTGCCTGGGCCTCGTTAGGGAATTTTCTACTTCGTTTTTTCTTCATCGCATCAGTGTCCTATGCATATGCAACGACTGACTCTGATTTTATTATCCAAAAAAGGGAAATACCAGCGCACAAAGTTACATCAATTACCAGCATATGGCCTTCAGTTTGGGTGACAACGACGCAGGTCACTTTGCTCCGAGAAAAAACAAATGATGGAGCTCTATACCTTTTATGGTAAAGGGGTGGAACATTTTTAATATCAATGGGAGGGGGAGTACCCGGGATGAAATTGAATCCTTGGGTGAAATTTGACTTCAGATTACCACGAAAAACCCAAATTGTAAATCTTACAAAGCACCAGGAAGTTACAAACTTTAAATTTATCGTAACTATTCACAGTAGAGGTTTTGGGAAATTTTGTATGAGGCACTATAAACCCCACCTTGAGTATATCCATTTTTTGGTTTGGTCTGCCCCCTTCGCTCATCTTTTACTTTTTTTACAGAATAGGAACAGAGAAGACGACTCATCTCCGCCTCAACCCAGCCGTAGTGTTTTTCAAGGTACCACACTTTTGGGTCCACTCTGAAGACTGGAAAAGTGAGCTTTACACAACAAACGAGCAGCAAACAGCAACTACAAATCGACTTTACCCTTCTCCGAAAACATCACTTCACTGGATCATTTTTTCCTAAGATGATTCAGTCTGGAACATGTTTGTACAAACAAATGACATCAACGAAAAAAAAGTCATTTTTCCAAATGAAATCATGGGCCCCCAATGCGAGTAAAAAAAAGCAGAAACACTTAAACAAACCCATTAAAACCATCGTGTGAAAAAATACAAAACCCGGCATCACCAGCTGCAGCATGTAGGGACCCACAAAATCACCATCAACAGTATTATCTTCATCACGTCATTCTTCACAGTGACTACATGTCATTCTTCCCGTATCCATCACGTCACCATCACAGAACCATTTCTTCTTTTTTTAAAAAATCACTTCACTTATTTTTCACTATAAAAAAACAAAATTTAAATTGATACGAATTACTTAATCGGAGGTTACCACAGCCTTTCTGGCCAGACAAAGCTTAATAACTTATATTGTAAGCGTTACAACCCACT
>NC_069459.1:27783230-27840627 GCF_026875155.1 Cherax quadricarinatus
TTTTTTATTCCCCGGGTATCCCCCCGGCCCGGGTCTAATTTATATCAACCTACTGTGCTTTAGTGATCCTATAACATCTCAGAGACCATCGAGAAAAATTTTATGCAACCAAAATCTTAAATAAATCTTAATTACTTTCCTACTGACTTATTTACCTACTTAATTAATTAAAGGTTGGTGAGTCTTACCTAGACAGAAGATTGTATTGATTAAGACTTGTGTAAGTCAAATCTGCTCTTTCTTATGGAAGAAATTTGAAAAAAAAATTATACTGCTTTTTATGTGATAATTTCTGAGTCTTGTATCTGATTATTTTCATCCCTTTAATGTTGATAACTTAATAATGCAACATCTGGGTGTCTTTAAACTTAATGTGTTGTATGTTTCAGGATATTACTTTCTATCCTCTCTTGGAAGAATTGAAATAGATTTGGGATGTTTATATACAAACTTACAATTTTTTTAATAGAAATTTGGATATGAGTTACTATGATGGAATTAAAACGTCTCTTCTAAGTCCCTTCAAACCTTCAGTATTAATGATTATTAGCTATAATAAACATTTATGCCACACTCTGCACTATTCCAGTCTAGTGCACTGAGGTACAGGGGTCATGCACTACATGTATGTATTCCAGTCTAGTGCACTGAGGTACAGGGGTCATGCACTACATGTATGTATTCCAGTCTAGTACACTGAGGTACAGGGGTCATGCACTACATGTATGTATTCCAGTCTAGTACACTGAGGTACAGGGGTCATGCACTACATGTATGTATTCCAGTCTAGTGCACTGAGGTACAGGGGTCATGCACTACATGTATGTATTCCAGTCTAGTGCACTGAGGTACAGGGGTCATGCACTACATGTATGTATTTCTCACACTGGGCAGGACAGAGTAGTAGTGTGTGAAATGTCTAATATACTAAACGCCATAACAATGACCAGAAAGCACAGATAAACACCCACGGCGGTTTTCGTTTTTTTTTCTTTTTTGCCCTAATGTTTATATGATGAACATACTGTTACGAACTAGCCGCCCAGACCGCTGTGAAAAATACGTTCCTTAACACAGTCACTTACAGTACCAGGAACCTTCAAGGTTCCTTAACACAGTCACTTACAGTACCAGGAACCTTCAAGGTTCCTTAACACAGTCACTTACAGTACCAGGAACCTTCAAGGTTCCTTAACACAGTCACTTACAGTACCAGGAACCTTCAAGGTTCCTTAACACAGTCACTTACAGTACCAGGAACCTTCAAGGTTCCTTAATACAGTCACTTACAGTACCAGGAACCTTCAAGGATCCTTAACACAGTCACTTACAGTACCAGGAACCTTCAAGGTTCTTTAACACAGCCACTTACAGTGCCAGGAACCTTCAAGGTTCCTTAACACAGTTACTTACAGTACCAGGATCCTTCAAGGTTCCTTAACACAGTCACTTACAGTACCAGGAACCTTCAAGGTCCCTTAACACATTCACTTACAGTACCAGGAACCTTCAAAGTTCCTCAACACAGACATTTACAGTACCGGGAACCTTCAAGGTTTCTTAACACAATCACTTACAGTGCCAGGAACCTTCAAGATTCCTTAACACAGTCAGTTACAGTACCAGGAACCTTCAAGGTTCCTTAACACAGTCACTTACAGTACCAGGAACCTTCAAGGTTCCTTAACGCAGTCACTTACAGAACCAGGAACCTTCAAGGTTCCTTAACACAGTCACTTACAGAACTAGGAACCTTCAAGGTTCCTTAGCACAATCACTTACAGTACCAGGAACCTTCAAGGATCCTTAGCACAATCACTTACAGTACCAGGAACCTTCAAGGTTCCTTAACACTGTCACTTACAGAACCAGGAACCTTCAAGGTTCCTTAACACAGTCACTTACAGTACCAGGAACCTTCAAGGTTCCTTAACACAGCCATTTACAGTACCAGGAACATTCAAGGTTCCTTAACACAGTCACCAACAGTACCAGGAACCTTCAAGGTTCCTTAACACAGTCAGTTACAGTACCAGGAACCTTCAAGGTTCCTTAATACAGTCGCCAACAGTACCAGGAACCTACAAAGTTCCTTAACACAGTCACCTACAGTACCAGGAACCTTCAAGGTTCCTTAACACAGTCACTTACAATACCAGGAAAATTCAAGGTTCCTTAACACAGTCACCAACAGTACCAGGAACTTTCAAGGCTCCTTAACACAGTCACCTACAGTACCAGGAACTTTCAAGGTTCCTTGACACAGTCACCTCCAGTACCAGGACCCTTCAAGGTTCCGTAACACAGTCACTTACAGTACCAGGAACCTTCAAGGTTCTTTAACACAGTCAATTACAGTACCAGGAACCTTCAAGGTTCCTTAACACAGTCAATTACAGTACAAGGAACCTTCAAGGTTCTTTAACACAGTCAATTACAGTACCAGGAATCTTCAAGGTTCCTTAACACAGTCAATTACAGTACCAGGAACATTCAAGGTTCCTTAACACATTCAATTATAGTACCAGGAACCTTCAAGGTTCCTTAACACAGTCAATTACAGTACGAGGAACCTTCAAGGTTCCTTAACACAGTCACTTACAGTACCAGGAACCTTCAAGGTTCCTTAACACAGTCAATTACAGTACCAGGAACATTCAAGGTTCCTTAACACATTCAATTATAGTACCAGGAACCTTCAAGGTTCCTTAACACAGTCAATTACAGTACGAGGAACCTTTAAGTTTCCTTAACGCAGTCACTTACAGTACCAGGAACCTTTAAGGTTCCTTAACACAGTCACTTACAGTACCAGGAACCTTCAAGGTTCCTTAACACAGTCAATTACAGTACCAGGAACCTTCAAGGTAGCTGTGTAGCGTGACAGTGTCAGCGTGCTTCGTTGTGCTCCCGGTTTTCTGGTGTTTTCACGGTCGCTCTTACGTGCTAGAACTTTAATTTGTGTCATCAATCCTATACGATACATCCCTCTAGCGCCTGGAACCAATCTTGGGCGGAAAACATTATATACTGAGTCAAAAAAGGAGAATTAGTGTGCACTACCTAGCAGAGTTTACTGCCAGAGGGGAACCATAGGCCTGTGTCCCGTGTGAAAAAAATAATAATAATTGAACTTTGTGTCAGAGGAAAGAAAGTCTCCCTGAAAGCATTGAGTATACATAGTGTATAGTGTATACTACAGTGGCTCCCTAGTATATTGATGATAAAGGCTAAAGTGTCATTTGAAAACAGGTGAGTTTGTAAATGAAGTGATAAGCCTATAGAGGCAGGTGCCAGAAGTCGCCAGAAACTTACCACAGGTCAGCTGTTTTTAATAATCTTCCTTGCCTGCTAGTGTACTCGCATATAATCTAGTGATACCACTGAATAGCAGAATACAGTGTTGTAGTAGCAACTAACCAGTATTATAATGGTACTTAGTGGAGTGGAGTGACTTTCATTAGTTTCTTTTTCTTGAAATACCAGACGTTACTGTGAATTTCATATAACCTGTAGTTACCAGCGGTCGCAATATACACAACGAGAAGCAATTATTACTACAGAAAAAGCGTCCTTCCTCCAAAATTTGCACCAGTCAACTATAGTGATAATATAGCATTTATTGTGGTGGAGACGGAAAAAAAAATAGAGAAGCTAGATACAGCGATTGATAAACAAGGGTGGAGGTCGACCGTTCGTCATTGTAGGAGTGCCAGCAGTCACCGGGCTCTTCAACACGCAAGTTATACTTTTGTATCAATCAAATCACATATTACTCGGGTAGATAATTTCCAGTAGATCCTTCATGTGTTAGCTCAAATCACCGACCGTATGGTTTAAATAAGTGACCAACTGATCAGATCAGACAGACTGGTCCGAACCCTTGACTGGTCCGAACCCTTGACTGGTCCGAACCCTTGACGGTCCGAACCCTTGACTGGTCCAAACCCCTGGACTGGTTTCAAACGGTTTCGTTGTGCACCACCTAGCAGGTTATTAATAGAATATTCAAGAGGTTGCTAGTAGAAATTCCCAGAAAATCAACCATTCAAATCATTATGAAGCTGTGTGTAGTCTGGGGTCAGTCAAAAAAACGGGCTTCCACATGCATAAACTGCCATTTTTGGGGAAAATTTGGGTGTCACGCCCCTTGTGCAGATATCCAAGAACTAGCTAAAAGCATATTAAAACAGGGAAGTGTTTTTGGGTATGCCCAAATGAGATAAATCTGGGGAAACAAAAATCACAAGGGTATTAAAAGAGGTCAACATCAAAGCTGCTTTCATAGAAAACCTGGAAGTTTTCTACAACAGATGGGAACATAAAAAGTCCGGGCTGAATGGAAACTGCCCTTGATACTGGCCATGAAAGTCGAAACTGTAAGGCTGGAGATGATGTCCTGGTAGTCATAATGGGGGCTGATAGTGCTGTCCTGGAGACAGTAAGGGGGAACTGGAGGGCTGTCCTGGGAGACAGTAATGGTGAAGCTGGAGGGTGTCCTGGAGACAGTAATGGTGAAGCGGGGGAATGCTGTCCTGGGAGACAGTAAGGGGGAAGCGGGAGAAGCTGTCCGGGGAGACAGTAATGGTGAAGCTGGAGATTTTTCCAGGTAGTCGGGAATTATACGCAGGAAGGAATACATATAAATGACCTCATAGGGGACAGGAGCCATAGTAGGGAAACAAGTGTAGTCAAAGATAAATAAAACCAACATTGAAAAACTAGAAATACCGCAGGAAATAGCAAACAAGAGGACTCCATAGCAATAGTGAGGATATATTACCAAAACAACTGGTGGGAACTCCCTTTTTGGTGCTAGGGAGGATAGAAGTAAGAAAAGGGAAACATGCACCAACAGGGAATACAGTCACAGAAACCCAAGGCAAACGGAAACCAAGCCTGTGCACATACTATGCACTCGGTATCTGCTGGCATGGGAAATCTGGAAAAACAGATGGGACGTGCAACTATGACCACCCTAGGAAATGCCATGCCCATATGACAAACAGGGAAAAAGCAAACTCCCTTCCTGTAAGCTTTTTCACCCCGAAACTGTGTACCTCTTCAGTACAGGAAAGACTGGGCTATAACTTAAATTGCCAGGCATACCATCTAAAGGGGACAAAAGATACAAAACATCCAGGCCATGGGAAAACCTGGGTAGCCACAGCCACTCAAGAGGGAGAGGTTTTTTAGTGCCCAGGAAGGAAAAAAACTGGCAGGGAAAAGGCAGAAATCGTACACCAAATCCCGTCATTTCCCGGGTGGAACCACATCGATGGCCTCCACTCCAAACCAACAGATACAGATACTAATGCCGGGAAAAAAATCCCCCCCAGTACCAACAATACCACCAGTCCGATAACATTCTTTTTTTGCAAATATACAGGGTCTAAAGCCAGCAACAAACAACAAAATACCTTTCATCCGTGGACTGCTTGCAGGGCAAAGGCAATGTTCGCGGGTTTCACTGAGACCCACATAAAGGATCACTTGGACAACGAAATATGGATTTCCCAGGTTACAACCTATACAGATGTGACAGAGTGAACAGGGAGAAAGGGCGGGGGTTGGCCGTACATTGCAGAGTCCCCTTGTTTGCACAGAACTGCTAAAATGCCTCAAATGATGTAGTGGAAGTTTTAGCAGTAAAGGTCGAGAACCAAAACCTATTCATTGTGATAGTCTACAAGCCTCCGGGTGCAACATCCCAGCAATTCCAGGAACAGCTGTTTTAAAAAATTTACCACTGTCTGGAAAACCTTCCAGCTCCTGCACCCAACATCTTGCTCCCGGGGGATTTCAAAATTAAGGCACCTAAAATGGAGGAATATATGCAAATAATATTGTTGCAGTAATAACACCAGGAGGCAGCTCTGATGAAAACTCACACTCACGTGAGCTTTTAAATCTCTGCACAAAATTCAATTTAAACCAGCAAATAATAGAGCCTACTAGACTGGAGAATACACTAGACCTCAAACTTCACTAACAATGATGATCTGATAAGAAATATCACCAATCAAAAAACAATTTTACTCAATCACAACAAAATTGAGGTTCAGTCATGTATGCACGGGCCCCAGACCGACATAATTAGATTAGTCACGAGGGAGCATTCACCAAATTCAACTTCAAAAACAAAAACAAAAGTGGGACCAAGTAAACCAAGTCCTAAACCCATATAAGCTGGGAAGATATACAAGCAACACAGACCCCAACTTATGCCTAGAAACAGATTAACTCGGTGGCACTCGATGTATGCACAAGGCTTATTCCTCTAAAAAAAAAGGAGGAGTAGATGTAAAACAGAAAGAACAGGCGCTCCCTTTACAGCGACCCGGGAAAAGAATAACAGAGCGGCCTAAAAGAGGTCAATATATCTGAAATCGTAGGAGACACTGGTCAGAGAAATAGCAAGCATCGAACTTAAGCTAAAAGAATCCTTTAGGATCAGGAATCGCGGGAAGAACTAAAAAAACCATAAATGAAATCGAAAGAAACCCAAGTATTTCTTCTCCTATGCCCAAAACAAAATCGAGAACAACGTCCAGTATTGGGCCCCTACTTAAACAAGATGGGGCCTACACAGATGACAGCAAGGAAAAAAGGAGCTACCAAGTCCCAAAATGACTAGGGGGTTTTGCAAGCCGCTAACCAACTGAGAGTCGAAATCAAAATGAATTTTTTTATGAAAAGAGCCACAAAATTTGATTTTCACAAGCCTATCCGATGTTTTTCCTACCCCAAAAGACTTCGAACAGGCGATAAATGACATGCCCATGCACCCTGCCCAGGGCCCAAATATGGAACTCTGTTTTCAAAAGAACTGCAAGAAACCCCAACACGACCCTTTTTTCCATCCAGGAGGGGAGCTGGCCGGGGGGTCGCCCCACAGTTTACAAAAAACAACAACATAGCCCACCCAAAAAGGGGGGCATAAAGCAACAGCAAAAACTACAGACCAATAGCACAAAAATCCCATATCTTAAAATTCTTTGAAAGGGCCAAGAACAAGATCACCCCCATTAGAAACCCTCGTTACACAACCCAGGGAAACTTTGGTTTAAAACAGGCGCTCCGTCTGTTCAACTATTTGGACCAGACAAGGCCAAATCACTAGAAAAAAAAGAATGCAGTTGTAAATTACAGACTTTGCAAAAGCCTTCGACAAGTGTGACCATGGCGAAATACGCACAAAATGCGGCTAAGGAATAACAGGAAAATCGGTCGTGGATCATAATTTCCTCACTAACAGAACACAAAAGTAGCGTCCAGAGTAAAGTCCAGGGAGCTACGGGAAAAGGGTTGTTCCACAAAGGGCCCCTTCCCTCCCCCAACTTGTTCCCACCTATATCCGACATAGACAAAGGGTGCGCCACAGCACCGTGTTTTTCCCTTTGCAGATGACACCCGAACTGCATGACTTTTTTTCCATTCAACCTGCAAAACTCAGGGAGACACCCAACCAAAACTTTTTAGTGGGGTGCAGAAAAAAAAATAAAGTTCAACGAGAGAAAATTTTAATTACTCAGATATGGAAACTGAGGAAATTAAATCTTCACAAGTACAAAACAAATTCTGGCCACAAAAATAGAGCGAAAAACCCCAAAGCCCCAAAAACCTGGGGGGGGATCATGTCGGGGGTTCACCTTCAAGGGCCCTAACATTGTATAATCGCATCGCTAAAAAATCAGGGGGATAATGAGAAACCCTTTAAAATAAGAGGGACCAGATGGGCACCTTTAGGCACTTTTTTCTTTAGGTGGAATATTTTTGCACACTAACAGCACCTTTCAAGGGGGTGAAATTGCCGACCAGAAAAAGTACAGGAACTTTCACGGCGCGCATAACGGAGATAAAAACCTCATTTTGGAGCGCTTGAGCTTCCTAAACCCGTATTCCCTGGAAAGCAAGGGGAGGGAACATTTTAATAACCTGGAAAATCCTGAGGGACTAGTACCGAACTTTCACACGAAAAAACACTCACTACGAAAGCAAAAGACTTGGCAGACGATGCACCATCCCCCCAATGAAAAGCAGGGGTGTCACTAGCACGTTAAGAGACCATACAATAAGTGTCAGGGGCCCGAGACTGTTCAACTGCCTCCCAGCACACATAAGGGGGATTACCAACAGACCCCTGGCAGTCTTCAAGCTGGCACTGGACAAGCACCTAAAGTCAGTTCCGGATCAGCCGGGCTGTGGCTCGTACGTTGGTTTGCGTGCAGCCAGCAGCAACAGCCTGGTTGATCAGGCTCTGATCCACCAGGAGGCCTGGTCTCAGACAGGGCCGCGGGGGCGTTGACCCCCGGAACTCTCTCCAGGTAAACTCCAGGTAAACTCCAGGTAAACTCCAGGTAAACTCCAGGTTCCTTAACACAGTCACTTACAGTACCAGGACCCTTCAAGACTCCATAACACAGTCACCTACAGTACCAGGAACCTTCAAGGTTCCTTAACACAGTCACTTACAGTACCAGGAACCTTCAAGGTTCCTTAACATAGTCACTTACAGTACCAGGAACCTTCAAGGTTCCTTAACACAATCACTTACAGTACCAGGAACCTTCAAGGTTCCTTAACACAGTCACTTACAGTACCAGGAACCTTCAAGGTTCCTTAACACAGTCACTTACAGTACCAGGAACCTTCAAGGTTCCTTAACACTGTCACTTACAGTACCAGGAACCTTCAAGGTTCCTTAACAACAGTCACTTACAGTACCAGGAACCTTCAAGGTTCCTTAACACAGTCACTTACAGTACCAGGAACCTTCAAGGTTCCTTAACACAGTCACTTACAGTACCATGAACCTTCAATGTTCCTTAACACAGTCACTGACAGTACCAGGAACCTTCAAGGTTCCATAACACAGTCACCTACAGTACCAGGAACCTTCAAGGTTCCTTAACACAGTCACTTACAGAACCAGGAACCTTCAAGGTTCCTTAACAGAGTCACTTACAGTACCAGGAACCTTCAAGGTTCCTTAACACAGTCACTTACAGTACCAGGAACCTTCAAGGTTCCTTAACACAGTCACTTACAGTACCAGGAACCTTCAAGGTTCCATAACACAGTCACCTACAGTACCAGGAACCTTCAAGGTTCCTTAACACAGTCACTTACAGCACCAGGAACCTTCAAGGTTCCTTAACGCAGTCACTTACAGTACCAGGAACCTTCATGGTTCCTTAACACAGTCACTTACAGTACCAGGAACCTTCAAGGATCCTTAACGCAGTCACTAACAGTACCTGGAACCTTCAAGGTTCCTTAACACAGTCACTTACAGTACCAGGAACCTTCAAGATTCCATAACACAGTCATTTACAGTTCCAGGAACATTCAACGTTCCTTAACACAGTCACCTACAGTACCAGGAACCTTCAAGGTTCCATAACACAGTCAGTTACAGTACCAGGAACCTTCAAGGTTCCTTAATACAGTCGCCAACAGTACCAGGAACCTTCAAAGTTCCTTGACACAGTCACCTACAGTGCCAGGAACCTTCAAGGTTCCTTAACACAGTCACTTACAATACCAGGAAAATTCAAGGTTCCTTAACACAGTCACCAACAGTACCAGGAACCTTCAAGGCTCCTTAACACAGTCACCTACAGTACCAGGAACTTTCAAGGTTCCTTAACACAGTCACCTCCAGTACCAGGAACCTTCAAGGTTCCGTAACACAGTCACTTACAGTACCAGGAACCTTCAAGGTTCTTTAACACAGTCAATTACAGTACCAGGAACCTTCAAGGTTCCTTAACACAGTCAATTACAGTACCAGGAACCTTCAAGGTTCTTTAACACAGTCAATTACAGTAACAGGAATCTTCAAGGTTCCTTAACACAGTCAATTACAGTACCAGGAACATTCAAGGTTCCTTAACACATTCAATTATAGTACCAGGAACCTTCAAGGTTCCTTAACACAGTCAATTACAGTACGAGGAACCTTCAAGGTTCCTTAACACAGTCACTTACAGTACCAGGAACCTTCAAGGTTCCTTAACACAGTCAATTACAGTACCAGGAACATTCAAGGTTCCTTAACACATACAATTATAGTACCAGGAACCTTCAAGGTTCCTTAACACAGTCAATTACAGTGCGAGGAACCTTTAAGTTTCCTTAACACAGTCACTTACAGTACCAGGAACCTTCAAGGTTCCTTAACACAGTCACTTATAGTACCAGGAACCTTCAAGGTTCCATAACACAGTCACCTACAGTACCAGGAACCTTCAAGGATCCTTAACACAGTCACTTACAGTACCAGGAACCTTCAAGGTTCCTTAACGCAGTCAATAACAGTACCTGGAACCTTCATGGTTCCTTAACACAGTCACTTACAGTACCAGGAACCTTTAAGGTTCCTTAAAACAGTCACTTACAGTACCAGGAACCTTCAAGGTTCCTTAACACAGTCACTTACAGTACAAGGAACCTTCAAGGTTCCATAACGCAGTCACTTACAGTACCAGGAACCTTCAAGGTTCCTTAACGCAGTCACTTACAGTACCAGGAACCTTCAAGGTTCCTTAACACAGTCACTTACAGTACCAAGAACCTTTAAGGTTCCTTAACAGAGTCACTTACAGTACCAGGAACCTTCAAGGTTCCTTACCACAGTCACTTACAGTACCAGGAACCTTCAAGGTTCCTTAACGCAGTCACTTATAGTACCAGGAACCTTCAAGGTTCCTGAACACAGTCACTTACAGTACCAGGAACCTTCAAGGTTCCTTAACACAGTCACTTACAGTACCAGGAACCTTCAAGGTTCCTTAACACAGTCACTTACAGTACCAGGAACCTTCAAGGTTCCTTAACACAATCACTTACAGTACCAGGAACTTTCAATGTTCCATAACACAGTCACCTACAGTACCAGGAACCTTCAAGGTTCCTTAACGCAGTCACTTACAGTACCAGGAACCTTCAAGGTTCCTTAACACAGTCACTTACAGTACCAGGAACCTTCAAGGTTCCTTAACACAGTCACTTACAGTACCAGGAACCTTCAAGGTTCCTTAACACAGTCACTTACAGTACCAGGAACCTTCAAGGTTCCTTATCACAGTCACTTACAGTACCAGGATCATTCAAGGTTCCTTAAAACAGTCACTTACAGCACCAGGAACCTTCAAGGTTCCTTAACGCAGTCACTTACCGTACCAGGATCCTTCCTGGTTCCTTAACACAGTCACTTACAGTACCAGGAACCTTCAAGGTTCCTTAAAACAGTCACTTACAGTACCAGGAACCTTCAAGGTTCCCTAACGCAGTCACTTACAGTACCAGGAACCTTCAAGGTTCCTTAACACAGTCACTTACAGTACGAGGAACCTTCAAGATTCCATAACACAGTCATTTACAGTACCAGGAACATTCAAGGTTCCTTAACACAGTCACCTACAGTACCAGGAACCTTCAAGGTTCCTTAACACAGTCAGTTACTGTACCAGGAACCTTCAAGGTTCCTTAATAGAGTCGCCAACAGTACCAGGAACCTTCAAATTTCCTTAACACAGTCACCTACAGTGCCAGGAACCTTCAAGGTTCCTTAACACAGTCACTTACAATACCAGGAAAATTCAAGGTTCCTTAACACAGTCACTAACAGTACCAGGAACCTTCAAGGCTCCTTAACACAGTCACCTACAGTACCAGGAACTTTCAAGGTTCCTTAACACAGTCACCTCCAGTACCAGGAACCTTCAAGGTTCCGTAACACAGCCACTTACAGTACCAGGAACCTTCAAGGTTCTTTAACACAGTCAATTACAGTACCAGGAACCTTCAAGGTTCCTTAACACAGTCAATTACAGTACCAGGAACCTTCAAGGTTCTTTAACACAGTCAATTACAGTACCAGGAACATTCAAGGTTCCTTAACACATTCAATTATAGTACCAGGAACCTTCAAGGATCCTTAACACAGTCAATTACAGTACGAGGAACCTTTAAGTTTCCTTAACACAGTCACTTACAGTACCAGGAACTTTCAAGGTTCCTTAACACAGTCACTTACAGTACCAGGAACCTTCAAGGTTCCTTAACACAGTCAATTACAGTACGAGGAACCTTCAAGGTTCCTTAACACAGTCACTTACAGTACCAGGAACCTTCAAGACTCCATAACACAGTCACCTACAGTACCAGGAACCTTCAAGGTTCCTTAACACAGTCACTTACAGTACCAGGAACCTTCAAGGTTCCTTAACACAGTCACTTACAGTACCAGGAACCTTCAAGGTTCCTTAACACAGTCAATTACAGTACCAGGAACCTTCAAGGCTTCTTAACACAGTCACTTACAGTACCAGGAACCTTCAAGGTTCCTTAACACTGTCACTTTCAGTACCAGGAACCTTCAAGGTTCCTTAACACAGTCACTTACAGTACCAGGAACCTTCAAGGTTCCTTAACACAGTCACTTACAGTACCAGGAACCTTCAAAGTTCCTTAACACAGTCACTTACAGTACCAAGAACCTTCAAGGTTCCTTAACACAGTCACTTACAGTACCATGAAGCTTCAAGGTTCCATAACACAGTCACCTACAGTACCAGGAACCTTCAAGGTTCCTTAACACAGTCACTTACAGTACCAGGAACCTTCAAGGTTCCTTAACACAGTCACTTACAGTACCAGGAACCTTCAAGGTTGCGTAACACAGTCACTTACAGTACCAGGAACCTTCAAGGTTCCTTAACACAGTCACTTACAGTACCAGGACCCTTCAAGGTTCCATAACACAGTCACCTACAGTACCAGGAACCTTCAAGGTTCCTTAACACAGTCACTTACAGAACCAGGAACCTTCAAGGTTCCTTAACACAGTCACTTACAGTACCAGGAACCTTCAAGGTTCCTTAACACAGTCACTTACAGTACCAGGAACCTTCAAGGTTCCTTAACACAATCACTTACAGTACCAGGAACCTTCAAGGTTCCTTAACACAGTCACTTACAGTACCAGGATCCTTCAAGGTTCCTTAACACAGTCACTTACAGTACCAGGAACCTTCAAGGTTCTTTAACACAGTCACTTACAGTACCAGGAACCTTCAAGGTTCCTTAACACAGTCACTTACATTACCAGGATCCTTCAAGGTTCCTTAACACAGTCACTTACATACCAGGAACCTTCAAGGTTCTTTAACACAGTCACTTACAGTACCAGGAACCTTCAAGGTTCCTTAACACAGTCACTTACAGTACCAGGATCCTTCAAGGTTCCTTAACACAGTCACTTACAGTACCAGGAACCTTCAAGGTTCTTTAACACAGTCACTTACAGTACCAGGAACCTTCAAGGTTCCTTAACACAGTCACTTACATTAAAACTTCGTGAAATAAAACATTGTAATATAACATTGCGTGATATAACATTGTGTAATATAACATTGTGTAATATAACTTTGCGTAATATAACATTGTGTAATATAACATTGTGTAATATAACATTGTGTAATATAACATTGCGTAATATAACATTGCGTAATATAACATTTTGTAATATAACATTGTGTAATATAACATTGTGTAATATAACATTGCGTGATATAACATTGTGTAATATAACATTGTGTAATATAACATTGTGTAATATAACTTTGCGTAATATAACATTGTGTAATATAACATTCTGTAATATAACATTGTGTAATATAACATTGTGTAATATAACATTGCGTAATATAACATTGTGTAATATAACATTGTGTAATATAACATTGTGTAATATAACATTGCGTGATATAACATTGTGTAATATAACATTGTGTAATGTAACATTGTGTAATATAACATTGTGTAATATAACATTGTGTAATATAACATTGTGTAATATAACATTGCGTGATATAACATTGTGTTATATAACATTGTGTAATATAACATTTTTGAAAATATAACATTGCGTAATATAACATTGTGTAATATAACATTGTGTAATATAACATTGTGTAATATAACAATGCGTAATATGACAGTGCGTAATATAACATTGCGTAATATAAAATTGCGTAACATAACATTGCGTAACACAACATTGCGTAAAATAACATTGCGTAACATAACATTGCGTAACATAACATTGCGTAATATAACATTGCGTAACATAACATTGCGTAACATAAAATTGCGTAACATAACATTGAGCAACATAACATTGCGTAACATAACATTGCATAACATAACATTGCGTAACATAACATTGCGTAACATAACATTGAGCAACATAACATTGCGTAACATAACATTGCGTAATATAACATTGCGTAACATAACATTGCATAACATATCATTGCGTAATATAACATTGCATAACATAACATTGCGTAACATAACATTGCGTAACATAACATTGAGCAACATAACATTGAGCAACATAACATTGCGTAACATAACATTGCGTAATATAACATTGCGTAACATAACATTGCGTAACATAACATTGCGTAATATAACATTGCATAATATAACATTGCATAATATAACATTGCATAACATAACATTGCGTAACATAACATTGCGTAACATAACATTGAGCAACATAACATTGAGCAACATAACATTGTGTAATATAACATTACGTAACATAACATTGCATAACATAACATTGCGTAATATAACATTGCGTAATATAACATTGAGCAACATAACATTGAGCAACATAACATTGCGTAATATACCATTGCGTAACATAATATTGCGTAACATAACATTGCGTAACATAACATTGCGTAATATGACATTGCGTAACATAACATTGCGTAATATAACATTGAGCAACATAACATTGAGCAACATAACATTGCGTAACATAACATTGCATAACATCACATTGCGTAACATAACATTGCGTAACATAACATTGCGTAATATAACATTGAGCAACATAACATTGAGCAACATAACATTGCGTAATATACCATTGCGTAACATAACATTGCGTAACATAACATTGCGTAATATAACATTGCATAATATAACATTGCGTAATATAACATTGCGTAACATAACATTGCGTAATATAACATTGAGCAACAAACATTGAGCAACATAACATTGCGTAACATAACATTGCGTAACATAACATTGCGTAAATTTTAACATTGAGCAACATAACAATGAGCAACATAACATTGCGTAATATAACATTGCGTAACATAACATTGCGTAATATAACATTGAGCAACATAACATTGAGCAACATAACATTGCGTAACATAACATTGCGTAACATAACATTGCGTAATATAACATTGAGCAACATAACATTGAGCAACATAACATTGCGTAATATAACATTGCGTAACATAACATTGCGTAATATAACATTGAGCAACATAACATTGAGCAACATAACATTGAGCAACATAACATTGCGTAACATAACATTGCGTAATATAACATTGCGTAACATAACATTGCGTAACATAACATTGCGTAATATAACATTGAGCAACATAACATTGCGTAATATAACATTGCGTAATATAACATTGCGTAACATAACATTGCGTAATATAACATTGAGCAACATAACATTGCGTAACATAACATTGCGTAATATAACATTGCGTAATATAACATTGCGTAACATAACATTGCGTAACATAACATTGCGTAACATAACATTGCGTAACATAACATTGCGTAATATAACATTCCGTAACATAACAATGCGTAACATAACATTGCGTAATATAACATTACGTAATATAATGTTATAACAACGAAACTCTTTTCATCACATTATTTTTAGTCATAATTACTAAAGATAGAATTATTATCATAATTAAGATGGATATAATTATCATAATTATGACAGATATAATTATCATAATTACGCCAGATATAATTATCATAATTACGCCTGATATAATTATTATCATAATGATCCGAGACAGAATTATTATCCAATGGAGAGAAGAGCACTAAACCCATAGGGGACTTTACAGCACCAGCAAAAAGTCATAAAATCATGTTTGATCCAAGGAGAGCAGAGTAGATCCAAATCCTTGGATGAAGAGCCTACACAACTCACCTTCGTCATATGTCCTGTCTGAAAGGCGAACCCGCCCACAGGTACGACCGTGGGCGTGTGTGGGGCGTGGGCGTCCAGGAGTGGGTCCCAGACCAGAACTACGGACGCTAGCGAGGCGTAGAGCGCGTCAAGGGCCGGTACTGGTGACCAGTCCGCCGGAAGTGTCGTCAAGACTGGTGCCAACCACAGCTGTCGTAGTGATGACAGGTATCTGGAACACATGTACACACTAACATGTACACTCTAGCACATGCACACTCTTGCACATATACACTCTAACACATGTACAATCTAACACATGTACACATTAACACATATACACTAGAGACTACATTGTAGGTACAATTCAGTCCGGAGAACATAAAGTAGTCATTGGAGTGATGTATAACCCACCACAGAACTGCAGGAGGCCAAGAGAGGAGTACGAAGAAAACAACAGGGTGATGGTGGACACACTGGCTGAGGTGGCAAGAAGAGCTCACTCGAGCAGAGCAAAGTTACTGGTAATGGGCGATTTCAACCACAGGGAGATCGACTGGGAAAACCTGGAGCCACATGGGGGTCCCGAAACATGGAGAGCCAAGATGATGGATGTGGTACTTGAAAACCTCATGCATCAACATGTCAGGGACACAACCAGAGAGAGAGGGGAGGATGAGCCAGCAAGACTGGATCTTGTGTTCACCCTGAGCAGTTTCAGACATTGAGGACATCACTTATGAGAGGCCCCTTGGAGCTAGCGATCATGTGGTTCTGAGTTTTGACTATATAGTAGAGTTACAAGTGGAGAAGGTAACAGGAACTGAAGGGGACAGGCCAAAATAAAAAGGGGGACTACACAGGTATGAGAAACTTCCTGCAGGGGGTTTTCAGGGGGACAGAGAAATGGTAGGAAAATCAGTAAACGAGATGATGGAATATGTGGCAACAAAGTGCAAGGAGGCAGGGGAAAAAGTTTTGTTCCCAAGGGAAACGGAAATAATAGGAAGACCAAAACGAGTCCTTGGTTTACCCGAAGGTGTAGGGAGGCAAAAACTAAGTGCACAGAGAATGGAAAAGGTACAGGAGGCATAGGACCCAGGAAAACAAGGAGATTAGTAGAAGAGCCAGAAACGATATGCACAGATAAGGAGGGAGGCCCAGCGACAGTATGAAAACGACATAGCATCGAAAGTCAAATCTGACCCGAAACTGCTGTATAGCCACATTAGGAGGAAGACAACAGTCAAGGACCAGGTGATAAGGCTGAGGAAAGAAGGTGGAGAACTCACAAGAAACGATCAAGAGGTATGTGAGGAGCTAAACAAGAGATTTAAGGAAGTATTTACAGTAGAGACAGGAAGGACTCTGGGGGACAGACCAGACGGGGACACCAGCAAGGAATACACCAACAAGTGTTGGACGACATACATACAGATGAGAGGAGGTGAAGAAACTGCTAAGGGACATCGATACCTCAAAGGCAATGGGACCAGACAACATCTCCCCGTGGGTCCTTAGAGAGGGAGCAGATATGTTGTGCGTGCCACTTACCCACAATCTTCAACACTCCCTGGAAACTGGGCAACTACCTGAGGTAATGGAAGACGGCAAATGTAGTTCCATTTTTAAAAAAGGAGACAGAAAAGAGGCACTAAACTATAGACCTGTGTCATTGACGTGTATAGTATGCAAAATTATGGAGAAGATTTTCAGGAGGAGAGTGGTGGAGCACCTGGAACGGAACAGGAGTATAAATGCCAACCAGCACGGATTCACGGAAGGCAAATCCTGTGTCACAAACCTTCTGGAGTTTTATGATAAAATAACAGAAGTAAGACAAGAGAGAGAGGGGTGGGTTGATTGCATCTTCTTGGACTGCAAGAAGGCCTTTGACACAGTTCCTCACAAGAGATTAGTGCAGAAGCTAGAGCATCAGGCGCATATAACAGGAAGGGCACTGCAATGGATCAGAGAATACCTGACAGGGAGGCAACAACGAGTCATGGTACGTAATGATGTATCACAGTGGGCACCTGTGACGAGCGGGTCCCACAGGGGTCGGTCCTAGGACCAGTGCTATTTTTGGTATATGTGAACGACATGACGGAAGGGTTAGACTCAGAAGTGTCCCTGTTTGCAGATGATGTGAAGTTAATGAGGAGAATTAAATCTGATGAGGACCAGGCAGGACTTCAAAGAGACCTGGACAGACTGGACACCTGGTCCAGCAAATGGCTTCTCGAATTTAATCCTGCCAAATGCAAAGTCATGAAGATGGGGGAGGGGCACAGAAGACCACAGACAGAGTATAGGCTAGGTGGCCAAAGACTGCAAACCTCACTCAAGGAGAAAGATCTTGGGGTGAGTATAACACCGAGCATGTCTCCGGAAGCACACATCAATCAGATAACTGCTGCAGCATATGGGCGCCTGGCAAACCTGAGAACAGCATTCCGATACTTTAGTAAGGAATCATTCAAGACACTGTACACCGTGTATGTCAGGCCCATACTGGAGTATGCAGCACCTGTTTGGAACCCGCACTTGATAAAGCACATCAAGAAACTAGAGAAAGTGCAAAGGTTTGCGACAAGGTTAGTTCCAGAGCTAAGGGGAATGTCCTATGAGGAAAGATTAAGGGAAATCGGCCTGACCACACTGGAGGACAGGAGGGTCAGGGGAGACATGATAACGACATATAAAATACTGCGTGGAATAGACAAGGTGGACAAGAACAGGATGTTCCAGGGAGGGGACACAGAAACAAGAGGCCACAATTGGAAGTTGAAGACACAAATGAGTCAGAGAGATAGTAGGAAGTATTTCTTCAGTCATAGAGTTGTAAGGCAGTGGAATAGCCTAGAAAATGACGTAGTGGAGGCAGGAACCATACACAGTTTTAAGACGAGGTTTGATAAAGCTCATGGAGCGGGGAGAGAGAGGGCCTAGTAGCAACCGGTGAAGAGGCGGGGCCAGGAGCTAGGACTCGACCCCTGCAACCACAAATAGGTGAGTACAAATAGGTGAGTACATGTTCACTCTAACACATGTTCAATCTAACACACGTAGACTCTAACACATGTACACTTTAACACATGCATAATATCTGAAACACATGTACACTCTAACACAAATACACTATCTGAAACATATGTACACTATCTGTAACAATTGTACAATATCTGAAACACATGTATACTATCTGAAACACATACCTGGAGTTTACCTGGAGAGAGTTCCGGGGGTACACTACTGTAACACTATATGAAATGCATGTACAATATTTGTAACAAATGTACATAATCTGTAACATATGTACATAATCTGTAACATATTTACACATGTATAGTATCTGAAACACATAGACACAACACATAGGCAACAAACACACAGTCACACACTACGAGAACTAGATACAACACCAACATGCGATCCCGAAGGGGAAGTCGTCGACTCAGGGGTACAGAGAAAAATGGGCCTGGAAAGGAAGAGTGGGTGGAGGAGCTATGTTAAAGGATGGAACAAGAGTGGGAAACCAAGCTAGATGAACTTACAGTGAGAATGGTGAAGAGGATGGAAGCAGAGAAGATGATGTGGGAGTGAGAATGGTGAAGAGGATGGAAGCAGAGAAGATGATGTGGGAGTGAGAATGGTGAAGAGGATGGAAGCAGAGAAGATGTGGGAGAAGAGAGCTGAAGCTGAGGAAGCCTGGATGCAGACCCTAGAAGCTGAAGTAAAAATGCCGAAGCAACATACAGGGCAAACGACCAGAAAAAACTTAGAACCTGGAGCAGGTACACCAACAAGAGAGGGGGGCTAAAGGAAAGGAAGGAAATAAGTCTTATGTTAAAACCATATCAGACCAGGAAATGTCGAAGAATGAAAGGGGCATGCTGTTGGGCACAGGGACTGCAGTTAGTTGGGGGGGTGCAGGTGGAGACAGTGAGAGGCCACCTGCAAAGGTCCATGTGGGCCTCAGGGAGATACAGGAGATAGTAAAGGAGACAATGGCTATGTATAAATGGGATCCTGCACTGCGGAGAAAAATGCAATGAGAAGAGGAGAGGTGAGTACATGCACATTATCTGTAGATCACGAGGCACCACAACACAACTCACCCATAATGGCTGGCTAAGTTTGATGCTCGCGCCCATATAGAAGTGTCTGTCATGTGGTGAGGTGGTACTGGTGTTGATGCCAGGGAGGGTAGCACACCCATGTGCTCCCACACCCACCACG
Organism: Cherax quadricarinatus; assembly: GCF_026875155.1. NCBI lineage: Eukaryota > Metazoa > Arthropoda > Malacostraca > Decapoda > Parastacidae > Cherax > Cherax quadricarinatus. The sequence goes on from NC_069459.1 coordinate 27,803,521, forward strand.
CCCCCACACGTGACGTCACCACGCCCACAACCTTCACCCCCACCCGCTGGGCTAGTCCCAACACGCACATGTCGTGGAGGAATAGTGGAGTAACTACTAACTTGGCGTGGGACATAACGCGTCCCACCCACGCCTTGCTTGTCATCTCCTTACACGCCCATATTCTGGAGGCTACTACACGCCCATTCACCCACTCCACGCCCGCGTCCTCGCCTGGAGTCACGCCCACAGCCTCGCCCTTATGGTACATAGGATCGTCTTCAGCTGCAACAATCTGCAACACCTGGTTGATGAGGCAAGACACTTGTCAGTGTTGTCTGCAACACCTGGTTGATGAGGCAAGACACTTGTCAGTGTTGTCTGCAACACCTGGTTGATGAGGCAACACACATTGTCAGTGTTGTCTGCAACACCTGGTTGATGAGGCAACACACTTGTCAGTGTTGTCTGCAACACCTGTTGATGAGGCAAGACACTTGTCAGTGTTGTCTGCAACACCTGGTTGATGAGGCAACACACTTGTCAGTGTTGTCTGCAACACCTGGTTGATGAGGCAAGACACTTGTCAGTGTTGTCTGCAACACCTGGTTGATGAGGCAACACACTTGTCAGTGTTGTCTGCAACACCTGGTTGATGAGGCAACACACTTGTCAGTGTTGTCTGCAATATCTTTCACATTATAATTGTAAATAATTATATTATTATTATTATTATATTATTATTATTATTATTATTATTATTATTATTATTATTATTATTAACTTTGATGGTAGTAGTAGAAGTAGTAGTAGTTAAAGCAGCAGTAGTAGTAGTAGTAGTAGTATTAGTAGTAGTAGTTGTAGCAGTAGTAGTAGTAGTGGTAGTAGTTGTAGCAGAAGCAGTAATAGTAGTAGTAGTACTAGTAGTACTATTACTACTATTGCTACTACTGCTACTACTACTGCTACTACTACTTAGTAGCAGTAGCAGTAGTAGCAATAGTAGCAATAGTAGGAATAGTAGTAGTAGTAGTAGCAGTAGTAGTAGCAGCAGTAGTAGCAATGGTGGTGGTAGTAGCAGCAGTATTAGTAGCAGTAGTAGTAGCAGTAGTAGTAGTAGTGGTAGTAGTTGTAGCATAAGCAGTAATAGTAGTAGTAGTACTAGTAGTACTATTACTACTATTGCTACTACTGCTACTACTACTGCTACTACTACTTAGTAGCAGTAGTAGCAATAGTAGCAATAGTAGTAGGAATAGTAGTAGTAGTAGTAGTAGCAGTAGTAGTAGCAGCAGTAGTAGCAATGGTGGTGGTAGTAGCAGCAGTATTAGTAGTAGTAGTAGTAGCAGTAGTAGTAGCAGTAGTAGTAGCAGTAGCAGTAATAGTAATAGTAGTAGTAGAAGTCGCAGTAGCAGTAGTAATTATAACAGCAGTAGTATAGGGGGACATTTTTTAAAGTTCAGTAATTTCGATATTATTATTATTATTACTATTATTATTATTATTATTAAGTAAGGGGTTTGTGGGGTTGAGAGAGACTAATGAGGTTTGATCGACACTTTAACACTGCTAGTAAGTATTAACACCATTGTAATAGCAATGGTGACACTAGTGACACTAGCAGCTGTCGTACCTACCACTACTTCTAATTGTAGTAGTAGTAGTACTAGTAGTACCTCACTGATGGGACAAGAACCATTATCCTATTGATGGGACAAGAACCATCACCCCATTGATGGGGCAAGAACCATCATCCCATTGATGGGGCAAGAACCATTATCCAATTGATGGAGCAAGAACCATCACCCCATTGATGGGGCAAGAACCATCATCCCATTGATGGAGCAAGAACCATCACCCCATTGATGGGGCAAGAACCATCACCCCATTGATGGGGCAAGAACCATCACCCATTGATGGGGCAAGAACCATCACCCCATTGATGGGGCAAGAACCATCATCCCATTGATGGGGCAAGAACCATCATCCCATTGATGGGGCAAGAACCATCACCCCATTGATGGGGCAAGAACCATCACCCCATTGATGGGGCAAGAACCATCACCCCATTGATGGGGCAAGAACCATCACCCCATTGATGGGGCAAGAACCATCACCCCATTGATGGGGCAAGAACCATCATCCCATTGATGGGTCAAGAACCATCACCCATTGATGGGGCAAAAACCATCACCCCATTGATGGAACAAGAACCGTGAAAATTTTAACACGCAAATCTGCGACTGAATAAAATATAACAGAAATCGATTTACATATTTAAACAAATATTAGCACTTACTCTGAGTCCAGGACTATATAAACTTGATTATATATTTTTTTCATCATGTTGACAAATCAGTTCACTGATACCTGAAGTGTTGCTCTCTACTAGACATAGTTTTGAGTTGGGAACAAAGGTATGAGCACTGCCGTAGGCCTATTGGCCCATGACTTGTCAGTAAAGTACTGCCTTTATTGCTGTATATGTTAGTTGAAGCATAATTTGATAATTTGGATAATCTCTGATATATAAAACACATTTTCCTTCAGTTTTTTCACTATTCCTCAACAATATAAGTGAGAGTTCGCTAGATACTTGGATTTGTCTAACCACAGTGAACCTTGAAGCTGATATGAAGTACGTCTTTCACTGGGCGAGCCTCAGATAACAATATGATGTTCACTGAGGACAAATTTCAATTGCTTCACTGTGGAACAACTGGGAAAATATTGAATGTGAGTACAAAAAAAATTAGAATCATTCAATAAAGCGGAAGTTTAATATGGGACACTTGTGAATGACAATATCAGAGAAACTCACATTCAAGAATAACAATAATGTTATTATAGCATTATACTGCATTTGTGTCTTTATTTATTTTCTCTGTATTTTATACCATTTCTCCCCATAACTAACACAGAGAAGATAACTGACTGGATAACTAAAACATTAAAAATAGAGTATCACAAGCCAGCCAGTGATGATCATCTTTAAGTCACTTGTTCTCTCTCTCTCTCTCTCTCTAGGCTGGATTATTGCTGTACACTGATGGTCACCTTCAAGGCAGGAGAGATGTAAAGCTGTAAAACGTACAAAGAACCTTCAGTGCTTGTATAAATTCCGTCAAGGATCTGAGCTACTCAGAACACTTGAAGTTCCGTCATTAAGACTGGTGGACTGAACAACCCACTGGTTGGCTAAGCATCTGCTCAGTGAAGATGCCCAGGTGTTACACACTTGTCTTATTCACGTTGTTGGCAGTTTTATGTATCATTAATATACAGCAGCTGTAATGACAGAACTACGCAGATATCACAATGTCCACAACCCTCCTCCTGGGTGAAGGCACTGTACTTCCCACCTCCAGGATTCAAGTTCGGCTAATTGGTTTCCCTGAATTTTTTCATAATTGTTTCCATGTTTACATTGTACCAGCATGTCAAACCATAAAAGCCATTTGTCTCCACCCTACTCTAACACAGACACGCCTATTGCATGCTCAAGCCCCTAATACTCAGCTCCTAGTACCCGCTCCCTCTAACCTTTCTTTGGTGACTTCTACCAACCCCTCCTTCCTTCCAGCCCACATTTATACACCTTCTTGGTCATTTTCTTTTTCTCCAACCTCTCAAAATGCCTAAATTACCTCAAGAATCTTTCCTCAGATCTTTGAACTATGCCTTTGGTAACCCCCGCACAGATTTCTAATTTCTAAGTCGTGAATTCTTTACATAAGTCACACCACACATTACATCTCCACCGCCTTAAGCTTCCTTCTCACTACAACATTTAAAGCTCGTACCTCACACCCATATAAAAGTGCAGGTACCACTATACTCGGGTACATTTTCCTTTTTGAATCCATAGATAAATCTTCACAGATGACTCAACACACAACCTAATATGTTTTTCGCTCGTATATTCTATGAGTCACTCGTGGCGACATGTCTACTCCAAATATCTGAATAAAATTATTTCTCCCATACTCTTTCCCTCAAATCTGGTGTACAATCTTTCAATGCCAAGTCTTTCTGTTACTCTCATTACCCTCCTCTTTTCTATGTTCACCATTATTTTCTTTCTTTTAAATAGCCTCCCAGATTCCTGCACCAACCTTCTACAGCTTCTCCTCATAATCTTCCAAAAACACTGTGTCATCGACAAAGAACAACTGTTACAATTTCCTCCAGCACACTAGCGTTCACCTCCTTTACAACTCCCATTTATAAATATATTAAACAACCATGGTGACTTCAACCATGTTAGGTACAAGAACACAAGTGCAACTAATGTGACATTTTACTGTGGCAACGTTTCGCTCTCCAGGAGCTTTATTAAGCCGTAGCAGCTTGAAAAAGCACTTATGTTCTTTTACCTAATACATTGTTGGTAATTCTTCCAACATTATTACAACTTCCTCCATCCCCTTCTAAGGCCTAATTTTATTGGAAAATAGTTTTACATATCCTAACCTGAGCCTCACTATCAACATACTTATTATAACTTTTAGTAATCTACCACTGTTAAAATATTTGTTTTCCAATCCACCTTTCTTATGCCTTTTATAAATGCACAAATAAAACAGAAAGTTCCTTACCTTAATATACTGTAAGTACTGGTCACTTATATGCCTCATTATTATTATTATAATAAAAAAGAAGCGCTAAGCCACAAGGGCTATACAGCGTTATATGCCTCAGTGTAAACCCATAGTCTGGTATAAACCTTGGTAATAAATACCGACAAGTTGGTTTAGAAAGACACGTAAGCAAACACTATGACATATTTATTAGAAAACGTTTCGGTCCTGGGACCTTGATCACTTCTAACATACAGAGGTAGAAAGGCATTATATATATAGGTGGTGAGTGAGGTGTGACGCACGTGACCTGAGGAATGTCATAAGAACATAAGAATGGAGGAACACTGTAGAAGGCCTACTGGCCCTTATCAAAACAACCTCTGCCTATGATGAGGACGGGTAGACGATGAAATCATGTGACTCCTGTGTTGTTGGGTTGGTGCTGCTTAAGTATCATATATGCCAATGCGATTATCAAAGACCTCACTACATCTATCAAAGACCTCACTACGAAACGCAGCCCCACACCTCTAACTTCTACAGCAGGCGTCCACACTATCCCCTGTGGGTTCTGTCCCAAGAAATATGTAGGCGAGACAGGCAGAGATCTTGCAGTCCGCTTGAATGAGCATCGAAATGCCTCTAACAGAGACGATGTAAGGTACGCCTGTGTCCTCCACAGAGACTCCACGGGACATTTGATGAACTGGAATGAGGCACAACTCGTTCTCACCGAACCAGACCTTAGACGCCGACGGTGCCTAGAGTTTTTAAGTTTAATATGTTTATTATGCACCCCATACCCATCCTGTGGGCGGTAGTCAAAAGATTACAGAGGTACATAATGGGTCCAGGGACTGGGCCTCAAAGTTTTGATAGCTGAGCAAGTTACAGAGGTAATGAATTCACAATTTACAAAGGTAATGAACTCACAATTTACAAAGGTAATGAACTCCAGGTAGGTCTAGTCACAATCATGACAAGTTACAAAGGTATTTACAGATTACAGAGGTACACAATGGGTCCAGGGACCGGGCTCCAAAGTTTTGATGGCTGAACTAGGTACAAGGTAATGAACTCACAAGTTACAAAGGTAATGAACTCACAAGTTACAAAGTAATGAATACTGTAAGAATGGTTACTTACGTTTATACATGGCTGCAATCATGAACAAATTTTAGAGTAATGAGCAATTCACACTTCCACACCCGGTCACAACTGTGTGAGTTATTGGTGCAAATGTTGATTGCTGAGTCTCTCTCTCTCTCTCTCACACACACACACATACAAATTCATACACACACACACATAAACACACACACACACACACACACACACACACACACACACACACACACACACATACACACACACACACACACCACACACACACACACACACACACACACACACACACACAAACTCATACACCACACACGCACACACTCATACTCGCCGTCACCGACACTATAGAACGCAACACTGGAAACTACAAAATTTCAAAAACATTGGCATATATGATACTTAAGCAGCACCAACCCAACAACACAGGAGTCACATGATTTCATCGTCTACCCGTCCTCATCATAGGCAGAGGTTGTTTTGATAAGGACCTGCCTCGCATGGGCCAGAAGGCCTTCTACAGTGTTCCTCCATTCTTATGTTCTTATGACATTCCTCAGGTCACGTGCGTCACACCTCACTCACCGCCTATATATATAATGCCTTTCTACCTCTATATGTTAGAAGTGATCAAGGTCCCAGGACCGAAACGTTTTCTAATAAATGTCATAGTGTTTCCTTACGTGTCTTTCTAAACCAAACCCATAGTCTACACATTCCATACACATTTCACATTCTCGTTCTTACTATCTTGCTCATATCTCTACCCTTTCAAATATAATTGTAAAATACAGTGTACTCGGTATACTCAAGATAGATTATTCCAATATAATTCTTGCACTCTCCCTTTTTCCATTATACAAAGAAACCATTCATGTTCTCTGCTTTCCCTTATTTCGCTTTGTTTCCAGATCTGTATGGATATCACAGTGCAAATGACCTACTAAAACATCTATATTTGCATATACATTTAAATTTATATGTATGAATAAAAATTTGCATAGTTTTAACATAGTACATCACATTCACCTTGACTCCCGGAGGGAAGATCTCATCTCTGTGAGGAGAACCGTAGACGATGGCTGCAACACTGTGGCCCTGACTGTTGAGTAGAGAGGCAATTTGTGCTACTACCACCAGGTCCTCTCCTCCCCCCAGGGCCACCACAACCACGTCTGAGACTTCCTCAGGGCCCTCCGAGGATCTGTCATCGCCTGGGACTACAATAGGGTCTTCCGAAGAGCTGGAACCGTCGTCTGGGATAAATTCAGGGTTGCTGGAAGCTTTGTCAGTGACGTCTTCAGTGTTTCCAGGGCTTATAGCGATGTCTTCAGGTTCTTCAGCCACCTCTTTGGGGCCCTCAGAAACAACCTCTGTATCTTCGCTTTCCATATTAGAATATTTAGAAGCATCGTCGTGGGTCGGAATGATAACATCAGGGCCTTCAGGAAAGCTGGTGTCTATTTTATCATGTTCAAATCCCTTAGAAGCGATTTCAGGATTCTCATTTATGTCATGTTCATCTTTTACAATTTCAGGGCCAGTTGACACAATTTTAGGATCTTCAAGAGGTTCTGAGTGAGATTCAGGAAGACCCCCAGGACTTTCAGGGCTGAGATTCCAAGGCTGATCCAAGGAGTCCTTGTACACCTGAAAAAAAGAATTTAGTAATTTCAATATGTTTTAACATATGTTTACATATGTACTGTCTCTTTCTCTTTCTTATTCGACACCGTCAGACCTCCCACAACTTATTCATGATAATTAAAAAAAATAAAACCAATCAATCAATATTCACGTTTTTAATTTTAAAAATATAAATGTAATTATAAATCGTTGTCTATGCAGTATTTACACGGGAAAGAATAACTGATCAAGAGTACTCCAAGGCAATTCTTTGTTATTCAGTATATCTGATGGGGGGGCCTTTATTTGAAGCCCTGATGGGGACCTCTTAGGTAATTTTGAATTCGAATCTTGTTTTAGGTAACCCTGAATTCGTATCTAGTTTTAGCTAACCCTGAGGTCCTATCTTTTTTTTCAGGTAACCCGAAGTCGTATCTTGTTTAGGTAGCCCTGAAGGGGGTATATTCATTAGGTATCCCTGAATGAATACCTTTAAGTGGCAACTAGAATTATTTTTCCTCCAAGGCTTTTCTTTCATAGACTGAGACTGCCTTGTTCAGTAACTTCAAGTTCCATCAAAGACTGAGACTGCCTCGTTCAGTAACTTCAAGTTCCATCAAAGACTGAGACTGCCTCATTCAGTAACTTCAAGTTCCATCAAAGACTGAGACTGCCTCATTCAGTAACTTCAAGTTCCATCAAAGACTGAGACTGCCTCATTCAGTAACTGCAAGTTCCATCGAAGACTGAGACTGCCTCATTCAGTAACTTCAAGTTCCATCAAAGACTGAGACTGCCTCATTCAGTAACTTCAAGTTCCATCAAAGACTGAGACTGCCTCATTCAGTAACTTCAAGTTCCATCAAAGACTGAGACTGCCTCATTCAGTAACTGCAAGTTCCATCGAAGACTGAGACTGCCTCATTCAGTAACTGCAAGTTCCATCGAAGACTGAGACTGCCTCATGCAGTGCTGTTACCTTCAACAAGAGAGTGATTCATGCAACTCCTGTCATATGCAGAGTAACTTCCACAAATCATTCACTTCAACCAGTACATGTACTAGGTATACAGACCATAGCTGACATCAATGACATACTACTATATAGAAAGTCCCTTATTATGCTGAGCATTTCCCGCAGATTAGGTCAGTTTTGTCCCAGGATGCGACCCACACTAGTCCACTAACTCCCAGGTACCCATTTTACTGATGGATGAACATAGACAACTGGTGTAAAGAAACACGCCCAATGTTTCTACCCTCGCTGGGAATCGAGCCCAGACCCTCGCCGTGTGAAGCGAGAGCCTTAGCCACCAGGCCACGGGTCTTGGTGGCTTTTCAATGCCAATTTAGAGGAAAGTTGGCATCATTACTGAGGTGTGTGGCTACTAGTCTGACATCTTTAGTTTGAAAATGGGTAGTTTTTGCTGATAAAATATCATAATTATGGGGGAGCGCTAAACCCGTAGGGATTATACAGCGCCCGTGAGGGGGATGGAAGATATTCAGGCTCAATTCAGGGAACTGGAGCACAGATCCAATTCCCAAGATCAAGAGCCCCTCACCAGCATCAAGACACCTCCCTTGAGGGGTTTGCACGTAAAAAAAACTTGATTATAAGCTGTTATCAGCGTTATATATAACATAACACAACAATACACTATAAGTACACTATGTGTACATATAAATCTGCTAAATTACTAACACAGTAGGCGTGGAATTGTTGAATTCTGAGCAGTAAGTGGGGAATGCCTCTTCATATCAGGTTTTATGTCCTCTTGGAGAGTTGAAGTGTCCGTCATGGATGACGATGTTATGCTAGTTCTAGTATTGTCAGTAATGAAGGACACGGCACTGTGGCTTACATCTGTCTGTGTCAGATATGAGTATGTGTAACAGGATGGGAGCGAGTACCTGGAGAAGGCTTCGGGGATCAACGCCCCCGCGGTCCGGTCTGTGACCAGGACTCATGGTGGATCAGAGCCTGATCAACCAGCCTGTTACTGCTGCCTACTGACGTATGAAGACAGCCAGGGGTTTATTGGTAATCCTCCTTATGTATGCTTTGAGGTAGTTAAACAGCCCTGGGCCCCAGACACTTACTGTGTTGTCTCTCAGTGTACTCGTGGCGGCCATGCAAAGTGTTGATGGAGTCACGTTTGGCAGATGAAGTGATTTTTAATCGCTCCCAGTGTTCCAGAAGGTACAGTACACGACCTATTGTTCCACAAGGTACAGTACTCGTCCTATTGTTCCACAACGTACAGAACTCGTCCTATTGTTCCACAAGGTAGAGTACTCGCTTCCAGTGTTCCACCAGGTACAGTACTCGCTCCCAGTGTTCCACAAGATACAGTACTCGCTCCCAGTCTTCCACAAGGTTTAGAACTCGCCCCAAGTGTTCCACAAAGTAGAGTACTCGCTCACAGTGTTCCACAAGGTAAAGTACTCCTTCCCAGTGTTCCACAAGGTACAGTACTCGCCTCCAGTGTTCCACAAGGTACAGTACTCGCTTCCAGTGTTCTACAAGGTACAGTACTCGCTCCCAGTGTTTCACATGGTACAATACTCGCTATCAGTGTTCCACAAGGTACAGTACTCGCTCCCAGTGTTCCACAAGGTACAGTACTAGCTCCCAGTGTTCCGCAAGGTACAGTATTTGCTCCGAGTGTTACATAAGGTACAGTACTCGTCCTGTTGTTCCGCAAGGTACGGTACTAGTCCTATTTTTCCACAAGGTACAGTAGTCGCTCCCAGTGTTCCACAAGGTACAGTACTCGCTCCCAGTGTTCCACAAGATGCAGTGCTTGCTCCCAGTGTTCCAAAGGGTACAGTACTCGCTCCCAGTGTTCCACAAGGTACAGTACTCGCTCCCAGTGTCCTGCAAGGTACAGTACTCGCTATCAGTGTTCCAGAATGTACAGTACACGTCCTATTGTTCCACAAGGTACAGTACTCGCTCCCAGTGTTCCACAAGGTACAGTAGTCGGTCCCAGTGTCCTGCAAGGTACAGTACTCGGTCCCAGTGATCCATAAGGTACAGTACTCGTCCTACTTTTCCAATAGGCATAGTACTCTCTCCCAGTGTTTCGCAAGGTACAGTGCTTGCTCCCAGTGTTCCACAAGGTACAGTACTCGCTCCCAGTGTTCCACAAAGTACAGTACTCGCTCATAGTGTTCCACAAGGTACAGTACTCGCTCCCAGTGTTCCACAAGGTACAATACTCGCTCCCAATGTTCCACAAGGTACAGTACTCACTCCCTGTGTTCCAAAATGTAAAGTACTTGCTCCTAGTGTTCCACAAGGTACAATACTCGCTCCCAATGTTTCACAAGGTACAGTGCTCGCTCCCAGTGTTCCACAAGGTACAGTACTCGCTCATAGTGTTCCACAACGTACAGTACTCGCTCCCAGTGTTCCACGAGATAGAGTAGTCGCTCCCAGAGTTCCACAAGTTACAGTACTCGCTCCCAGTGTTCCACAAGGTGCAGTACTCGCTCCCAGTGTTCCACAAGGTACAGTACTCGCTTGCAGTGTTCCACAAGGTACAGTACTCGCTCCCAGTATTCCTCAAGGTACAGTACTCGCTCCTAGTGTTCCACAAGGTACAGTACTCGCTCCCAGTGTTCCACGAGAGAGAGTAGTCGCTCCCAGTGTTCCACAAGGTACAGTACTCGCTCCCAGTGTTCCACAAGGTGCAGTACTCGCTCCCAGTGTTCCACAAGATACAGTACTCGCTTGCAGTGTTCTACAAGGTACAGTACTCGCTCCCAGTATTCCTCAAGGTACAGCACTCGCTCCCAGTGTTCCACAAGGTACAGTACTCTCTCCCAGTGTTCTACAAGGTACAGTACTCGCACCCAGTGTTCCACAAGCTACAGTACTCGCTCCCAGTGTTCCACAAGGTACAGTACTCGCCTCCAGTGCCTCAGAAGGTACAGCACTCGCTCCCAGTGTTCCACAAGGTGCAGTACTGGCTCCCAGTGTTCCACAAGGTACAGTAGTCGCTCCCAATGTTCCACAAGGCACAGTACTCGCCCCCAGTGTTCCACAAGGTAGAGTACTCGCTCAGTGTGCTCCACAAGGTATGGTACTAGCCCACAGTGTTCTACAAGCTACAGTACTCGCTTCCAGTGTTCCACAAGGTACAGTACTCGCTCCCAGTGTTCCACAAGGTAGAGTACCTGCTCACCGTGTTCCGCAAGGTACAGTACTCCCTCCCAGTTTTCCACAAGGTACAATACTCGCCCCCAGTGTTCCACAAGGTGCAGTACTCTTTCCCAGTGTTCCACAAGGTACTGTACTCGCTCCCAGTGTTTCACATTGTACAGTACTCGCTCCCAGTGTTCCACAAAGTACAGTGCTTGCTCCCAGTGTTACACAAGGTACAGTACACGCCTTATTGTTACACAAGGTACAATTCTCGTCCTATTGTTCCACAAGGTACAGTAGTCCCTCTCAGTGTTTCGCAAGGTACAGTACTCGCTCCCAGTGTTCCACAAGGTACAGTACTTAGTCCCAGTGTTCCACAAGGTACAGTACTCGCTCCCAGTGTTCCACAAGGTGCAGTACTCGCTCCCAGGGTTCCACAAGGTACAGTACTCGCTTGCAGTGTTCCACAAGGTACACTACTCGCTCCCAGTGTTGCACAAGGTACAGTACTCGCCTCCAGTGTTCCACAAGGTACAGTACTCGCTCCCAGTGTTCCACAAGCTACAGTACTCGCTCCCAGTGTTCCACAAGGTACAGTACTCGCTCCCAGTGTTCGACAAGGTACAGTACTTGGTCCCAGTGTTCCATAAGGTACAGTACTCGCTCTCAGTGTTCCACAAGGTGCAGTACTCGCTCCCAGTGTTCCACAAATTACAGTACTCGCTTGCAGTGTTCCACAAGGTACACTACTCGCTCCCAGTGTTCCACAAGGTACAGTACTCGCTCCCAGTGTTCCACAAGGTACAGTACTCGCCTCCAGTGCCTCACAACGTACACTACTTGCTCCCAGTGTTCCACAAGGTGTAGTACTCGCTCCCAGTGTTCCACAAGTTATAGTAGTCACTCCCAGTGTTCCACAAGGTACAGTACTCGCACCCAGTGTTCCACAAGGTAGAGTACTCTCTCCCAGTGTTCCACGAGGTACATTACTCGCCCCCAGTGTTCCACAAGGTAGAGTACTTGCTGACAGTGTTCCACAAGGTACAGTACTCGCTCCCAGTGTTCCACGAGGTACATTACTCGCCCCCAGTGTTCCACAAGGTAGAGTACTTGCTGACAGTGTTCCACAAGGTACAGTACTCGCTCCCAGTGTTCCACAATGTACAGTACTCGCTCCCAGTGTTACACAAGGTACAGTACTCGCTCCCAGTGTTCCGCAAGGTATAGAATTCGCTCCGGGTGTTCCACAAGGTACAGTGCTCGTCCTATTGTTCCACAAAATACGGTACTCGTCCTATTGTTTCACAAGGTACAGTACTCGCTCCCAGTGTTCCACCAGGTACAGTACTAGCTCCCAGTCTTCCAGAAGGTACAGTACTCGCTCCCAGTCTTCCACAAGGTTTAGTACTCGCCCCAAGTGTTCCACAAAGTAGAGTACTCGCTCACACTGTTCCACAAGGTAAAGTACTCCTTCTCAGTGTTCCACAAGGTGCAGTACTCGCCCCCAGTGTTCCACAAGGCACAGTACTCGCTTCCAGTGTTCCACAAAGTACAGTACTCGCTCCCAGTGTTCCACAAGGTACAGTACTCGCTCCCAGCGATCCACAATGTACAGTACTCGCTCCCATTGTTCCACAAGGTACAGTACTCGCCTGCAGTGCCTCACAAGGTACAGTACTCGCTGCCAGTGTTCCACGAGATGTAGTACTCGCTCCCAGTGTTCCACAAGGTATAGTAGTCACTCCCAGTGTTCCACAAGGTACAGTCCTCGCACCCAGTGTTCCACAAGGTAGAGTACTCGCTCACAGTGTTCCACAAGGTATGGTACTCGCCCACAGTGTTCCACAAGGTACAGTACTCTCTCCCAATGTTCCACAAGGTACAGTACTCGCTCCCAGTGTTCCACAAGGTGCAGTACTCTCCCCCAGTGTTCCACAAGGTAGAATACTTGCTCACAGTGTTCCACAAGGTACAGTACTCCCTCCCAGTGTTCCACAAGGTACAGTACTCGCCCCTAGTGTTCCACAAGGTGCAGTACTCGCTCCCAGTGTTCCACATTGTACAGTACTCGCTCCTAGTGTTCCGCAAAGTACAGTACTCGCTCCCAGTGTTACAGAAGGTACAGTACTCGTCCTATTGTTCCACAAGGTACGGTCCTCGTCCTATTGTTCCACAAGGTACTGTACTCGCTCCCAGTGTTCCGCAAGATACAGTACTCGCTCCCAGTGTTCCACAAGGTACAATACTCTCCCCCAATGTTCCACAAGGTACAGTACTCGCTCCTTGTGTTCGAGAAGATAAAGTACTTGCTCCCAGTGTTCCACAAGGTGCAATACTCGCTCCCAAGATTCCACAAGGTACAGTACTCAGTCCCAGTGTTCCACAAGGTACAGTACTCGCTCCTAGTGTTCCACAACGTACAGTACTCGCTCCCAGTGTTTCGCAAGGTTCAGTACACTGAGTGTTCCACAAAGTACAGTACTTGCTCCCAGTGGTCCACAAGGTAAAGTACTCGTCCTAGTGTTCCACAAGGTACAGTACTCGCTCCCAGTGTTCCACAAGGTACTGTACTCGTCCTAGTGTTTCACAAGGTACCCTGGAGAGTTTACTCGTCTTTGTGTTCTGCAAGGTACAGTACTCGTCCTATTGTTCCTCAAGGTACAGTACCCGCTCCGATTATTCCACAAGGTACAGTACTCGCTCCCAGTTTTCCACAAGGTACAGTACTTGCTCCCAGTGTTCCACAACGTAGAGAACTCGCTCCCCGTATTCCACAAGGTACAATACTCGCTCCAGTGTTCCTTAAGGTACAGTACTCGCTCCCAGTGTTCCGCAAGGTACTTTACTTGCTACCAGTGTTCCATAACGAACAGAACTCGCTCCCAGTATTCCACCAGGTTCCGTACTCGCTGGCAATGTTTCACAAGGTCCATTACTCGCTCCCAGTGTTGCACAAGGTGCGGTTCTCGCTCCCAGTGTTCTTCAATGTGCATTACTCGATCCCAGTGTTCAAGTACATTACTCGCTCCAATATTCTACAAGGTACAATACTCGCTTCCAGTGTTTCAGAAGGTTGAGAACTCGCGCTCAGGGTTCCACAACTACAGTACTCGTTCCAAATATTCCACAGGTACAGTTCTTGCTCCCAGTGTTCCATAAAGTACTCTTGGGACTCTTTGCAGAACTGCATGCACTGGGAATCGCCGACTCTGCAATATGCCTCTTCAGTGGTTACCTTGAAGGTAGATCTCTCAGTGTAGTTCCCAACGGGACAGAGTCAGCAAGACACTCTACTGGTGCAAGTGTTTCACAAGGGAGTGTGCCTGGGCCATCGTTATGGAATGTCTACTTCAGTGATTTTCTTCATCGCAACAGTGTCCTATGCATATGCAGACGACCGTACTCTGATATTTAATTATCCAAAAAAGGAAATACCAGCTGCACTAAGTTACATCAATTACCAGCATATGGCTCTATCAGCTTGGTGACAACGACGCAGGTCACATTTGCTCCGAGAAAACACAAATGATGGTAGTCTCTAGGTACCTTGATGGTAATGCTGGAACAGTGTTAAGTATCAATGGGAGGGTGTTAGTACCCGGGGATGAAGTTGATATCCTTGTGGTGAAATTTGACTTCAGATTGACCACGAAGAACCAAGTTGTAAATCTTACAAAGCAGCCAGGAAGCTTACAACACTTAAATGTATATCGTATCTATTCAGCAGTAGAGGTTTTGCAAGATTCTGTATGAGGCACTAGTACACCCACACCTTGAGAATACTCCACTTTCTTGGTTTGTCTGCCCCTTCGCCTCATCTGTTACT
The DNA here is from genome assembly GCF_026875155.1 of Cherax quadricarinatus. Taxonomy (NCBI): domain Eukaryota; kingdom Metazoa; phylum Arthropoda; class Malacostraca; order Decapoda; family Parastacidae; genus Cherax; species Cherax quadricarinatus. Next base: position 27,818,810 of record NC_069459.1, read on the forward strand.
TCCTTACAGAATAGAGAACAGAGCAAGACGACTCATCTCTCGCCTCAACCCAGCCTGTAGTGTTGTCAAGGTACCACACTTGGCTCCACTCTGAAGACTGTGAAAAGTGAGCTTTTACACAACAAGACGAGCAGCAAACAGCAACTACACTCTGACTTTACCCTTCTCCAGAACATCACTTCATCTGAGATCATTTATTCCTAAGATGATTCGAGTCTGGAACATGTTTGTACAGCATAATGACATCAACGAAATAAAGTCAGCTGTCCAAATGAAATCACTGGACCACAGATGGCGAGTAAATAAATGCAGAATCACTTAATCAAACCCATTAAAACCATCGTGTAAAAAAGTACTAACCTTGGCATCAACCAGCTGCAGCATGTAGGTACTCCACAAAATCACCATCAACAGTATTATCTTCATCACGTCATTCTTCACAGTGACTATCATGTCATTCTTCACCGTATCCATCACGTCACTCATCACAGTAACCATTACTTCTTTTCTAAAATATCACTTCACTTATTTTTCACTGTAAAACACTAAAATTTAAAGTTGATACGAAGTTACTTAATCTGGAGGTTACCACAGCCTTGCTGGCCAGACAGTAAGCTGTAATAACTTATATTTGTAGGCTGTTACAACCTACTTGTGTATGGAGACAAGTCTCGTCACAATCAATATATTACTAACTAAGACTGAGGGCAGTGTCTGGCTGGAAGTGGGCATAGGGTATGTAAGTCTTCCCCTTACTCCTCACTAAGACTGGGGCACTGGCTGGCTGGTAGTGGGCATAGGGTATGTAAGTCTTCCCCTCACTCCTCACTAAGACTGGGGCACTGGCTGGCTGGTAGTGGGCACGGGGTATGTAACAGTCTTCTCCTCACTCCACTGATTATCGTTCACTGTCTTAAAACTGTAAGTTACAACAACACATTGTAACGTCACCATCTTGTTGTTCCCTCATACAACAAACAACCTGAGTCACTTACAATATTAAACACAAACATTTATCAAGTTGATGATGCTGCTATATAACATTATTATTTCTCTAATTGTTTTCAATTTAGTCAACAGAATGTGACTAAAATTTAATGAAAAATTTCGAGATATAAATTTAATTTCTCGTGTCTGCATTTGCCTTTAAACAATTTCTGGAGGTTTCCACGTACTGTGTTTTTCTCTGGGGGCTTAATGCACAGTTTTATTTTCCCAACTTTTACCTTTATTAAAATTTGATTTATATATGTATGGGATATAATAATTTATGGTTTTACGATTGATGATTAAAAAAATGATTTTGCTTTGACCAAAATATAAGTTACTGCCTAATTTAAAACTGTAATTTTTATACGTCAACAGAGATTCAATCATACGTCAACACAGAGGCCTATTATATTTACGTCACAAGAGCCTAATCTTTACGTCTCCCGAGGCCTATAATAAGTCTCCTGAGGCCTATCATATCTTCACCAGTGGCCTTCATACGTCTCAAGAGGCCTAATATTCGCATAATTGAAAGGCCTATAATTCGTCTCCAATGGCCTTAAGTTGCATTACGTCTCCAGGGCCTTTTTCATACGTTCACCTGATAGGCAGAGTTATAATATCGTCTCACAGACGGCCTTTATAATACGTCTCGTGTGGCAGAGCTGGAGTATACTGTGGCGTTCTTGACGGCACCTAGTGGGGCCACGTAGATTTAGGATCCTGATTATGAAGTACATTTGTTGTTGTAAGGGTTGGTTGGAAAATTAACGATAATCGGATATGTTTAGTTGTGCGTGTTTGTCTTTGTGGGGTGTTAGGTTACGCGGTTGTGTTTGGGGGTTGGGGGCCTTCCCTCCCCCCGGTGGCAGCCTCTTGTTGGGGGCATCCCATCCCCCCAGAGGGGGGCACTGCCGCTGGGGGGGGGAGGGGGGGGGGCGGGGGCAACCCGCCCCCCCTGCGCAGCCTCAGTGGTGGTCATGTTGTGGCAACCCTCCCCCCCTGGCACCCGTGGTGGGTGGAAAACCCTCCCCCCCCTGGCACCCCGTGGTGTTGTGGCAACCCTCCCCCCCCGTTTGTGTGGGAGCCTCACAGTGTGTTGGACAAAACCCTCCCCCCTGGCTGGCACCCGCGGGTGTGTAGGGCTACCCTACCCCCCTGGCCAACCCGCCGGTTTGTTGTGGCAACCCTCCCCCCCTGGCACCCGCGGTGTTGTGGAACCCTCCCCCCCTGGCCCCAGCCTCAGTGTGTTTGGCAAACCCTCCCCCCTGGCACCCGCGGTTGTGTTGGCAACCCTCCCCCCCTGGCACCACCGCGTGTCAGTTGGTGGCTACCCTCCCCCCCTGGCACCCGCGGGGTGTTGTGGCAACCATCCCCCCCCTGGCACCCGATGTTTTCTTTGCGTTGTGTTGGGCAAACCCTCCCCCCCCCTGGCACCCCGTGAGGGTGTGGCAACCCTCCCCCCCCCTGGCACCCGCGGGTGGGTGGCAACTTCCCCCCTCGGCACACGCGGTGTTGTGGCAACCCTCCCCCCCCTTGGCACCCGCGATGATGTTGTTTGTCGGCTTGGCAACCCTCCCCCCCTGGCACCCGTGGAGCGTGTGTTAGGCAAACCCTCACCCCCTGGCGACCCGCGGTGTGTGGCAAAACCCTACCCCCCTGCACCCGCGGTTGTGTGGCATCCTCCCCCATGGCACCCGTGGTGTGTAGGCAACCCTCCCCCCCTGGCACCCGTGGTGTGTGGCAACCCTCCCCCCTGGCACCGTGGGGTGTGGCAAAACCCTCCCCCCTTGGCACCCGTGGGGTGTGGCAACCCTCCCCACCATTGGAACCGGGGTGTTTGTGCAAAACCCTCCCCCCTGGCACCCGTGGTGGGTGGCAACCATCCCCCCTGGCTCCCGGCGGGGTTGTGGAACCCTCCACCCCTGGCACCCGCGGGGTGTGCATCCCTCCCCCCCCTGGGCTCCCGTGGTGTGTGGCATCCTACCCCCTGCACCCGTGGTGTGGTGGAACTCCCACATGGGAACCCGTGGTGTTGTTTGTTGCAAACCCTCCTACCCCCCCTGGCACCCCGTTGTGTGTGGCAACCCTCCCCCCATGGCACCCAGTTGGTGGTGTGGCACCCTCCCCCAAGGCACCAGTGGTTGTGTCGGCAACCTCCCCCCTGGAGGCAACGTGGTTTGTTTTCTTGTGTGGCAAACCCTCCCCACCCTGGCACCCCCCGCGGTGGTGTCGGCAACCCTCCCCCCCCTGGCACCCGCGGTCGTGTGGCACCCTCCCCCCTGGCTCCGTGGTTGTGTGGCAACCCTCCACCCCCCTGGCACCCGTGGTGTGTGGCACCCTCCCCCATGGCACCCGCCATGGTGTTGTTGGCAACCCCTCCCCCCTGGCACCCGTGGTGTGTGGCAACCCTCCCCCCCTGGCACCCGTGGTGTGTCGGAACCCCTCCCCCCTGGCACCCGCGGTGTGTGGGACCCCTCCCCCCCTGGCACCCGTGATTGTGTGGCATCCCTCCCCCACCCCCTGGCTACCCCCCGTGGTGTTGTTGGCAACCCTCCCCCCCTGGCACCCGCTGGTGTGTGCAACACCCTCCCCCCCTGGCACCCGTGGTTTGTGGCAACCCTCCCCCCCTGGAACCCGTGGTGTTTTGTGCACCCTCCCCCCTGGGCACCCCCGTGGTGTTTGGCAACCCTCCCCCCCTGGCACCCGTGGTGTGTGGGCACCTCCCCCCCCTGGCACACGCTGTGTGTGGCAACCCTCCCCCCTTGGCACCTCGGGTGATGTATGGAAACCCTCCCCCCCTGGCACCGTGTGTCTGTTGGGACAAAACCCGCCCCCCCTGGCTCCCCGCGGTGTGTTGCAACCCTCCCCCCCCTGGCACCCGTGGTGTGTGGGGAGCATAACCTCCTCCCCCCTGGCACCGTGGTGTTTGTGGCAACCCTCCCCCCCTGGCACCCGTGGTCTGTTGTGGCAACCCTCCCCCCTGGCACCCGTGGTGTGTGGCAAAAACACTCCCCCCCTGGCACCCGCGGTGTGTGGCACACTCGCCTCTGGCCACCCGTGGTGTTTGTGGCAACCCTCCCCCCCTGGCACGTGGTGTGTGGCAACCCTCCCCCCTGGCACCCGTGGTGTTGTGGCAACCCTCCCCCTGGCACCCGCGCGGTGTGTTCGGGCAAACCCTCCCCCCCTGTGCACCCGTGGTGTGTGGCAAACCCCTCCCCCCCTTGGCAACCGTGGCGTGTGGCAACCCTCCCCCCGGCACCCGGGGTGTGAGGCAACCCTCCCCCCCTGGCACCCGTGGGTGTGGCAACCCTCCCCCCCTGGACCCGTGGTTGTGTGGCAACCCTCCCCCCCTGGCACCCGGGTGGTGTGTGTTGTAGGCCCAACCCCTCCCCCCTGGCAACCCGCGGGTGTGTGCAACCCTCCCCGGGCACCCGCTGGTTGTTGTTGGGCAACCCTCCCCCTGGCACCGTGGTGTGGTGGCAAACCCTCCCCCCTGGCACCCGTGGTGTGTAGGCAACCCTCGCCCCCCCTGGGCACCGTGGTGTGTGGCAACCCTTCCCCCCCCTGGCACCCGTGGTGTGGTGGCAACCTCCCCCCCTGGCACCCGTGGTGTGTGGCATAACCCTCCCCCCCTGGCACCCGGGGTAGTGTGGCAAACCCTCCCCCACCTGGCACCCGCGGTTGTGTGTTTGGCAACCCCACCTCCTCCCCCCTGCCCCGTGGTGTGTGGCAACCCTCCCCCTGGCACCCGTGAGTGTTGTGGCAATCCCTCTGCCCCCCTCGGAACCCGTGAGCTCCATAGTATGTCTGTGGCAACCCTCCCACCTGGCACCCGTGGTGTTGTGGCAACCCTCCCCCCCTGGCACAGTGCGTGTGTGGGCATCCTCCCCCTGGCACCCGTGATGGTGCGGTTCCTTAGGTGTTGTGTAGGCAACCCTCCCCCTGGGCACCCGTGCGTGTGTGGCAACCTCCCCCCTGGCACCGCGGTCATGTGTGGCAACCCTCCCCCCCTGGGAAAGCCTCATGTGTTGTGGCAACCTCCCCCCCTGGGAGGCCCTCAGTGTGTGGCACCCTCCCCCCTGCACCCGCGGTGTGGCGGCTACCCCCCTCCCCCCTGGGAGGCCTCAGTGTGTGGCAAACCCTGCCCCCTGGGAAGCCCCTCAGTGGTTGTGGGCAACCCTCCCCCCCTGGCACCCGCGGTTTGTGTGGCAAACCCTCCCCCCTGGGAGCCTATTGAGTGAGTGGCAACCCTCCCCCACTACGGGAGCCTCAGTGTGTGGCAACCCTCCCCCTGGCACCCGCGGTGATGTGTGGCAACCTCCCCCCCTGGGAGCCTCCAGTGTGTTTGGCAACCCTCCCCCCCCCCTGGGCACCGCGGTGTGCGGCAACCCTCCCCCCCCTGGGAGCTCCTAGTGTGTGGCAACCATCCCCCCTGGCACCCGCGGTGTGTGGGCAACCCTCCCCCCCTGGAGCCTCAGTTGTGCAACCTCCCCCCTGGCAAACGCGGTCTGTGTGGCAAAAAACCCTCCCCCCCTGGGGGAGCCTCAGTGCTGTGCAACCCTCCCCCTGGCAGCCTCAGTGTGTGGCACCCTCCCCCCCTGGGCAAGGCCACAGTGTGTGGCAACCCTCCCCCCCTGGCAGCACTCAGTGTTGTGGCACCCTCCCCCCCTAGGCAGCACCAGTGTTGTGGCAACCCTCCCCCCTGGCAGCCACACTGTGTGGCAACCTCCACCCTGGCAGCCCAGGGTTGGGCAACCCTCCCCCTGGCAGCACAGTGTGTGGAACCCTCCACCCCTGTGGCAGCCACAGGGTGTGGAAACCCTCCCCCCCTGGGCAGCCACAGTGTGTGGGCAAGCCTTCCCCCTGGCGCCACATGTTGCGGCAACCCTCCCCCCAGGCAGCCTCAGTGTGTTGGCAACCCTCCCCCCCTGGCGGACACTGTGTGTGGCAACCTCCCCCCTGGCAGGCCTCAGTGTGTGGCAAAACGCCCCCCCTGGCAAAGCCTCGAGGGTGTGCATCCCTCCCCCCCTGGCAGCCTCAGTGTGTGGCAAACCCTCCCCCCTGGCAGACACAGTGTGTGGCACACCCTCCCCCTGGCAGCCTCAGTGTGTAGGCATCCTCCCCCCCTTTGGCAGCCTCAGTGTGTGGCAACCCTCCCCCCTGGCAGCCTAAGAGGGTGGCAACCCTCCCCCCTGGCAGGCTCAGGGTGTGGCAAACACCTCCCCCCCTGGCAGCCTTCAGGGTGTGGCAACCCTCCCCCCTAGGCGGGCGCCTCAGAGGGTGGCTACCTCCCCCCCTGGCAGCCTCATGTGTGCACCCTCCCCCTTGGCAGCCTCAGTGGGTGGCAACCCTCCCCCTGGCAGCCTCAGAGGGTGGCAACCCTCCCCCCCTGGCAGCCTCAGGTGTGGCAACCCTCCCCCCCCTGGGCAGGCCTAGGAGTGGCACCCCTCCCCCCCTGGGCAGCCTCAGTGTGTGGGCAAACCTCCCCCCTGCAGCCTCAGTAGGGTGGCAACCCTCCCCCCCTGGCAGCCTGAGAGGGTTGGCAACCCTCCCCCCTGGCAGCCTAAGGAGGGTGGCAACCCTCCCCCGGGGCAGCATCAGTTGGTTGGGCAACCCCTCCCCCCCTGGAGCATCATTGGGTGGCACCTGCCCCCTGGCAGCCTCAGGGTTGTGGAAACCTCAACCCCTGGCGCCTCAGGGTGTGGCAAACCCCTCCCCCTGGCCAGCCTCAGGGTGTGGCAACCCTCCCCCTTTTGGCAGCCTCAGAGTGTCCCCCCCCCCCCCCCCCCCCCCCCCAACACCCATCCCCCCCCCCCCCCCTCCCCCCCCCCTCGGACACTCTCCCCCACACCCCCCAGCCCCCCCCCCCCCCCCCCCCGCCGCGCCCCCCCTCCCGCCCCGCCCCCCCCCCCCCCCCCCCCCCCCCCCCCGCGCCCCCCATTGTGGCAACCCTCCCCCCTGGCAGCTCAGATGTTGGCATCCCTCCCCCTTGGCAGCTTCAGGGTGTGGCAACCCTCCCCCCTGGCAGTCAGGGTGTGGCAACCCTCCCCCTTGGCAGCCTTCAGGGTGTGGCAAGCCCTCCCCCCTGTCAGCTCAGGGTGTGGCAACCCTCCCCCCTTGGCAGCCTCAGAGTGTGGCAACTCTCCGCCCCCGGGCACCCGCGGTGTGTGGCAACCCTCACCCCCTGGCGCCCTCAGGGTGTGGGCAACCTCCCTCCTGGCAGCCTCAGGTGTGAGCAACCTCCCCCCCCCGGCAGCCTCAGGATGTGGCAACCCCTCACCCCCTTACAGTCTCAGGGAGTGGAACCCTCCCCCCTGCGCACCCGCGCGTGATGGTGTGGCAACCCTTACGCTCTGGCAGCCTCAGGGTGTGGCAACCCTCCCCCCTGGTACCCGCGGTGTTATTGTGTGGCAACCCTCCCCCCCTGGCAGCCTCAGGGTGTGGCAACCCTCCCCCCTGGCAGCCTCAGGGTGTGGCAACCCTCCCCCCTGGCAGCCTCAGGGTGTGGCAACCCTCCCCCCATGGTGCTGCCTCAAGGGGTTGACAAACCTCCCCCTTGGCTGCCTCAGGGTGTGGCAACCTCCCCCCTGGCTTGCCTCAGGCGTTGTGGGCAAACCTTCCCCTTCGCAGCCTCAGAGTTGTGGCAACTCTCCGCCCCGGGCACCCGCGGTGTGTGGGCAACCCTCACCCCCTGGCAGCCTCAGGGAGTGGCAACCCTCCCCCCTGGCAGCCTCAGGGTGTGGAATCCACCCCCTGGCAGTCATCTGGGTGTAGGCAACCCTCCCCCCTGGCAGCATCAGGGTGTGGGCAACCCTCCCCCTCCTGGCAGACCTTAGCGGTGTGTGGCAACCCTCCCCCTTCCAGCCCGCAGGGTGTGGCAACCCTCCCACTGGCAGCCTATAAGGGTGTGACACCCTCCCCCCTGGCAGCCTCAGGGTGTAACTCATCCCTACCCTGGCTGCCTCTGGGTGTGGCAACCCTCGCTCCCCGGGCACCAGCGGTCGTGTTGGCATAACCTGTACCCTACTCGCTGGCCTCAGTGTTGTGGCGTTCACGCAAGCACGGGCAACACGCAGGGTTGTTGCATCCCGCCACCATGGCTCGCTCAGGGTGTGGCAACCCTCCCCCCTGGCAGACTCGGGGGGTGGCAATCCTCCTTCTCCTGGCACCGCGGTTTGTGGGCAACCTTCCCCCCTGGCAGTCTCAGGGTGTGGCAAACCCTCCCACTGAGCAGCTCCGGGTGTGGCAAACCCTCCCCTCTGGCTGCCCAGGGGTGTGGCATCCCTCCCTTCTCCTGGGTAACCCCGCGGTGTGGGGCAACCCTCCCCCCCTGGCAGCTCTGGGGTGTTGGCAACCCCTCCCCCCTGGCAGCCTCAAAAGTGTGGCTACCCTCTCCCTTGGCTGCCTCAGAGTTGTGGTAACTCTCCGGCCCCCGGGCACGCGGTGTGTGGCAACCCTCAACCCCTGGCAGGCCTCAGGGTATGGCAACCCTCCCCCCTGGCAGCTCTGGTATGTGGCAACCCTCCCCCCCTGGGCAGCCTTAGGGTTGGAAACCTCCCCCATGAGCCTCATGGGTGTGGCAAACCCTCCCCCCTGGCAGCTCCAGGGTTGGTGGCAACCCTTCCCCCGGCAGACAAAGGGTGTGCGCAACCCTCCCCCCCTGGCAGCCTCAGGGTGTGGCAACCCTTCACCCCTGGCAGCCTCAGGGTGTGGCAAACTTCCCCCTGGCACCTCAGGTTGTGTGTGGCAAAACCTCCCCCTGGCAGACTCAGGGTGTGGCTACCCTCCCCAACCCTGGCAGCCTGCAGGTGTTGGCAACCCTCCCTGGCAGCCTCAGGGTGTGGCACCCTCCCTCCCTGGCACACCGCGGGGTGTTATGTTTTACCTGGACCTGGAGTTTACCTGGAGAGTGTTTCGGGGGTCAATGCCGCGGCCGGTCTGTGACCAGGGCCTCTGTGGATCAGAGCCTGATCAACCAGGGCTTGTTGCTTTGCTGCACGCAAAACCAAGCGTACGAGCCACAGCCGGTGATCAGGAAACTGTCTTTTAGGTGCTTGTCCAGTGCCGCTTGAAGGAATGCAGGGGTTCTGTTGGTAATCCCCCTTATGTGTGTGGAGGTCAGTGTATACAGTCTCGGGCCCATGACACCTTATTGTATGGTCTCTTAGCGTGCTAGTGACACCCCTGCTTTTCATTGGGGGGGTGGGCGTGGCATCGGTCTGCCCAAGTTCTTTTGCTTTCGTGGTGAGTGATTTTCGTGTGCAAGTTTGGTACTAGTCCTCTAGGATTTTCCCAGGTTTATATAATCTTGTATCTCTCCCTCCTGCGTTCCATGGAATACAGGTTTTAGAAACCTCAAGCGCTCCCAGTTATTGAGGTTGTTTATCTCCGTTGTGCGGCGCCGTGAAGTTCTCTGTACATTTTCTAGGTCGGCAATTTCACCTGCCTCTTGAAAGGTGCTGTTAGACGTGCAGCAATATTCCAGCCTAGATAGAACAAGTGACCTGAAGAGTGTCATCATGGGCTTGGCCTCCTAGTTTTGAAGGTTTCAGTAACCAACCTGTCATTTTATAAGCAGATGCGATTGATAACAGTGTTATTGTCCTTGAAGGTGAGATCCTCCGACATAATCACTCCCAGGTCTTTGACGTTGGTGTTTCGCTCTATTTTGTGGGCCAGGAATTTCTTTGTACTCGAGGAAGATTTAATTTCCTCGTGTTACCATATCTGTGGTAAATTGAAATTTCTCATCGTCTGAACGTAAATATGGTTTTCTGCTGCCCACTGAAAGATTTGGTGATGTCCGCCTGGAGCTTGCTAGTGTCTGCATGGAAGACACTGTCATGCAGATTCGTGTGTCATCTGCAAAGGAAGACACGGTGCTGTGGCAACCCTCCCCCTGGCAGCCTCATGGTGTGGCAACCCTCCCCCCGGCAGCCTCAGGGTGTGGCAACCCTCCGCCCTGGCAGCTCAGGGTGTGGCAACCCTTCCCCACTAGGCAACCGCAGTGTGACCAAACCCTCACTCCCTGCAGCCTCATGGGCTGTGTCAACCCTTCCCCCCCCTGGCAGCCCTCAGGGTGTTGGGCAACCCTCCCCTCTGGCAGCCTAAGGAGTGTGGCAACCCTCCCCCATGGCAGCCTCAGGGTGTGGCAACCTCCCCCTGGCAGGGGCATCAGGGTGTGGCATCTCTCTCCCCACTGCAGCCTCAGGGTGTGGCAACCCACCTCCCTGTCACCCGGCAGTGTGTGGCAAACCTCCCTGGCACGCCTCTTGGTGTGGCACCCTCCCACCTGGAGCCTCAGGGTGGATGGCAACCCTCCCAACCTGGCAGCCCTCAGGGTTGTGGCATCCCTCCCCCCGGGCACCCCAACGGTCTTAGTGTGGGGCAACCTCCCCCTGGCACCTCGCAGGTGTGGGGGCAACCCTCCCCCCCTGGCACCACGGTGTGGGGCAAACCTCCCCCCCTGGCACCCGCTGGTGTGGGGCACAACCCTCCACCCATGGCAGCCTCAGGGTTGTGGCAAACCTCCCCCCCTGGCAGCCTCAGGTGTGGCAACCCTCCCCTTGGCATGCCCAGGGTGTGCAAACCCCTCCCCCCTGCATGCCTCAGGGAGTGGCAACCCTCCCCTGGACAGCACTCAGGGTTGTGGCAACCCTCCCCCCCCCTGGCAGCCTCTTGGTGTGGCAACCTCCCCCCTGGCAGCCTCAGGGTGTGGCAAAACTTCCCCATGGCAGCCTCAGGTGTGGCAACCCTCCCCCCCTGGCACCCGCAGTGTGGGAAACCCTCCCACCCTGGCGCCCGCTTGTGTGGGCAACCCTCCCCTGGCAGCCTCAGGGTGTGGCAAAAACCCTTCCCCCCTGGCCAGAGTTTCAGGGTGTGGCAACCCTCCCCCCTGCCAGCTCAGGTTGTGGCAACCCTCCCCCCTGGCAGCCTCTAGTTCAGTAGTAGTAACCAGTTTACAGTTGCCTGTGTACCAGTAGTTGACTCACTGCAACCGTCTCTGCCTGAGTCACTGTCTGTATTCATATTGTGCTGACCACAGCAGTATTCAAAGACCCCGCACAGATGGGTACTTTGGGCGTCCACAGTCAGTATACGAGAGTGAGCAAGGAGATAGGCAGGCAGTTGGCGCTCCCCACTTTTATCTGTAATTTACGTTACTTCCAGCCTACGTGAGTATTACTTACTCTATCCAAGTGTTCGAAATCCCACATGATAAATGGTGGCACGGTGTGGAGCGAGGGTTTAAGATTTTACGGGTAATTGGAAATTAGAAGACTGTTTGTGAGTAGCCGGGGGATCAAAGGTGAACCGTCCTCACCCACTAAGCTACTCGCTCTCCTCACTAGCAACCTCCAGCTGCAAGCCTGTTGCAGCGTTTTTTTCAAGCTTCCTGGTTAGTTAGTGTGATATTGCTTCAATCTCGAGGGGTTGACCGGATTTTGGCAATTTAAGCCAGTCAGTAAGCCAGATGTGGAATGTGAATCTCCAGTCAGCCTATCAATCAGGCCTGTATCTTGTCATCCACTGCTCCTCGGGCTGTAGTGCATCATTCATCGTTTTCAGTCCAGCCCCCATTCTCGTGGGTTAAGACAGTCAGCCAAACCAGCTTTAACCCAAGCTGAGAGAGAGAAGTAAGCCACACAAGTTCAGATGCCTCTGAAGTATCTCCATTATGTATCGCTTTTGTGCTCCAGTTGGATTGCTAAGCGTGGTTTTCCACCACACCCTTTCCTGTGCATAGAGTGGTTTTCAAGCCACTTCGTGGGTTAGAGGGAGTGCGTGGCAGAACGCCCAGGAGTGTCACCTCACCCACCGCTATACACTCTCCTCCACCAACCACCACCAACCACCCACCCTCCAGCCACCCACACCTGTGGTTTGTTTGCACTTGTACCGGTCCTAATACTGTTTTGGCTCACATATTGACAAGGATGTAGCTGGAGCGCCGACGATTAAAGCAATTTGCGGTTTTCACCGAGAAAGAAAGCGCCATTTCTGTCACGACGACAGGTGTAGTGTACGGCGCAATCACCGCTCAGGACAACCTTCCTCATCCACCAGTCATCACCGTGGACTACTACAGACTTCAGTGGATAATTTTCTGTTTTTTAGAGACCTTTTTCTTGCTTTTAAAGATATTTGCGCTGCTTGTGTGAGACATTATAGTGAATTTCTTGTTGTACTCTAAACCTAGTGTTTTCAGTGTAGCTCTGTGTTTCTTTGACTCGTTATTTTTGCATTATTTTTCAGTGTTTCGCCTCATCTATATTTTTTTTTATCTGTGTTTTTTTTTATGCTACTCTCTGTCTGTATGTAAGTATTTTGTGTAGTGTACAGTCAGGTCACTCTGTGTGAAGTTGAAGTGATTCATTTTTTTTATTGTATTCTTTCAGCCATTGGATTCTCAGTAATTGTCATTGTATTTCATGCAGTGATATTCACCCCAGTATACCAATTATCCATTTATTTATATGTGGTCTTTTTCGTTATGCCAGCAGTGTCTCATACCTCTATTTTTTTTCGCAGACTTGTGTACCATTATTTTTGCCAGCAAATTTTTTGTCGTATCAGTTCACAGCAGATTTTTGTTGTAAGAAATATACTAACAATAATGAATTCGTTGTGATTAAGTGTTGTGTGCCCTTTCCACTGTAAGTGTTGTGTGCCCTGCCACTGTAAGTGTTACACTTTTTTTTTTTTTCCGTTTTGTTCCTTGTTTGTTTTATTTTTATTTATATTTTGATATTTCTTTGAAACAAATTCACCTCTTGATGCAATTTCAATTACTTTTAACGTAAAGTGTTTTTTACTTGTTTGAGTAAATTGTTTGTGTCTATTTACAATTAGTGTTAAAGTGTTCAATCAGTTTTTCTTCATATTTTTATTTCTTATTTAACCTGAGTTTTCCCAGTGGACACTATATTACTGCAATTCGATTATTTCTACCACCTTATTTTTGATGAACTTGTTCTGCAGTGAATTATTTTGTTTGCACTTGTACTGCAGTGAATTATTTGTTGCATTGTTCTTGCAGTGAATTATTTTGTTGCACTTGTTTCTATCTGCAGTGAATTATTTTGTTTGCACTTGTTCTGCAGTGAATTATTTTGTTGCACTTGGTTCTGCAGTGAATTATTTTGTTGCACTTGTTCCTGCAGTGAATTACTTTGTTGCACTTGTTTGCCAGTAATTTTTGTTTTTGCTCTTGTTTGCAGTGAATTATTTGTTGCACTTGTTCTGCTGTGAATTATTTTGTTGCACTTGTTCTGCAGTGTTTATTTTCTTTTATTGATATTTTTATGGAATTATTTTTTAATTTTGTTTATGCATTCTTGAGAAAAGTACTTAAAATTTCCCAGTTAACAATTTAGTAATTTTATTTTCTATTTTTACATTGATTTAAGTTGATTTATTATATTAAATTTCTTTATTGCAGAGTAAATAACAGCTCATTATGCTTTTAGTTCAGTCTCAGTAAATATTTGTACTTGTATATTTCAATGTTAATTTTTTTTATCTTGGGCCAATAAGTCTTTCACATTGAGTTGTTCCTTTCCACTTGCAGTGTATCTTAGACATTTTTTATTACTTCTGCCGAATTAGTTGCATCTTTTTATTTCAATTCTAGAATTTTGTATACATTTCTATTGATCATTATTTTTGCCTTATTTGTTCTCGTGCAACTTTGCCATTATGTCTCACATACCGTCAAGTGATCCTTTAGTGATGTCGACACTCAGACCTCTCAGGCTACTGCTGCTGCTGTCCATCATCCTCACAGTTCCTAGCGACTGACAAAACCGCCCCCAGACACCGAGATACTATAGTTATACTCGTGATTCCCTTGATGCGTTACCTTTTTTTCAATGGCCATGTACATAGTCTTGAAGCATGGTTTGCGGCCATTCGTTCTCGTGCTGGTGCTCTAGTGAAGGTCCTCCTTCAGAGGAAAGTCTTATCAGACTTGCTAAAGAGCTCTTTATCGATCCCTGCTGCTGTTCACGTTGTTGATCTCCTTGATATGCGTGACTTCGGGAATCTTACTAAGTGGTCACAATATGAGGAACTGATTCGTTCTTTCCTTGTCCAGTAAAAACAGTTGATCCATATGTCGTTCTTAGGGAACTAGTGAATGCTACACCCATGAGTAATGAATCGTTGAGTGCATTTGCTGTTAGATTAGACAAACTTTTATCATCATTTATCAATGCTGTCCAGTCATCAGCTTTTCTCCCTGAAGGGGCTAAACCATTTACAGAATCGCTTCTAAAAAAGCAGCTTTTGGAGCAATCAAAGAACTAATGCCCCCTTTGCTTCCGTGTGTGCTTATGGGGCTCACCCCCCAACTGTGACGATGGAACCACTTACACCCTTTAAATCATGTACATTCCTTGTGCCCCCGGGGTACTTTCCCATGATTAAAAGTAATTTCACACCTATGCCTCAGTCTGCACCACCTCTTGTTTGCGCCACAGAGACAAATCGTGGTCGTACCATCTCCGAGGTCACCAAGAACCAGTGTACAGAGTCGTTAAAAACCCTCGTAGTATCATAGTACTTTCAGAAACCCATAGTCGGCGGACTTGTTACAACTGTGGTTTTCGTGGCCATATTGCAATTAATTGTCCTGATAGTTACCCTAAGAAAACGTCGTACTGATGATGAGTACCCAGATCTTCCCTACTGTACTATCATAGAATACATGGACATGACACATCTGAGTGCAATGCTCTCTATAACCTTCAGTACTCTAGGTCTTTCCGTGGCCGTTCCAAACCGCAGAACCCGTAGAGGAAACAGATATCGTGGTTCTCAAAATAACCAGAACCAGGCTTTTTCTTCCAATTCTCAAACTACCAGAACCAGGCCCCATTCTTCCAATTCGGGGAATTCGAGCGATCCAGTCAAACCGTCCCATGGTGACAGTAGGTGATAATGAGTACACCATCCCCGTTCACAATTCCTTTGAAGCCTTAAGCAGTCTCGAGAATGACAATCCTGCTGATGATGTTGCTTCACATGTCTCGGGACGTAGATGATTTTGGGGATGAAGTAGAACAAGCCCTTTTCTGATGACAATCCACCTTTTTGTTTTGCACATAACTCCAATGCAACCATAGGCCCTATAGTGCAAGCATCTGTTCATAATGCGCCCTTTTCATTTGTTCATGGACTCTGGTGCGCAAGTCAATATTATTAGGTCTAGTTTTGTTAAGGATAAGCAGTACGACATGTCCTTCTCGTAAACCGACTCATGTGTCCTCCCTTAGTGGAGTAGCTGGTTCTCACCTGCGTGTCCGAGGTCGGACTTCCCTAACCTTTCTATTCAAGGTAGAGACTTCACTGCTTCCTTCCTTTTTGGGTCGACCAGATTACTTTCCCCTGGTGACCTTCTGCTGGCTTTGCTTCCATGCGATTTAAACGCATTGTGCTCGACCCTTTATCGATGGCATGCCCAAATTGACGACTTGATCGTTCCATTCGGGGGTTACCAGCTTGGATCCGAGATCGGGCCATACTGCCGCAGAGTATGACACTCGAATTAAGTACTTACGGGCCAGTGCATTTTCCAGTAGCGTACCCAAGGGGTCAGCACTGATGATCCTGTCACTTCTGTCTGTGTCCTGAAAACTTCAGACTTGCAAGATAGTGTCCAGTTACCTCAATGCCCCGAGGACGCTCTGACTACCTTGAGTGCTGAGCCTACCCCTGCAATGTCTGCTAGTTCAAGTAGTAGTTTCTCCACAGGGACGCCTTGTCGAAAAAATTACTTGCAACTAGTAATGCCATCTCTTGTTGATGTCACATGCCGTCTGCAGAAAGACGTTTCTGTCGCAGCTAGTGCCCTCACAGAGTGTCTGTAGTTGTTCCTAGTGTTCCAGTTGGTGAAAAACGTCCTAGTTGACAGTGATTCTTGCAAAGTAAAAGGCCTATTTGTTGAACCATCCTACTGTTGTAAGAGATAGTAAGATCCATTTCTTCCTAGCCAACACTTCTGGTCACAGTGTTCGCCTCAGAGCAAATACCAATCTTTTTTGACCTTGTTCACTATCCTTACCCTGTTCGGGTAAAAGGGTGAGTTGTCCCCTGACCAATGGTCGGTGCTATTTCTGCTGGGGAGACCTCATCCACTTCACGGGATCAATCTGTTCCACCAGTTAGGAGAAAGACTTAGCTCCTACTGACTTCCCAATGAAGTCAAGCGTTTGTTGACTCTGTTGAACAAAGGGCGTAAAAGCCATTGCCTTACAGGTGAGAAGATGGGTATAACGAACTTATTGTCCCATCGTATTCCACTTGAACCTGGTACTAGACCCATCTACATACCTGCGTACAGAATGCCTCATTCACAAGTTGCTGTCGCAGAAGAATTGATAAATCAAATGTTTGATGATGGAGTTATTGCACCTAGCAATTCCCCTTTGGGAATGCACCCTTGATACTAGTACCTAAGAAGGATGGTACTTGGCGCCCAGTGATTGATTTTAGGAAGTTAAACGCGAAAACCATTCCAAATCGCTTTCCACTCCCTGTACTGGGTGATCTTTTACGTAACATCGGAGTTTAACAAAGTCTTTTCAACCCGGGATTTGTTACAAGGGTTTGGCAAGTCCCTCTTCACGAGGCAGCCAAGAGCTAACTGCATTCTCCACTCCTAAGGTCATTATCACTTCCTCCGTATGGCGTTTGGATTACGATTTTTCCCCCCTATCACGTTCTAAAGGGCTCATGACTAATATCTTTAGAGGTCTCATAGGTAATGCACTTAGGGTGTACTTAGATGACGTAATCGTCATGTCTAATGACGTGGATACACACTTGAAAAGACTTGATGTAGTACTTGGTAAGCTTGAAGAAGCCAATTTAAGATCAAACTGGGCTAAAATGTCAATTTTCCCGATCAGAAATTAAGTTTCTTGGGCACGTAGTCACTCCTAAGGGGTTACGACTGACCAAAGTAAAGTAACTGCATACTAAATTTTCCAACACCCAAAACTGCTGAGCCGAAAGTCCTTTGTGGGCTTAGCAGGGTTTTTTTTAGATCTTTCATTGCCAATTTTTCTTCCATAGCTGCTCCTCTAACTGAGTTGCTTAAGAAAGACCTCCTTTTGTTTGGACCTTCTGTCAAGAAAGAGCATTCCAAAATCTAAAAGAAAAGCTAACATCTGCTCCAATTTGAAATTTCCAGATTTTTTTCAGCCCTTCTATCTGACAACTGATTTCTAGTTCAATTGGCCCTAGGGGCCGTACTAAACCTCAGAAGACCGATGGCAAGTACAACGCAGTTGCATTTGCTAGCCGAGTCCTTACGAAGGCTGAACGTAATTATACAGTAACTGAACAAGAAGCTTTAGCAATAGTAATGGTCTTTAAAGGGACTTTTGGACATTTTTTATCAGTACTTGTTCATGTCTTGACAGAAACCCTGCTCCACTGATACCTTTATTCCAGAACAAAAAAACCTACTGGAAGGTTAGCCAAAATGGACCTTTACTATCCAAGAGTTCAATCCCACCTTTGAGCATTTTAAACCCGGGAAGTAAAATGTAGTCGCAGATGCCTTATCGCGACATGTTAGTATAGTAACTGCAGACCCTCCATTTAGTGCTGAAGATGTAAAGAATGCTCAACGAACAGATCCCATGTGGTCTGGTGTATTCGATTCCTGCTCCAGAAGATCTTTTTCTGACTGTGAAGCCACCAGCACCCATCAGTGACTTTGTCATGAACCAAGAATTACTGTATCGAACAGCCGAGTTGGGTACTCCTAGCAGAAGAGTATACCCGTTTTGTAATTCCACAGTCACTAGTGAATGACCTTACAGCTAGTTCACGATTTTACCAGGTGTTGCACACCCTGGTATGGATCGTTCAGTAAAAAAAGCCAGATTGAAATACTTTTGGCCTTGTATGGCACTGATATTTTTGAGTATGTTAAGAAATGTAGTGTCTGCATGCAACATCAAGGTAATGCTAATGTCCTAATTCAATCCAAGTATATCCAACCACAAACGAACCTTGGGAAAGAGTTGCGCTAGATTTGTTAACTAATTTCCAAAGTTCCCTCCAGGGAAACAAACATCTGTGTGTATGGTAGACCATTTCACCAATATTGTGAGTTATTTCCTATTGCAGATAAGACTGCTGAGACAGTAGCTAAGGGGTTTAAAGAATGCATTACTGCAGGCATACCACCCCCAAGTCCCTAGTAACAGATAATGGAGGTGAATTCTGTAATGAAATTCTTGAAAATTTGTGCACCTTGTACAAGATCTCTAAATCCACCATTTTTCCTCATCATCCTGCCAGCAATGGGTTAGCGGAACGAACCAATAAGAAAGTACTTGATGTCTGAGAGCCACTATCAATCCCAACAGTGAAACTTGGGATGAAGTTATACCTGATGTGCAGTGTGCTATAAATTTTTGCTTACAATGTTTTTATAGGTGACACTCCACATTAGCATTGTATGGTGTAGATAAACGTTTGCCTTTTGAGTTGCTATATTCTAATCCGAAACCAAATTACAACCCTGATGATTTCATAGCAACTCGTACCAGCTTGCTCAAAGTGTTTTTAGAAGAATCCGTGAAACACTTCATAAATCAACAGCAGAATTTACAAGAGTCGCAAAACACTCGAGCAAAGCCATCCAAATCAAAGTAGGCGAGAGTTTGCTGATTAACTTTAACAAAACGTCCTGCAAAGCCAAAGCTTGATCAAAAGTTTTTTGGTCCTTATCGAGTAGTTGACTAATCACTGGGAATAAGTATAAGGTTAGAGAGATTAGTACTGGTCATTTTAAAGAATTGCGTTTGATCATATGAAGTTAGTATGTGATGATAATGATGTTCCAACCCCGACTAATGTGACAGACTCTAACAATCCTCCCCGATCCTGTACTGTCTTCCTCTGATACTCAGTCAGACGATCAAACCCGAATGTCGTTATTCCCTACGTACACGACAGGATTTAGAAATCCTCAAGATCATTTGTAACATCCAATTCAGATTTGCCTCAAATACAGCATGAGTTAGCTAATGCTACAGAGTTTGATCCTCCCAGAGATGACACCCATTCTGCATATGTCAATCTACCCTAGCAGAGTTGGGGTTAAAGTAAATAACCTGTATAGATGAATAATTACAGTATCAACTTATCAGTATTCAAGAATTTTGTTTTTGTGTTCATGTTTCTCCGCATTCTGAGAGTTAACAGCTAGAATTTGAGTGCCCGAATCTGCCTTCTGTTAAACACTCTTTCTTTTTATATATTCCTTCCTCAGAATCCGTAGATCACATGAATACAGATCGATCGATTAAAATTTTTTTTTATCACTTCTACTGTGTAATCCCAACGTTGAGTTTCTTCGATGAGTTGTGCTATATTATACCTTGTATTGCGTTACAGTTTCAGTTTCGTAAGCTTCCATTCCAAGGTTCTACTTTTTGTATGTTATAATGTTTAATTGTTGTGTACTTTGACATTGTACAGAATCAGCCCAAGCCGTACACCTGCCATCTCTAGTTTGTATTAGTTGTATGTTGGGACGACATACGTTAGCGTCGCCGAGCTCTCAGTAGTAGTAACCAGTTACCAGTAACCAGTGTACCAGTAGTTGACTCACTACCAACCGTCTCTGCCTGAGTCACTGTCTGTATTCATATTGTGCTGACCACAGCAGTATTCAAAGACCCCCTCACATATGGGTACTGTGGGCGGCCAGTAAGTTATACGAGAGTGAGCAAGGAGATAGGCAGGCTATTGGGCGCTCCCCACATTATCTGTAATTATACATACTTCCAGCCTACATGAGTATTACTTTACCCTATCCACGTGTTCGAACTCCCACATGATAAATCCCACATGATATAAGTGTGTGGCAACCCTCCCCCCTGGCAGCCTCAGGGTGTGGCAACCCTCCCCCTGGCAGCCTCAGGGTGTGGTAACCCTCCCCCCCTGGCACCCTAAGTGTGCAGCAACCCTCCCCCCTGACAGCCTCAGGGTGTGGCAACGCTCCCCCCTGGTACCCTCATGGTGTGGCAACGTTTCCCCTGGCAGCCTCAGGGTGTGGCAACCCTCCCCCCTGGCACCCTCAGGGTGGGGCAACGCTTCCCCCTGGCACCCTCAGGATGTGGCAACCCTAACACCCTGGCACCCTCAGGGTGTAGCAACCCTCACACCCTGGCACCATCAGGGTGTGGCAACCCCCCTGGCACCCTCATGGTGTGGCAACCCCCACTCTGACACCCCCAGTGTGTGACAACACCCCATTGGCACCCTCAGTGTGTAAGAACCCTCGCACCCTGGCACCCTCAGTGTGTGACAACCCTTCCCCCTGGCACCCTCAGGGTGTGGCAACCCTCCCCCCTGGCACCCTCAGGGTGTGGCATCCATCCCGCCGGCACTCTCAGGGTGTGGCAACCATCCCCCCGGCACCGTCAGAGTGTGGCAACCCTAACACCCTGGCACCCTCAGGGTGTGGCAACCCTCACACCCTGGCACCCTCAGGGTGTGGCAACCCTCACACCCTGGCACCCTCAGGGTGTGGCAACACCCCCCTGGCACCCTCAGTGTGTAACAACCCTCACACCCTGGCACCCTCAGTTTGTGGCAACCCTCCCTCCTGGCACCCTCAGGGTGTGGCAACCCTCCCCCTGGCACCCTCAGGGTGTGGCAACCATCCCCCCGGCACCCTCAGGGTGTGGCAACCCTCCCCCCCTGGCACCCTCAGGGTTTGGCAACCCTCACACCCTGGCACCCTCAGGGTGTGGCAACCCCCCCCTGGCACCGTCAGTGTGTGGCAACCCCCCATTCTGACACCCCCAGTGTGTGGGGAACACCCCCCTGGCACCCTCAGTGTGTAACAACCCTCACACCCTGGCACCCTCAGTTTGAGGCAACCCTCCCTCCTGGCACCCTCAGGGTGTGGCAACCCTTCCCCTGGCACCCTCAGGGTGTGGCAACCATCCCCCGGCACCCCTCAGGGTGTGGCAACCCCCCACTCTGGCATCCTCAGGGTGTGGCAATCCTCCCCCTGGAACCCTCAGGGTGTGGCAACGCTCCCCCCTGGCACCCTCAGGGTGTGGCAACCTTCACAGCCTGGCACCCTCAGTGTGTGACAACCCTTCTCCCCTGGCATCCTCAGGATGTGGCAACCCTAACAAACCCCGGCACCCCAGTGTGTCGCAACCCCCCCTGGCACCCTTTTGTGTGTGTGGTGCGGCAACCCCCACTCTGACACCCCCAGGGGGTGGCAACACCCCTCCCCTGGGACCCTCACTGTGTATCAGCCCCCACCCCGACACCCTCGGTATGTGGGAACCCCCGGGACCCTCATGTGTGGCACCTCCCCCCCTGACACCCTCAGTGTGTGTGGTGTGGCAACCCCCACTCCCGACACCCCCAGTGTGTGCAACACCCTCCCCTGGCACCCCCCACGTGCGGCAACCCCACCCTGACACCCTCGGTATGTGGCAACCCCGGCACCCTCATGTGTGGCAACCCCCAACCTGACGCCCTCAGTGTGTGGCAACATCCACACCCTGGGACCATCGGCGTATGTGGCAAAACCCCCCCCCGACACCCTAAGTGTATGGGGAACATCCACACCCCTAACACCCTCAGTGTGCAGCAACCCTCCCGACACCCTCAGGGGTGGCAACCCCCACCCTGACACCCTAAGTGGTATGGCAACACCCACACCTAACACCCTCAGTGTGCGCAACAACCCCCCGACCCCCTCATGTGGGCAACCCCACCCTGGACACCCCAAGTGTTTGGAACACCCCACCCTAACCACCCCATGTCACAACCCT
>NC_069459.1:27841127-27871173 GCF_026875155.1 Cherax quadricarinatus
TATTTCCCAATATTTCATTTGCTTAACTTTCTTTAGTTTGGAAGGACTGATGTTTGTGTTTAAATTTTTTCTTTAGTTTTAAGGGCCCATCTGTATTGTTTTATTGATGTTTCTATCGTGGATCTTAAATGTTAGTAAGCCACAGGCAAACCTAGTTTTTTATTAGTGATATGTTTAGTTTCTAGGGACAGTGTTATACATTCTATGTATTTTGTTTTAAAAATATGTTTATCCTTTCATCATTACCATTGGGATTGGAAAATTTTTTGGGCCAGTCAACTGAATTTAGCTCTGCAGTTAAGTTACTGATGCTCATCATGGAGTCAAAAAGAGATCTTACTAAGTCCATTGGTTAGTTAGAAATATTTGTTACAAGAAAGGCTGGGTAGTGGTCAGTAGTGTTGTTTGTGATTATTCCTAAATTAAGGGGAGCTGGTATATTTTTCCATATATTTTTCAATTATGGTTGCATTAGTCTTTGTAAGTCTTGTTGGTTTTTGTTATTGCTGGTATGAGTAGTGTATTGTTTATACTGTTAATGAAATCAATTACAGGTTGGTCATCTGTTAGGCCAAGGTTGATGTTGAAGTCTCCTGCTAGTAGTAGGTGGTGCTTATTCATTTGATTGTTTGTTATTAGTGTTTTTAGTTTATCACTAAAAGCTGGGATATTAGTATGAGGCATCCTGTATATAGCGCCACTTGTTATAGGGTTACTGAGACAGCAGCGGCAGCAGCGACTTCCAAGCTCCGTACTTTTCTCCAACTACCAGAGCTACCAATGCTCCTATGATGACCTAGTTACAAGCAAAACTGCACTACCCAACGTAGCACCCAGAATGACCAAAGATTACCAACAGTGAAACCTACAAATCGAAAATAAGAGAGATCAAAGGAAGACTGCACACAAACCGAAAGCAACACCCCGCTGCCAGCCGAACAACGTAACCCTAAGCTTTGTATACTACAACTTCTTCTTTTTTTTTTTTTTTTTTTTTTTTTTTTCAACAAGTCGGCCGTCTCCCACCGAGGCAGGGTGACCCAAAAAAGAAAGAAAATCCCCAAAAAGAAAATACTTTCATCATCATTCAACACTTTCACCACACTCGCACATTATCACTGTTTTTGCAGAGGTGCTCAGAATACAACAGTCTAGAAGCATACACATATAAAGATACACAACATATCCCTCCAAACTGCCAATATCCCAAACCCCTCCTTTAAAGTGCAGGCATTGTACTTCCCATTTCCCGGACTCAAGTCCGACTATATGAAAATAACCGGGTTTCCCTGATCCCTTCACTAAATATTACCCTGCTCACACTCCAACAGAAACGTCAGGTCCCAAGTACCATTCGTCTCCATTCACTCCTATCTAACACGCTCACGCACGCTTGCTGGAAGTCCAAGCCCCTTACCCAAAACCTCCTTTAACCCCTCTCTCCAACCCTTTCGAGGACGCCCCCCTACCCCGCCTTCCTTCCCCTAAGATTTATTTTGCTTCCATGTCATTCTACTTTGATCCATTCTCTCTAAATGACCAAAACCCTAAACAACCCCTCTTCTGCCCTCTGACTAATACTTTTATTAACTCCACACCTTCTCCTAATTTCCACACTCCGAATTTTCTGCATAATATTTACACCACACATTGCCCTTAAACGGGGAATCTCCACTGCCTCCAACCGTCTCCTCGCTGCGCATTTACCACCCAAGCTTCACACCCATATAGAGTGTTGGTACTACTATACTTTCATACATTCCCTTCTTTGCCTCCATAGATAACGTTTTTTGACTCCACATATACCTCAACGCCCCAACTCACCTTTTTCCCTCTCATTCCTATGATTAACCTCATCCTTCAAAAAATCCATCCGCCGACACGTCAACTCCCAAAGTATCTGAAAACATTCACTTCTTCCATATTTCCTCCTCCCAATTTAATATCCAATTTTTCTTTATCTAAATCATTTGACACCCTCATCCCCTTTACTCTTTTCTATGTTCATTTTCAACTTTCTACCTTTACACACATTCCCAAACCATCCACAAACCCTTTGCAATTTTTCTTTAGATCTCCCATAAGCACAGTATCATCAGCAAAAAGTAACTGTGTCAATTCCTTTTGAATTTGATTCTTAACAAAAAAACAATTCCTGTAGTATTATGAGGCGCAATCTAAGGGGAAAAACAGCACCAAGGCCAGAAAGAAAACACCGAAAAATCAACTATTCAACAAGTGTAGTCAGGGGGGACGCTGGCCCAGCAACCACCCCACTCACCACAACTAAAGGGCGACACCACAACAATAACAACAAACATGGCTGCCACCAGCCCATCCCCCCCCTCTCTTCCCCGGATTCAACCTACCAAGTAGTCTCTCAGGTATGACCAACGATCCAGATACCCTAAAGTCATGCATCTCCAACTTAGTTATTGAAAATATGAATCTTCGAGAGCGCTAACAAAACAAGACACCAGGATGACACAACTCGAAAACAAAATCCTCAGTCTTGAAAAAAAGTTATCAACACCTGGAATGACTAACTGGTGACAAGACCATCCAAACAGCCCATAGATAGCCATACCCAACAAATAATATCTCTTAATACAAAGGTTGAAGAAGCAGTAAAAGAATGGAAGAACAACTTAGATAACCAGTTCAGTGACTACTTTGCTCTCCAAGAAGATAAAACTGGGGCAAGATAAACTATCAGACACAGTAAAAATTAACAGTCCACTTTTTCCCAGTGATATGAACCAAACAACAGTAAAGAAATTACTCTGCAGATCATAAAGGACCAACAAGTGTTATTGTACCAGAGTCTGAAATAAAAGAAGCCAGGTTACTAGGATCCCATGGTAGAAGAAGTGTTATGCTTAGATTCCACTCACATGACAGGAAAAAAGACTTAATTATTGCATCTATTAAAGTAAAGAAAGAGGTATACATAAACAGTGTCTTACCAAAAAACGTCAGAACCCCCTGTATAGAGTCAGAAAACTTAAGCGAGAGAAAATGACACAATCCACCAATGCTTCACACGGGATGGGAAATTCTAGTAAGGAAAACAAATGTAGGTCAACTGTAACAATCACGAACGAGAATGATCATCACGATTTCTCAGGGATCTAATCTTACAGAGAATAACTAAACAATGTCCAACTTAAAAGCCTACGTAGTGTAGTGTATGTTTTGCTCCATTATTGTTCAAATTTCATTGTACAATCTCTTAGTAATTAAATAATCACTACCTCATTTTGTGATTTTACTAGTAAGCATAAATCACCTTACGTGATTTTCTTATTTACTTTTTGTTCGCTTGAACATTAGCTGAATTGATACTTCTCTGTCCATATTACTACCTCTTATTTTTTTAAAATACTACAATTGATATTACTTACTAAAATTAATAAATATCTTTTTTACAAAAATTTAAATTTACTCTTAACTTTTTTGACATTTAATAACCATTACTTTTCTAATTACCTTTCCCTGTTTTAATACCACATTTACTATCCTAGATTACTCTTAATTACCTTGTACTGCCATATAACCTCAAGTTTAACTACCAGTGCAATATTGAATGAAATAAACTTATTTTTTTCACTTTTTTGTATCATTATTACTTACTAAATTTTTTTAAAAACACCATATTTATTTACCAGTCAATTTTACTTTTGTACATTAAACATTATTTTATACTTCCCATAACATTTTGTTGCCAAATTTTCAAGTTTTTATATTCAACCCCAACCTTTATATTATCCTTTGTACCTGTGTACCTATCTACCATCTTACTATCATATTATAACCAAGACATTACCATTGTGATTTTTTTACTTTTTATTTTTTTGGTACTTTAATTGTGAATTTTATTTTGTCAATTTAAATCTAGTTATAATCTTGATCTTGTCAACAACCTATACCAGACTCTAGTGCAATTGCAAGTACCATTTCAAATTGTATTTTTATATTATAAGTTTATATTACCTAGGTAGTAGGTTGGTAGACAGCAACCGCCCAGGGAGGTACTACCGTCCTGCCAAGTGAGTGTAAAAAGTAAGCCTGTAATTGTTTTACACGATGGTAGGATTGCTGGTGTTTTTTCTGTCTCATAAACATGCAAGGTTTCAGGTACGTCTTGCTACTTCTGCTTACACTTAGGTCACACTACACATACATGTACAAAGCATATGTATACACACCCCTCTGTTTTTCTTTTTCTTACTAGCTCTTTTCTTGTTTATTCCTCTTAATTCCATGGGGAAGTGGAACAGAATCTTTCCCTAAAGCTATGCGTGTTGTAAGAGGCGACTAAAAATGCCAGGAGCAAGGGGCTAGTAACCCCTTCTCCTGTATATATTACTAAATGTGAAAGGAGAAACTTTTTTTTTTCCTTTTGGGCCCCCCCGCCTCGGGGGGAAAAACCGGGGGGTTGTTTGAAAGAAAAAAAGTTTTTATTAAAAATTCCCCCTACCATCTGTCCATTTAACTTTGTTTACCATTACTTAATTTTACCCCTTAAAAATTTTTCCCCCTTTTAATTTTTTTATAAAACCCATCCAAGTTTAATATCCACAATTTTTAAAAAATAACCCAAGGGTGCAATTCTCAGGTGCAAAAGTAGGATAATTTTAAAAAATTTTGCCATTAAAATTTCCAAAAACCCATTTATTTAAATTACCTTTTTATTGTTCACCCCCAAAAACCTATATTAGCCCCTTTTTTTTTAAAAATTTTAAAAACTAAAATTTCCCTAATTTTTTAAAAAATTCCCTTTTAAAAAGTACTACCTACTAAAAAAATTTTCCCAAGCTCAAATTTATAGATCATCACTTTATTTGTTTTACCCCTTAGCTAAATTATTCTACATTTTTTAAAATTTAAATTAGGTCCCTTTTTTTAGCTTAAGCCCTATTTACTTTTTTTTTAAAATTTTAAATTTCTAAAAATAATTCACTACAAATTTTTATGTTTAACAAGCATTAAACCTGATACCAACCCCCTTTTTTAATGATTTTAAAAAATCAAACATTTTACTGAAATTTATTTACACCCCGAAAAAATAAAAGGCACTTCTAGTGCCAACAACAACATAACTATCTTTTAACAACAATATAAAGATTTTTAAGCAACATTACAAAGACCCATAGTATTCAAAATTTCCCCTTACATCCCAAAATGCCCATCTTTTACACTAACGAAACCTGGCTAAAGCCGGATAGTAAAAGATGCAAAATGCCATTCCGGGTTTACACAGCCAAACACAACTGAAAGCCAGACCAAAAAGGGGGGTGGCACACCCATATACTACTAAACCCAACTAGAAGTATCACTAATATTTGCACAAGGATGAACAGGGGGAATATAAATAGCTAAATTCAAATCCAAATACCACAAAAAAACCCCTCCCATTGATAAAACCCCTTTCAGATTTTCCCCAGGGCCCCCAAAAATTAGCCCCAATTTTTCAAAAATCAGGAAGTATGAAAAACTGAAAGCACCATGAAAAAAAAGAACACTTAAATACTCCCCAGGTGACTTCAATATAATCCCCCTCAAGACCAGGAACCACACGTTACTGAATTCACGAACACAATGAGTAACTGTATGTTACTACCAACTGTAACAAAACCTACAAGAGTTACAGAGACTAGTGTTTCCCTACTTGACCACATCTGGACCAACACCATATCCCCTTTAAAATCAGGCATAATTACAGATAATACCACAGACCACTACCCTACTTTCCTCATAACAACTCTTGGTAAACTACCCCAAGACACTACTAAAGTCACCTTCAGACTTCACAATGAGGCAGCCATTAATAACTTCACAACAGCAGTAGCAAACATTGATTGGCACACTGAGCTAGAAATCTATACAGATATTGACGAATGTATTAAGGTAAGGTACCTAGAGATTGGCAGAGAGCATGCATAGTTCCTTTGTATAAAGGCAAAGGGGATAAAAGAGAGTGCAAAAATTATAGGGGGATAAGTCTGTTGAGTGTACCTGGTAAAGTGTATGGTAGAGTTATAATTGAAAGAATTAAGAGTAAGACGGAGAATAGGATAGCAGATGAACAAGGAGGCTTTAGGAAAGGTAGGGGGTGTGTGGACCAGGTGTTTACAGTGAAACATATAAAGTGAACAGTATTTAGATAAGGCTAAAGAGGTCTTTGTGGCATTTATGGATTTGGAAAAGGCGTATGACAGGGTGGATAGGGGGGCAATGTGCAGATGTTGCAAGTGTATGGTGTAGGAGGTAGGTTACTGAAAGCAGTGAAGAGTTTTTACGAGGATAGTGAGGCTCAAGTTAGAGTATGTAGGAAAGAGGGAAATTTTTTCCCAGTAAAAGTAGGCCTTAGACAAGGATGTGTGATGTCACCGTGGTTGTTTAATATATTATAGATGGGGTTGTAAGAGAAGTAAATGCGAGGGTCTTGGCAAGAGGCGTGGAGTAAAAGATAAAGAATCACACACAAAGTGGGAGTTGTCACAGTTGCTCTTTGCTGATGACACTGTGCTCTTGGGAGATTCTGAAGAGAAGCTGCAGAGATTGGTGGATGTAGGGTGTGCAAAAGAAGAAAATTAAAGGTGAATACAGGAAAGAGTAAGGTTATGAGGATAACAAAAAGATTAGGTGATGAAAGATTGAATATCAGATTGGAGGGAGAGAGTATGGAGGAGGTGAACGTATTCAGATATATTTGGGAGTGGACGTGTCAGCGGATGGGTCTATGAAAGATGAGGTGAATCATAGAATTGATGAGGAAAAAGAGTGAGTGGTGCACTTAGGAGTCTGTGAGACAAAGAACTTTGTCCTTGGAGGCAAAGAGGGGAATGTATGAGAGTATAGTTTTACCAACGCTCTTATATGGGTGTGAAGCGTGGGTGATGAATGTTGCAGCGAGGAGAAGGCTGGAGGCAGTGGAGATGTCATGTCTGAGGCAATGTGTGGTGTGAATATAATGCAGAGAATTCGTAGTTTGAAAGTTAGGAGGAGGTGCGGGATTACCAAAACTGTTGTCCAGAGGGCGAGGAAGGGTTGTTGAGGTGGTTCAGACATGTAGAGAGAATGGAGCGAAACAGAATGACTTCAAGAGTGTATCAGTCTGTAGTGGAAGGAAGGCGGGGTAGGGTCGGCCTAGGAAGGGTTGGAGGGAGGGGGTAAAGGAGGTTTTGTGTGCGAGGGCTTGGACTTCCAGCAGGCATGCGGAGCGTGTTTGATAGGAGTGAATGGAGACAAATGGTTTTTAATACTTGACGTGCTGTTGGAGTGTGAGCAAAGTAACATTTATGAAGGGATTCAGGGAAACCGGCAGGCCGGACTTGAGTCCTGGAGATGGGAAGTACAGTGCCTGCACTCTGAAGGAGGGGTGTTAATGTTGCAGTTTAAAAACTGTAGTGTAAAGCACCCTTCTGGCAAGGCAGTGATGGAGCGAATGATGGTGAAAGTTTTTCTTTTTCGGGCCACCCTGCCTTGGTGGGAATCGGCCAGTGTGATAATAAATAATTAATAATTTTCTAAAAAAGACCCAATACCTCTATAACAAGCACTGCCCTAAAAAAACTAAACAGATGACAGCAAAGAGACTGAACAGTCCCTGGCTAACACCCAGCATTCTCAAATCCATAAATACAAAATACCAATATGAAAAACAGTACAGAATGGGTCACATAACCAGAGACCAAACAAAACTATCGTAAATCCCCAAACCCTGAAAAAGGGGGGGGCAAAAAAATTTGTATTTGAAACGATTACCAACTTATGAGGTGAATAAAAAAGACCGAAAACCCTATCAAAAATTCGGGGAACAAAAAAGTTTCACGAAATAGCGAAAAAAAATTACAAAATCAGATGAATCCCAACTCCCCCCAAACAGAAACAGCAAACGACTCAATGATTTCTTCTCCCACTATAGGACAAAACCTTGCAAAAAAATCCCAACTCAAAACCCCCACCAAATGATACCTCACCGGCAACTACCCAACCACTGTTCCTACTCTGACAAACCCATACAAGTCCCCCTTTTTCAAGCACTAAAAAACAAGGCAGGGATTTAAGTACCTTACCCCCCTTTTTACAAAAAAGTGTCCGTCTACCCAATCATTGCAAACTTTTTAAACAAATCCATTGAATCCTCCACCTTTCCCTACGTACTAAAAAATAGAAGGGTCACCCTGATCCACAAAGGAGGAACCAAACAGGTTGAATAACTATAGGCCAATACCAACTTAAAACCCTTCTCAAAAAATCTTCAAAATTTTTAATTTCAAAAACGAAAATCCTACCTTATCTCCCAAAACAAAAAACCCCTCCCAATTTTTGGATTCGGGCCTAATAAAAATACTAATGAGCTATTATACACATGCTAGAACATATATACACTCAATGAGAAAAAAGAAGTCCCACTGGGGATCTTCATTGACTTAACGTAAAGCTTTTGATACAGTTGACCATGACTTGCTCCACGTAAAATTGTCACACTATGGTATAAGAGGGCACTCCCTCAATACCTCAAGTATACCTCAGAAACGAAGCCAAATTGTACGAAAAATGGGGCAAACTCTTCGCGAAACCAATTACAGTTGGTGTCTGTTACGACTTAATCTTCACCGTAACAATAGGGGCACAAATAACTCCTTTTTTTTTGTTAGTTTTATTTTATTACCAATCATTTAGCTTCATTGGATTTGGTTAGGAATTAAAATAACCCACAAGAAATTTATAAATGAAACACTATACAGCAAGAAACCCATCTTACGTTAAAAATTCTCTTAAAAAGGGGGGGATAAAAAATTTTTCAAAAAATAATTCTTTTTTAGAAAGGTCAAAGGAAAACGAAATAGTTATCTTTCATAATGACTGAATTACCAACTAAGGCAAAGGCAAACTTGGTATAAATTTTTTAGTTTAACTGGGGACTTTGGGTTAAGCCCCGTAGGTAGAGCAGGAGTGACTGTCCACTCAACTACTTCATAGTCAACTTCAGCTCGGCCAGAAGGCGAGCGAGCGTAAATTCTAAAACCACCAATTGGTACTCAGTAGTGGTTACACATTCGTAATACCTAACCTAATAATATATAATATTATAGTTATAAAATCAGGGGGGAAAGATTAATAAAATACAAATAATAAAAGAAGTGCTTTTAAAATTTTCCCATACTGAAACCCCGATAAAAAATATATAGTCGAACCTGTTTTATCTAGAGTAAAAAAGTGGTTCGGATAATTATTACAAACTTTTTTAACCGGCCTTTTTTATTTTTGTATAAATGGAGTGAAGTGGGGGCCAAAAACACCCCCCCCCTCGTGACTGACGGTCCCATTGACTTGTACTCTTGTGGTGGGTAGCATCTGTCAAGTAGCAGGGGTTGTAACATAGACAGCAGCCCCATCATCTCCAGCTTTCTCCACAACTTAGATGGCAAAAAATACCGATCATCTTTTAAAAATAAAGGGTTATTAAAAAAATTTAAAGGGCCAGAGGGGCATCACAATGAGTTTATGTTTTCCTTTTATAGGGGAAAATGGTAATAGAAAAGGGGTTGAATTCTCAAAGCCCAACGAAGTTCTGGCGTTCTTCGATTTATAGAATTTATGGGGGAAAAAGGGATTATGATCGGAGTACCCCCGATATCTGAGGGGTAGAAGACCCAAATATACTCAAATTCTCAGGCTACAACGGAGCTAAGTTTCTTTTTCTTAGTTGATATTTTTTGGGTGTTTCTTTAATTAAAGAAAAATAAAAAAACGGGTTTAATAGGTCAAATTTGGACCCTTTCGTAACAATGGGGCCCCAAAGCATACGCACTGGCATCTTTTTGAAAGGGGGAAGGGTTTTTTATTAAAATCGATTAGCAATCGGGGGAAGAGGATAGTAATCTTTTTAAACGATTAAAAGCTTTTTCCAGCCCCTGAGCCCTAAAAACGGTTTTGGATTGTTAATTCATTTGGGGGAAAAAAGCTCCTGTGAAAATTTGGACAGAACCGAGGGTAGTAACCGGCAACTCCTAAAAATCTGATACCTTTTCCTACCCTTGGGGGTAGGAAATTCAAAAGGGGGCCCTTTTTTTTGGGGTTTAAAAGGAGCGACTTCCCCTTTTGTAAAATCCGAATCCTAATATTTAATTTTCTCTGGCCAAACTCACATTTGGGAAAAAATTTCACTGTAAAAATTATGTTTATTTAAAGGGTCAAACAAGGCTTAAGCGCTAAGGTGTTGGGGCCAACGTCGCTGTAACACTAAGTCGTTAAGAAAGCTCTACTCCGTCCAATCCCCCCTAATATGTTATAATACGCTGGAACGAAAGGGGCCCGCGTTACAGAACCGAAGGCAAAACGCAATACTTGTTAGGCCCCCGGGTATCGTAAAAGCCGATACTCTTAGCTCTTGGGTGACAAGGGGGACTTGGTAATACCCTCTTAACAAGTCCAATTTATGTATACTTAGCTCGGGGAGACCTTGTCTTTAAGTCGCAATTCTGGGTAATTGGAAACCCACAGGTACTTTTACAGCATTGATTTTCTAAAACCGTGACATAGGGAAAATCCCTCGGTTTTGGGGACTAGAATGCCGGGGATCCCAAGGACTGTTATTGGGTTTTATCAACCCTGTAGAGTAAAAAGTTCCCTCTCCCCTCTAGCTCACCTTGTTTTTTGGGGACTCACTCTGTAGGGAGATTGCTTGTTTGGGAGTAGGTTCTTGAGAAAATCGTGCACACCCAACGTAACTTTTGGGGCCCCATTGAATAGGTGGAGATTTCCTTTAAATCAGGGATTTTTTTCGTGCCCTTTTGTCCATTCCAGATTTATCAGAAGGAATTTAAATTTTTAAGGCGGGAAAATTTTTCAGAAAATGGTATTCCTTCTTTTTCATCCGAACTTCCCCGGAACCCCGTTCTTGTTCGAGGATTTTGTAGAAATGGTGAAACGATTCCTGAATGGGGTTTTTAAAGTTGGTTAAGTGATACTCCGTTGTGAGTTCCTCTTTTTTCGGCGTCCTTACCAAGTATTTCCGTCCTTAGGCGCTTCACGATTTCAAAGGACCTTAAAATTTTGGGCTGTGAGCATGCCCTGAAAAATTTTTTTTTAACCAGAACTTGATTTTTTTGTTAAAATGAACGAAGTTTAGTTCGACGACTTTTTCCTCTTCATCTTACTCTGTGCTTGTCGTAAGTTTTGGGCGGCCAATTCTCTACTGGGCTCGGCGTTTTTTATTAAGGTAGGAGAGCCCCAAAAAGTCGGCGTTTTTTCCCCCGGGGTCCAAGTTTCTTTGAGAACCTTACTGTCCTCTTTTGATCCCCTAATTAACTAAAAGGGCAAAATTCAAGTTTCTTGTTCGCTTTTTTAGGCAAACAAAAGTAGGGTACCTTCATCCCAATCTTTGGGAAAACTGTAAACAATAGGACCCCCACATAAACTTTAAAGTTTGATGGAACCTTTCCACCACGCCTTGTGATTGGGGTCGTAGGGGGGCGCGTAAAACCCTCTTGACCCCCCAACTGAGCCAAGGCTTCACGGAAAAAAATTTCGAAAATAAAATTGACCCCTTATCCTTGAACTTCTCTTGGAAACCAAAGGAGAGAAAATTAATCATGCTCTCACTATTAGGACATTAACCCCCTGAGAGGAAATGCTTCCCGGGGACCGGTGACGGTGTCCCTG
Source organism: Cherax quadricarinatus (assembly GCF_026875155.1). Lineage (NCBI taxonomy): Eukaryota > Metazoa > Arthropoda > Malacostraca > Decapoda > Parastacidae > Cherax > Cherax quadricarinatus. The sequence goes on from NC_069459.1 coordinate 27,852,804, forward strand.
ATGGAAAAAAGGAACTGGTTGCCCTCCGGTCTTTTGGGGGACGGGGCCCACACAACATCACCAACGTGAAAAGGGGCGTGTTTTTTGTTAAAAGGGGTTTAACGGGCAGGTGTGGGTTTGTGCAGGTTTTCCTCTAGTTGACACACGGAACGTTCTTACATACCGTTTCCCCTTCTTCCTTCTTTTTGGGCCCTTTAAGTGCTTAGCAATTTTTCTAAAAGTCTTCTTTTGTCCCAGAGTCCACCTTTGGGGCTGCATGAGCAAACTTACTGCTAAATTTTTTTAAACTGGGTAGGCAAGCCATAATGATCACTTTTAAGAGATCCTATTTCTTTTTCGTAAGTCCCCTTTTCCCCATAGTAAGAGCTGTCACTTTTGGGGGCCCTTTTCCCAAAACAGCCAAACTTTCCGAGGTCACTTAAGGAGGGGGCTATTTGGAGTTTTTCTTTCTAGATCCTCCTTCGAGAATAAAACTATTTCGGGAAAAACCATAGAACTGGTATTGGTTCTGGGGGGATTGTTGGTACCTCGAGGTTTCCCTTGAATATGTCTCTTACTCTACGTCGACTGTCCATGACTTCCTCCGATACCAACTGAGAACGCGACGTTTGGTCATCGCCCGGGTTACTCCTCAGAGGAAAAGGGGAGGTTGTTCGTCGGCTTTCGAGACGTAATTTTTTCCCCGGTTGGATTTCCATAACTATGGGGTCTTTCCATATTTCCCCTTCCGCTAATCGTTCCCCAAACAATGGGTTTGTCTTTTATGGGGGAATTTTTGGGGAAAACCCGATTGACGCCAGCCTGTAAAATAGGGGGTTTCAACATATAAAAATTGTACAGGGGTAATCGCGTAGTGGGGCCCCCCATAAGCTTCCACAGAGCGCGAAACCCGTAAGATTTTGGCGGGGGAAAGATAACATCCTTCCTTAAAAATGTTAAGTAGGGCCCCCGTATCCCCAAAAAATTTTCTTCAAAAACTGGCTATCGGTAATTCCTACTTTGCTTTTGGAAAGTAAGGACTCATAGCTCTTGACAAGTTTACGAGATACCCTATTTGATAGTAACTAGGAGGGTCTTTCCTTTCCTTGGGACAGAGCGTCTTACTTTGCTGGACTTCCTTTTTATGAGTCGAGAGGATATGATTTGTGGGGCAATTTAGGATGGACTCCTTCCCGGTCCCTATCACCTTAAAGCATTGTGATTTTAAAAATTTCCCCGCCCAACAGTACAAAATTTAATTTTTTCCCCCTGACCCATCTGGTCTAAGGATGGGTCGAGAATTTGGTGTTTTCCCTTTCGGGTTTTCTTGTTACACGGGAGTGAAGGGTTGGGTAGGTGTTTCCGAAGGCTTCGCAGGTTCGGGTCTCGTTGCTGGTTTGATAAAACCTGGTGCTTTCAGATTTCACCAACCTCTGGGAAATCTCGAATTGTCTGCCAGCGCGGCAGTCTCTAACAACGTCGTTTTGCGGATGGCCCAAAAAAACTGCAACCCCTTGGGAAAATTTTCATACAAATCTTCTGTAACATTTAAATTTTGATAGATCTTTTAAAATCGTGACCCGAGAAGCTTGACACCAACGTTCAAAGCCATCTTTTCCCCCGGGCAAAACTAAAAAAGTTTGTCCTGTTTGCCCCTTTCATGGAACGAAAAGCTATTTTGGGAATAATAGGGAGCATTCATATCTTCTAAAATAGTTCTCTTTTCTCGTCGACGGACATAAAATCATATGGTAAGGAGGCGAACAAGATGCGCCTTCCCTAAAGATGTGTGCAGCAATGTGGCCCTTGCTTTGGGCCCGCCCATTGAAAGTGCCCGATTTCAAAAATTTCAAAGAAATTTTTTCTAAGTCGTTTTTTAAACTTAGGTACCATTTGAGTGCTTTAACAAATCAAACCCGGGTTTCCGTGCTCTTCAAGTCTTTTTCTTCTGGAACCCCTTCTGCTTTTTTTTTAAAACGAAACCCTTTTACGCCTAAATTCTTTCCCCCTTTTGATCTTCTAGTTCGTTTGAAGTTTTTTTTAATATAATATCTTCTATTCTCTCTAGTTTTTTCGGCGTGAAATTCCCCAAAAGGTAAAGCCCGAAGGGAAATTCGGGGCCTCTCCCGGGAAATTTTTGGGGGGGGGGGAGCACCAGTCCCAAAAAATTTTCCCCCCTCATTTACTGAGGGTTCGTTCCAAACCCCCGATACAAATCCGGGGGAAAAGAAGGGGGGGGCGCTTTGAACTGGGTGGTATAAGGCTTTTAAAACCCCGGGTTTAAATTCATTATTAACAGTTCCCGTCCTGGGATTTTTACTTCCCCAAAATGAGAAATAAAAATATCTTCCGAATCTGTTCTGGCATTGCTTGGGTTTTCGGAAATAATCTACCTTAATTAGGGACCTAAAAGTCTCTGCGCTATGGGATCTATTTAAGGTATATCTAACTGCTAGCATTTGCCAAAATTCGTAATTTTAAAGTGTCAAGGTACCTCTTTAATTCATAAAAATGACTTAATTTCTGGATCCATTTTCTTAATTCTCGCAAGGGAGTTTATTTTAAGCAAAAAAAAATATGACTTAGGTAATAGCTCCCGACAGACAACCCATTTGTTACACTTAATTTCACCGTAACAATGGGGCACAAATAACCCCCCTTTTTTTTTTGTTAGTTTTATTTTTTTCCCAAAATCATTAGCTTCTTTGGTTTTTGGTTATGAATTAAAATAACCAAAAGAAATTATAAATAAAACACTAAAAAGCAAAAAACCCCTCTTACGTTCAAATTCTCTTTAAACAGAGTTTGATACAAAATTTAAATTAATAATCTACCTTTTTTAGAAAGGCAAAGGGTAACGAAATAGTTATCTTTATAATTTAATGAATTCCCAGACAAAGGGCAAGGCAAACTTGGTATAAATTTTTGTTTAAGTGGACTTTGGGTTGAAGCCCCGTCCGAGCAGAGCGGGAGCTGACTGTCTCACTAAACTACTTATAGTCAACTTCAGTCGGCCAGAAGGCCGCGTAGCGTCAATTCAAAAAAACCCCCTTTTGGTCACTACTAGGGGGGTTCACTTTCGAAAACCCTAACCAAATTAAAAAAATTAATATTATAGTTATAAAAATCTGGGGAAAGATAAAATAAATACAATTAATACAATGAATGCTTTGATGATTATCTGTACCCGATAATAATAATAGTCAAACCCTGTTTTATCTACTAGTAATAAAGTGGTTCGCGAATTTATTACAGAACTTATTTAACAGCCTTTTTTTTTTGTATTAATGGGTGAAGTAGGGGCGCGTAACAGTGTCCCAGGGGAATGTTTTTGGCCCCTCTTCTTTTTCCTATACATAAATGACCTTTCCCAAAATGCTTCGAAATTACTAAAACCCACCTATTGCAGATGACACTAATACGTCTTCCCCACCCGAGCCAGTAGCTACCAATACTGTAAAAAGAATTCAGAAAATATCTACCCGGGGAGGCTAACAAACTTACATAAAAATTGACAAAACCCACTTCATTTGTTTGGTACAGAGCTACAGATGTCCCCCCTTTTTCAAATGATAAACGGTCACCTATACAAAGCTAACGGGGAAATTCTTTGGAAACCACCTTGATAATAGCTCAAATTTATACCATATACAAAAAATTTCTAAGAAAATTTTCCCAAAACTGTAGGCAACTATCGAAAAACGGTCTATGTTCCACATCAGCCCCCCTGGCCCTAATCACTCTCTTATTTACCCCTATCTCACCCTTTGGGAAATTTTTTTCATGGGGCTCAACAACAATAACCATCTCAGCCACTAATTACCCCAAAAAAAAGGCTGCAGTTAAATGATAACAAATTCTCACTACGGCACACACCCACCAAAACATACATTAAACCTACTCCCCAAACAAAACATCCATACTTATTACGCACCCATTACAAATAGAACACTTAACTCTGATATTAAAACCCCCCCCCCAAACTCTCCTGCCAACCCACAGAACACATGACCATAACACAAGGGACAGACACCCTTTGATGTTCCCGTGGCCATCTCACACTATGCAAAAACTAAAGACATAAAAGGCCCCAAAAATCTGAATTCATTACCTGTAAATATAAAAGAAAAACTACCTGTTTTAAATTCAATCTCTTCCAAAGATCACTTACTCACCCAAAACCAAAAAAATACTGAATAACTGAACCTTTTAAAAATTGTATATCTTTAAAAGTTTTCACAATTATATCACATAAATGTTAAACCTAAAACCGAATCTAACTTTATTATTTTTTTAAATACACTACCTAACAGAATCCTTCATATGACTGAATGCAACCATATGACCTGTCTTTGTAATACTAACTTGTGCTTTATAGTAATCTGTTTACATTAATGTTTTATCACTGATTTCATCATTGCTTAGTTAATCTTAAGTTAATTTTAAGCCAGCCCGTAATGCTATGCATAGTATAAGTGGCTTTGGCATGCTGCTCTTATCTGTATTTTTTTTGTACCTCTGTATGTGTGCTCAAATTGGTAATAAATAAAAAAAATAAATAAATGGTGTTACAACATGATAGTCTATTAGAATAATAGATGGCAATACCTCTCCCATTTGGTCTAGTGTGACTCTAAATGGTCCAAGTCAGACCAATACATCATCGTAAGCTTCTCTCTCTCCTGTGTGTGGGTTATTTCTGTATAAATGATCATCTTTGAGAGAAGTTATTTTGCTTTCTGAAATTATATGATCATCATTTGAAGAGCAGACTTGAAGGTGACACCTTATGTAGTATTTTTATTTTATTTTATTATCACACCGGCCGATTCCCACCAAGGCAGGGTGGCCCGAAAAAGAAAAACTTTCACCATCATTCACTCCATCACTGTCTTGCCAGAAGGGTGCTTTACACTACAGTTTTTAAACTGCAACATTAACACCCCTCCTTCAGAGTGCAGGCACTGTAGTATAGACTTATAAAACTGCTGTAGAGAGTAGGAAAGTGACTGGTAAAAACTTTCCCAAGTTACTGGTGGAAACTGGATATCCACCTACAGAAAGTGGCCCTAAACCAGGGGTACTTAACCTTCTTATGATTACAGACCCCCAGTGGATTGCCAAACATGTCCCCATACCCCCTTTGCCAGACTGTCAAAATCATCACCACCACCACCAGTCCTATTAGGTAGCAGTATGATGTCAGTAGCTTGCTTTTACTTTACACATGGAGAGCGAGGAAGAGAACAGCTGATAGTTTATTTTAATCTAATAATAACTTCTTGTAAATTGTTCAGAGATCGAGTCCCATACCCCCAGGGTGTATGGATACCCCCGGTTAAGACCCCTTTATTAAACTGTAGGGGCAGAAGAACCTTGATACTGGTCACAGTTGTGGTTATTATTGACTGTTAATGACAGGTCTACACAGTGGTGGTTGTTACTGACAGTATTAGTGACAGGTCTACACAGTGATGGTTGTTAGTGACAGTATTGGTGACAGGTCTACACAGTGATGGTTGTTAGTGACAGTATTAGTGACAGGTCTACACAGTGATGGTTGTTACTGACAGTATTAGTGACAGGTCTACACACTGATGGTTGTTAGTGACAGTATTGGTGACAGGTCTACACAGTGATGGTTGTTAGTGACAGTATTAGTGACAGGTCTACACAGTGATGGTTGTTAGTGACAGTATTAGTGACAGGTCTACACAGTGATGGGTTGTTAGTGACAGTATTAGTGCAGGTCTACACAGTGATGGTTGCTAGTGACAGTATTAGTGACAGGTCTACACAGTGATGGTTGCTAGTGACAGTGTTAGTGACAGGTCTACACAGTAGTGGGTTTCACTTATTGTTTGCCATAGTTTAGCATTCTTAGTGACTCAGTATTATGAAAATATAACAGTACAGAAGAAAGGTTGATGTGATAGAAGTGAAAGTGAAGGAATATTATAAGGTACCCTTGTATGAATGATAAGTCATACCTGTATGAATGATAAGATGTACCTGTATGAATGATAAGATGTACCTGTATGAATGATAAGATGTACCTGTATGAATGATAAGATGTACCTGTATGAATGATAAGATGTACCTGTATGAATGATAAGATGTACCTGTATGAATGATAAGATGTACCTGTATGAATGATAAGATGTACCAGTATGAATGATAAGATGTACCTGTATGAATGATAAGATGTCCCTGTATGAATGATAAGATGTACCTGTATGATGATAAGATGTACCTGTATGAATGATAAGTCATACCTGTATGAATGAAAGATGTACCTGTATGAATGATAAGATGTACCTGTATGAATGATAAGATGTACCAGTATGAATGATAAAAATGTACCTGTATGAATGATAAGTCATACCTGTTTTGAATGAAAAGATGTACCTGTATGAATGATAAGATGTACCGTATGAATGATAAGATGTACCAGTATGAATGAAAAAGATGTCCCTGAATGAATGATAAGATGTACCTGTTAATGATAAGAGTACCTTATGAATGTAAGAGTACCTTATGAATGATAAGATGTCCCTGTTGAATGATAGATTCCCCTGTATGATTTTTTTAGTTTTTAAACTTCTTGTTTTTGTTTTATCCCTTTCTCTCCATGGGGAATGAAGAAATCCTTCTGTGTATGCCATGGTGTTGAAAGGGGCAACTAAAATGCGGGGGGCAAGGGGCCAAAAACCCCATTTTTGTATAAATTACTAAATGTAAATAAAAACCCCTGGGTAGTGGTTGGTAACAGCAACCCCCCAGGGAGGACTCCCGTCCTGAAAAGTGGTGTAAAACGAAAGCCTGAATTTTTTTATTTTGGGTAATTGTGGTGTCTTTTGTCTTTTCCCATAAACAGAAAGGGTTTTCAGGTATTTTTTGCTATTTTTACTTACACTTGGGCACACTACACATACATGTCAAGCATATATAACACAACCCTCGGGGTTTTTCTTTTTTTTTTTTATTCTTGTTCATGTTTATTTCTTTATCTCCATGGGGAAGTGGAACAAATTTTTCCCTCCGTAACCCGTGCTGTTGAAAAGGGGGACTAAAATGCCGGGGCAGGGGCTAGAAAACCCCTTTTCTCCTGTTATATTACAAAATGAAAAAAGGAGAAATTTTTCTTTTTCCTATTGAGCCCCCCCCCTCGGGGGGTATGGCCGTGTTTGAAAGAAAGAAAGTAATAGAAGACAAACGTATAATTAAAAAATTTATTTAATGTTTTATTAAAAATAGGTTAAAACTAAAAACTATAATACGTTTCATAGCTGTTTCTCTTACCTTTGAAAATTTTCCGCTGTTCACATAATTTGGGGGGGAACACAAGTAGGGGATGTCACCATTATATTAATGAACGTGAACACCCGTAAAAATCGTGGTAAACTATACTTCTAATTTTTCTTAATTATTGTGATAATTACTTCATAATACGTATTTCTTTATAAAGACAGAAAAGCATCTTTTTAACTTTTAGTGGTTGTTATAATAAGTAACTTCAAAACCTGGGTCGTGTATGTCTTCATCACGTGGGAAAGACCTTTAATGTGTGTTCTTTTTTGGCTTACTCTTCCTCGCTGGAAATGTCTGATGGATGTATTATTGGTGTAAACAATTGATTAAGGCTCTTCTTTTAATTTTAAAAATAAAGTGACATACAAAAACATTTAAATGTTTTTGCAGGTTTGGATGATGTCGGGCATGGGATACGTTCATCCGAGCAGTACTCCTCGGTCAGGCGGTCCACCAGCGGTTGGGAAAGCCCCCACCACCGCCCCCCAGCAACCCCCACCTCGCTGGACCCGCTCCAACCCCTAAGCCTCCCCTCCCCCCGGTAACAGATCGGTCAAGCCTCTCTCTGTTCACGGAGTAGTACACCACCCGCAGTTGCTCCACCTCAGGGAAGCCTTGACTTTCCCCGATATCAGTGCTCCCAAAGGTTAAGTTTGTTCTTGCTCTTAACTGTCACTGCACTACATCATTTTGTTAACTTTTTTACTGTCATGACCCCCAAATTAAAGTCCGGTCAGTGTTGCAATTTTAAAAAAAATTCTTTTTTTAAGCTAATGACACCAAAAATGCTAAATTTGTGTAAAACTTATGGAATTACACAGCACAAAAAAAGGGAAGGGAACAAAGTATACAATGGATTTTTCGTAATTTGAAGTGTTTTTTAGGCTAATTCCGGCTGTTTCACTGTATGCCAGGAGTCACTAATTTGGTCAATTTTCACAAAATTCAAAAAATTTTTTAATTAAAAATGGACCAAAATAAAATGTGTAGGCATTTCCCTCATTTAAACAACCGGATAAGGACCTTTAGATTTGCTTTTGGGGTTTTGGTCTTGTATTGCAGAAGGATAGAAAATTCTGGAAAACATACAGAAAAGGAATCAAATTTAACCCATGTATCAAACTTTCCTATGAGGGTAACTGAGGGCACTGAGTCTGTACCTCTGGAAAGGCTGAAATTTAGGGGGATATGATTGCATGTAAAAAGGGAAAACAAAATAAATAAAAATATAAATAAAGCTAAATATTTAACCCAAAACAGGACTCAATAATGGGTTAAAAATTTGGAAAAAATTTTGATTTAGAAAAATATAGGAAAAACATTGGTTTATAATAATTTGGGTGATGGAACAAACTCCCAGGTAAACATCATTGAAACTAAAAACTTGTGTTGCTTTAAAAAAAAGTTAGACAAGACATGAGTGTGTTGGGTGGGTGTGATTGGACTGCTTAGCATGGGCCAATAGTCTGCTGCAGATTTCTTATGTTCTTTCCCCGTGTTCATTAAATTTAAATTGTATACATTTTTCGCTTAATAAAATTTAAACCCAAAATGATTGGTTTTAGTAATTACCCATAAAAAAGATAGAGATGAAGGGGTAGGGGGTCTACCCTCCCAGAAATTCACCAAACTCAAATTTTTCACATTTTAAAAGGTGGGAAAATTTGAGTTTTGCTCTGAAACTGACCAGAATATCTCACTTTAAAGGGGATGTCTTTTGGTATATCACCTGACACAAAAACAGTATATAAAACCATGAAAACCCTCTTGATAATGTCTCAAAGTCACACTGAAACTAGATACAAGGTCAGACTTAGCTCTTCCCATCATGCACTGTGTGGGGGGATTTTTTTTTTTTTATTCACCCCCTACACAGACCCATTCCCTGTGTCAGGCTAAATTTTTTCCACTCACGGATATTTGAGGGCGCTAGATTAAACATATATTAAGATTTTGCCTCAAAAATGTATATTACATGGGAGACAGTGAAAGAGTTAACACGCTTCTTGAAGACTGGTGCCTTGTGGTGAGGGCCCTTTTTGATTCAAGAAATTGCTGATATCTTCCACCTCTTTGTATCAAACCCCTTTATTTTCCCCTTTTCCCCAGGCAGGGGATATGCTATGGGTTGAACATTTCCCCACTGAATGAAGGGAAAATAATTGGGGTTTAAAAACACTAATGGCTTACACAACTTTAGTTTTAGGATTTGGGGGAAAAAAAATATTTTGTTTGGAATTCTGAAGTTGATAGGCGTTTGGGGGGATACGTATTTCCTTTTTAAGTCCTTTAAAGGGCCCCTACTTTTACATTATTTTTAAATTTCCCCAAAAAAATACTGTAACATCTTGAATTTTGAAACTAGTTGGGTATTGAGAATCAGTGACTCTCCCCTCCGTCTGTGACCAGGTCTTCTGCTTGACTGCCCGCTCAGCCTGGCCCTTTGGGGTTGGAGCTTGTATTCAAATGGAGTGTTTTCTCTTGTTACCCCTATTGCTTCCCTTTGTCTTTGTCCCAGTCTCTTGTGGGTAAATGTCAAGGGGTTCTTGCAGTTGAGGAATATGCTGTGTCTCTTCCCCCCTTGTCCAAATGGTTTAAACATGGGCTTGACACGTCTTCCCTTTCCATCTATAACACACAATGATTATATCATTTCACTTTTATTTTTGGAAAAGGTATTGAAAACTTTCTATTTTTCTTATAGGTATGTCTTAAATATACAAAAATAAGGCAAATACGGGTCCAGTGTCAGTCCATGACAGTGATGGAGGATCAAGCCTCCATCACTTCCATATATTGCCCCTTTATTCACTATAATAGTAATAATCATAATGAAAAGTTTGACAATATGATAATAATGCTCTTAATGTAGGTTTTGGCATCTGTATTTTTTGTTGAAGGGGTTCATGGCAACATTGGGCATGTTTCCTTATACTTCTTACCCATGTTCACTTTAGCAGTAAGTAGGTACAGTAAACCCTCCCAGATAGGGATCAAAAGAACAGTTCATTAAGTGAAAGTTACGTTGATTCTAAATTTACCGTAAGAGCCCCTGTTTAAACTTCATTGTGGACCAGGATGTTAATATTCCAAACTAGTTCCATTTTTTCATGTTGAATAATTACTCTCAAAAATTAGTTTACCACATAACCATGTGCCATGTGCAAAACATGAATGACTTTGGTCCAAAAAGCAACTGAGAAAAACAAAATTACAATACTGAATTAAGATTATCTGGCTGTGACTTAGCCCATCTCACGTCAAATTGAAAACAGACTTTAACATTTGCTTGAAAATAGTCTTACTAGAATTCCAGGCCCCAAAACTCTCTTCATTTAAATTTTTCTTATGCATGGAAATTCTACAACAAAGGAATGAATGGGAACATTACGCTTGCTCCGACTTTGAACGCTCATTTTAAAAGCTGTGCATGAAAAACTTAGTTGGAAACTGCTGTATAGTACTTTATTTTAATTATAAGGCAAACTACAGTAAGAGATGAAAGTTTGAGAGATCTTATTGTTTAAAAGATAAATGCAAATAGTGGTTGGATGGTTCATTAAGTTTGAATCCTGTTTACTGAACGAGGGGCATGAAGGCTACATTTGTCTTGTACATTGGCAATGAAGAAAACAATACTCTCATCCCTATAATATGTTTATAAAACCCCTGTCAATATACACACACCTCTGTATATACATCTTGCCAGAACATACAGCAATAATGAAATATATACTCATTGGGGAAATGCCACTAATGGGGTCCCACAAGGATCAGTATTTGTCCCAGTTGTCTTAAATCTTGCCACATTGCCAGAAAGAAAACATTTTGATCATGTTTGCCAATTTTGGAAAAATCTTGTTCACATTAAAAGAATCAAAACTTGTAAAATATGCAAGAGGATATCAATAAAGTGAGAAATTGGAGAGAGAAGTTGGTGGAGAAATTTAAAGTAAATAAAGCCATATGATGGAAATTGTTAAAAATAAAACAAGACCCATGAAAATTATGGTTGGTAAATTTTGAAATTTTAGAAAGTGTTGAAGAGAGAGAGAGAGAGAGAGAGAGAGAGAGAGAAAGAAAGTTTTGGAGTGATTAGAACAAAGTGTATCACAAGAAGCAACGAGTGCAGTTTTAGAGCATCTTGCTGTGCTTGCAAACTTCAGAATAGCTGTTTTAAGTATATGGATGAAGTATTGCTTAAATATTTGTTTGACCTAAATTGGAATATGCAATCCTTACAGAAACAAATAAACAAAATTGAAAAAGACCAAAGACGGGCCACAAAATGTATTCCCGAGTTAAGAAATATAAGAGCGAAAAGAGACTGAAGGCCCTGGAAATGCCCTTGTTGGGGGACAGGAGAAACGAAGTAAATTTGTTGACGTTAAAATAAAACACTATGTTAGGTATGAAGACTGTACACTTTAGTAGGAGACATAGCTGGCTGGTTGCCAGCAAGCCATCAGGGAGAGGTTACAACCTTACCTGTCATGTAGTCAAACACATACCAGGTATTAGGTAATTAGTAGCAGCAACCAGTCAGGGAGGTACAAACTTCCTGTATGTGTCAAACACACTACCGGCAGTAGGTTGGTAGCCAGCAACCCATAGGGAGGTATACCTTTCTGTCATGTGTCAAACACACATACCCGGTAGTAGGTGGTAGCCAGCAACCTTCCAGGGAGGTACTACTCCTGTATTGTGTCAGTCAAACATTTCCAAGGTAGTAGGTTGGTAGCCAGCAACACAGTGAGTTACAACCATCCTGTCATGTGTCAAAACAAACATACCAGGCAGTAGGTTGGTAGCCAGCAACATCCAGGAGGTACAATAACCTTCCTGTCATGTGTCTCATTTACCAGGTAGAAAGGTTGGTAGCAGCAACCATTCTGGGAGAGGGTACAACTCCTGGTCATGTTGTCAGACACATACCAAGTAGTGGTTGGTAGCCAGCACCATCAGGGAGTAAGTTACAGCCTTCCTTGTATGTTGTCAGACAAACTTACCACGGTAGTAGGATGGAGCCAGCAACCATCAGAGAGTTACAAATCATCCTGACATGTGTCATACACACATACAGGCAGTAAAGGTTTTGGTAGGCCAGCACCATCCTGGGAGGAAACAACCATCCTGTCATGTGAGTGTGAAACGCACACCAAGTATTACGTTGGATAGGCAGCAACCATCCTTGGGAGATACAACACCTATCTGTGAATATGAACATCACACAAAGTTTTAAGGAGGTATAACATTCCTGTTTATTTGAGTGTGAAGCACCAACCATCAGCAACAGGTCATTCCTGCCTGGTATAAGAGTTCGAAACATGGAAAATGTTAAATGTTTTACAATTGGCAGGATATTCGTTCTTTATGTCTAATGAGCACTTAAGATGGCAGGAAATTTAAACAATCTGTATTTCTTATTATTATTTTTTAACCACTGGACGATTCCACCAAGAGGGGCCGGAAAAAGAAAACTTTCACCTTCATTCATCCTTCACTGTCTTGCCAGAAGGGTGCGTTACATACGTTTTTAAACTGCAACATTTTTAACACCCCTCTCTTCAGAGTGAGGCATTTACTTCCCGTCTCTCCAGGACTCAAGTCCGGCCTGCCGGTTTCCCTGAACCCCTTCATAAATGTTACTTTGCTCACACTCCCATCCAGCACGTCAAGTTATTGAAATACCATTTGTTTCATCCATATCAAACACACTCACGCATGCCACTGGAAGTCCAAGCCCCTCGCACACAAAACCTCCTTTACCCCTCCCGCCCAACCTTGCTAGGCCGACCCCTACCTCGTCTTCCCTCCACTACAGACTGATACACTCTTGAAGTCATTCTGTTTCTCTCATCTCTCTACATCGTCCGGAACCCACTCACAATTCTTCCTCAGCCCTCTGGACAACAGTTTTGGCAATCTGCTCCACCTTCCTAAACTTCAAAATACAATTCTCTGCATTATATTCACCACCACACATTGTCTTGAATGACATTCCACTGCCTCCAGCCTTCTCTCGTGCAACATTCATCACCATGCTTCACACCCATAAGGAGCAATTGGATAAAACTCTATATCTCATACTTCCCCTCTTTGCTTTCAAAGGACAAAGTTCTTTGTCTCCACAGAATCCTAAGTGACACTCACCCTTTTCCCTCATTCCAATTCTATGATTCACCTCATCTTTCATAGACCCATCCGCTGTCACGTCCACTCCCAAATAACTGAATACATTCACTCCTCCATACTCTCTCCTCCAATCTGATATCAGGTTGTCATCTCCTAATCTTTTTGGTATCTCTAAGACCTTACCTCTTCCTGTATTCACTTTCAGTTTTTCTTTTAATTACCCTACCAAATTCATCACCAAACTCTGACAACTTCTCTTCAGAATCTCCAAGAGCACAGTGTCATCAGCAAAGGAGCAGCTGTGACAACTCCACTTTGTGTGTGATTCTTTATCTGTTTAACTCACGCCTCGTGCCCAGACCTCGCATTTACTTCTTTACAACAACCCCAATCTATAATATATTAAACATCCACGGTGACATCACACATACTTGGTCTAAGGGCCTATTTACTGGGAAATATATCCTCCCTCTTTCTACATACTCTAAATTGGCATCACTATACTCGTAAAAACTCTTCATGCTTTCAGTAACCTACCTTCTATTACAATACATCTGCAACATTCTGCCACATTGCCCCCCTATCCACCCTGTCATACGCCTTTTTCCAAATCCATTAATGCACAAAAAACCTCTATAGCTTTATCTAATCTGTTCCACTTATATATTTCACTGTAAAAATGGTCCCACACCCTACCTTTCCTAAAGCCTCTTGTTCATCTGCTCTATTCTACCGTTTTTCTCTTAATTCTTTCAATAATAACTCAACACTTTCACTTTACCAGGTACATAACCTGACTTATCCCCTATAATTTTTTGCACTCTCTTTTGTCCCTTTGCCTTTATCAAAGGACTATGCATGCTCTCTGCCATCCCTAGGGACCTTTCCTCTTCCTTACATTTATTAAATAATTGCACCAACCAACTCCCACCAGCGTTTCACATTTCTATTTTTATCCTTCATCCCAGCTGCTTACCCCCTTTCATTTTACCCCACTACCATCACGAACTTCCCACACTCACAACTGGCTCTTCCTCTTCCTACAGATGTTATTCCTCCTTGCCCTATACACAAAATCCACAGCTTCCCTATCTTCATCAACATTCAACAGTTCTCAAATTATTCACCTCATCTTCCCAATACCTCTAATCTCCATTTAATAACTATTCCTTCTACTATTTTAAAATGACAAATCCATTTGTTCTTTGGCTTCCTTAACTTGTTAATCTCACTCCAAAACTTTTTCTTATTTTCAACAAAATTTGTTGATAACAACTCACCCACTTCTCATTTGCTCTCTTTTTACATTGCTTCACCACTCTCTTAACTCTCTCTTTTTCTCCTTTATACTCTTCCCTCCTTGCATCACTTCTACTTTGTAAAAACTTCTCATATGCTAACTTTTTCTCCCTCTTTACATCATCATTCCACCAGTCACTCCTCTTCTCTCCCGCACCCACTTTCCTGTAACCACAAACTTCTGCTGAACACTCTAACTACATTTTTAATTTTATTAAATTTATTAATATAATATTTTCTCTGAATTTAGGAGGTCTGGCCTAAGAATGAGCATCGGGGGCAATGATCTTGTAAACTGTTAACAGATATGAAACATTATAGTGAAAGAGCAATTAGAGTTTTAAATATTTTTTGAGTTTGTGTAAATATTTTTTAAGGTGTGTTGTATACACAGTGTTTTATTAGTTCTAAATTTAGTATAACTTAATGGAGGGAACACTCCAGCAGACTTATTCTCCCTTGCTAGGTGGTTCCTACTCATATAATATCATTCCCACTTGCACACCTGACCCATCTATTTTTTAAAAGTACCCAGAGTGTCCTCTTCACTGTTGTTTTTTGCAATTTTATGTAAATGTTATAACTATATTGCCTAACCATTACTTTCTTATATTGTTTTTCTGAATTTATTTTGCTTGAATCCCTTACTGTGGATCCTGTCTTGGCTAAATATTTTTAGTGCTTTATTATATTCTGCCTATTTATTTCTGTTTTCCGTTTGCACAATTTAGCTCTCTCTCCTTATTTCTGTTCCTTTCAGGGGTGTGTGTATTCAGAGTCTTTTTAAACCCACCTTTGTAGGAGAGGTGATAAATGGGACTACTTTTCTAGATCAGTCTTACAAAGCTAATACATTGTAGTCATTCATTACTGAATAACTTTATAACCACATACAGGTCTCCCTCAACATTCGCGAGGGTTAGGGGGTCAAGGCCCCGCGAATGTTGAAAAACCGTGAATGTTTGGTGCCCAATTTATTGTAGGGAAAATGTAATACAATATGCTTCCTTAACTTGTTGAACCATGAACAATCATAAAATACATGAAAACGTCGTAAATTGTACTAAATATATACATGTTATGCTTTAATAACATGTATGTTATTAAATACCACAGACTCCCACTGCCTCCACCAATGCCTCCACCACTTCCCCAACCACTGCGAGTCCCTACTACCCTCCCTCCGACCCTCGCAACTGGCAGCCAGCCCTCCCACCACTCAGTGTGGTGAGTGTTTTGTTTGTTCATTATTTGCTATTAAACTACAGTATAAATAATGTAAACCTATTCATGACTGCATATTGGAATGGCTATTCGGACAGGTATTGGACGGTGACATCATGTGTTTACTCTTGAACACAGCAAAGAATCAAACATTTCTGCTACTGCTAATAATAACAATAATAATAATAATAATAATAATAATAATAATAATAATAATAATAATAATAATAATAATAATAAAAAGAATAAGAAGAAGAAAATTGTCCAAGTGGGAAGTCTGAATGTGCGTGGATGTTGTGCAAATGATAAGAAAGAGATGATTGTGGATGTTATGAATGAGAAGAAACTGGATGTCTTGGCTTTAAGTCTGTATAGTCCTTGTGGCTTAGCGCTTCTTTTTGATTATAATAATAATTGGCTTAAAGTGAAACAAAGCTGAAGGGGGTGGGAGAGTTTCAATGGAGAGGAATAAATGGGATTAGGTCAGGGGTTTCAAATAGAGTTAGAGCTAAAGAAGGAGTAGCAATAATGTTGAAGGATAAGCTATGGCAGGAAAAGAGGGACTACAAATGTATAAATTCAAGGATTATGTGGAGTAAAATAAAGATTGGATGTGAAAAGTGGGTTATAGTAAGCGTTGTATGCACCTGGAGAAGAGAGAAGTGTAGAGGGAGAGAGAGAGGAGATTCTGGGAAATGTTGAGTGAATGCATGGGGAGTTTTGAATCAAGTGTGAGAGTAAGTGGTGGGGTTGGGGATTTCAATGCTAAAGTGGGTAAAAAATGTTATGGAGGGAAGTAGTAGGGTAAATTTGGGGTGCCAAGGGTAAATGTAATGGGGAGCCTTTAATTGAGCTATGTGTAGAAAGAAATTTGGTAATAAGTAATCATATTTTATGAAAAAGAGGATAAATAAATATACAAGGTATGATGTAGCACGTAATGAAAGTAGTTTGTTAGATTATGTATTGGTGGATAAAAGGTTGATGGGTAGGCTCCAGGATGTACATGTTTATAGAGGGGCAACTGATATATCAGATCATTCTATTTACTTGTAGCTACAGTTAGAGAAAGAGGTAGAGGGGGAAAAGAGGAAGGTGGCAACAACAAGTAGAGGGAGGGAAAGTGTATAAACAAGGGAGGAGGAAGTTCGGGGAGAAAATAAGCACTATTGGAAAAAGGGGCTGTGCAAAGAGGGGTAGGGGGGGGGTTAAAGGGGGTTGGAATAGTTTTAAAAAGCGTTTTAAAAATGTGGGGCAAATTTGGGTTAGGGGGGGGGGCAGGAGGAAAGAGGATGATTGGGAAGATGAAGTAAAAGGTTTTGAAAAAAGAAAAAGGTGTTTTACGGGGGTTTTTAAAAAGCAAATGTTTTAAAAAGACCCGGGTATATGGGAGAAAAGAAAGGTGAAGGAGGGGTGAGGGAGTAAAAAAGGAGGGCAGAAAAGGGGGGAAAGGGGCAATGCAAGAAATTTTAATGAAAATAAAAAAAAATTTTTGGGAGGGAGCTAAAAAATTTAAGAAAGCCTGGGGGAAAGTATGGATTTGTTAGTTAAAAAAAGAGTAGGGGAGTTAGTAGATGGGGGGGGAGGGAGGTTTTTAGGTGAGGGAGAAATTTTTAGGAAAATTTAAATTTGAGGAAGAAAAAAGGCGTAAAATTTTGCACTGGCCAGGGGGTATACCACTTTTAGGATGAAGAAGAGCGAATGTAAGTGTGGTGGGGGGTAGTGAGGCATTAGTAGAATGAAAGGGGGGTTTTTAAAACGCTGGAACTGATGGGATCATGACGAAATGTTAAAAGCAGGGGGGGGTTAGTGTTGGAGGGTTGGGACTTTTTTTAATAAAGTATGAAAGAGGGGGGAAAGGGCCTAGGGTTGGCGAGGGGATGTATAGTCCCTTTATATAAAGGGAAAGGGGACAAACGAGATTTAAAAAATTTTAGAGGGAAAAAGTTTTCGAGTTACCCGGAAAAGTAGCGTAGGGTTTTAAAAATTAAAGATTAGAGGTAAGACAGAATTAGGGGGGGATGAGCAGGGGGGCTTCAGAGTGGGGGGGGATGGTAGATCAAGTATTTTTCATTGAAGCGTAAGTGAACAGTATTTAGATAAAAGGTTTGGGAAGTTTTTATTATTTATGGATTTTAAAAAGGCAATAAAAAGTGGAAAGAGCAATGTGGGAGATGTTCAAGATATGGAATAGGTGGAAGTTCTAATGCTGTAAAAACTTTTATGAGGATAGTGAGTCAGGTTAGGGGAGTAAAAAGAGGGGAAAACTTCCCGGTAAAAGTAGGGGCTTAGAAGGGGGTGTAAAGTCACCCTGGTTGTTTAATATTTTATGAGGGGTTTAAAAGAAGTAAATGCTAGGGTTTGGGAGGGGGGGGATTAAATTATGGGGAATCAAAATTTAAAATGGGAAAAGCACAGTTTT
>NC_069459.1:27871673-27943157 GCF_026875155.1 Cherax quadricarinatus
CAGTGATGGTTTCCAGCAACGTGAGGCCCGCAACAGTGTCGTCTTTGTAGCAGCAGCTGACTGACCCAGCAACAGCTGACTGGTCAGCAACAGCTGATTGTGGTGCAGCAGCAGCTGTCTGATCCAGCAACAGCTGACTGGTCCAGCAACAGCTGATCGTGGTTGCAGCAGCAGCTGACTGATCCAGCAACAGCTGACTGGTCCAGCAACAGCTGATCGTGGTGCAGCAGCAGCTGACTGATCCAGCAACAGCTGACTGGTCCAGCAACAGCTGATCGTGATGCAGCAGCAGCTGACTGATCCAGCAACAGCTGATCGTCGTGCAGCAGCAGCTGACTGATCCAGCAACAGCTGACTGGTCCAGCAACAGCTGATCGTGTGTGCAGCAGCAGCTGACTGATCCAGCAACAGCCGACTGGTCCAGCAACAGCTGATCGTGGTGCAGCAGCAGCTGACTGATCCAGCAACAGCTGACAGGTCCAGCAACAGCTGATCATGGAGCAGCAGCAGCTGACTGATCCAGCAACAGCTGACTGGTCCAGCAACAGCTGACTGTGGTATGATAGTACAGTGGACCCCCCGCATAGCGATATTAATCCGTGCAAGAGAACTCATTGTTATGCGAAATTATCGTTATGCGAATGAATTTTCCCCATAAGAAATAATGGAAATCAAATTAATCCGTGCAAGACACCCCAATTATGAAAAAAAAAAACATTTTTACCACATGAAATATTAATTTTAATACACACAAACTGAAAAAGGCATGCACAATTACATGACACTTACTTTTATTGAAGATCTGGTGATGATTGATGGGATGGGAGGAGGAGAGAGTGTTAGTGTTTAGAAGGGGAATCCCTTCCATTAAGATTGAGGTGTCAAGTCCTTTTCTGGGGTTACTTCCTTCTTCTTTTAATGCCACTAGGACCAGCTTCAGAGTCACTGGAGTTTTGTCGCACAACATATCTGTCCATTAGTGGCCTGTACCTCTCGTTCCTTTATGACTTCCTAAGTGTTTCACAACATTGTCAGTGTAATAGTCACCAGCACGGCTTGCAATAGCTGTGTGAGGGTGATTTCATCCTTAAAGGTTTGCCTTTCAGCCACATTGCACAGATTTCCTTAATCTTTGTAGTAGGCAATTTCTTCAATTTCTCTTCTCCCCTCCTTCGAATCAGTTTCCTCAGTTCTGGCTCTTGCTGTTGATAGTTGATCTATCAGCTCATCAGTGGTTAGTTCTTCATTGTCCTCCTCCACCAACTCTTCCACATCATCCCACTAACCTCCAACCCCAAGGACTTTCCCAATGCCATAATGGTTTCCTCAACTGGCATAGGATTCTCAGGGTTAGCCTCAAACCCTTCAAAATCCCTTTTGTTACACATTCTGGCCACAGTTTCTTCCAAGCAGGTTCAAGGTCCTCTTAGTCACTCCCTCCCAAGCCTTACCATTAAGGTTACACAATTGAGGATATTAAAGTGATCTCTCCAAAAGTCTCTTAGAGTCAGTTGAGTTTCTGAGGTCACTACAAAGCACCTTTCAAACAGAGCTTTTGTGTACAGTTTTTTGAAGTTTGCAATAACCTGCTGGTCCATGGGCTGCAGGAGAGGAGTGGTATTAGGAGGCAAAAACTTCACCTTAATGAATTTCATGTCCCCATAAAGTCGCTCTGCCACGTCTGTAGGATGACCAGGGGCATTGTCTAACACCAGCAGGCATTTAAGTTCTAATTTCTTTTCAGTTAGGTAATCTTTCACATTGGGGGCAAATGCATGGTGTAACAAGTCATAGAAAAAGTCCCTAGTGACCCAAGCCTTACTGTTTGCCCTCCACAGCACACACAAATTAGCCTTGAGGACATTCTTTTGCCTGAACGGTCTGGGAGTTTCAGAGTGATACACTAATAAAGGCTTCACTTTGCAATCACCAGTAGCATTGGAACACATCAACAGAGTAAGCCTGTCTTTCATAGGCTTATGTCCTGGGTAGTGCTTTTCCTCCTGAGTAATGTACGTCCTGCTTGGCATTTTCTTCCAAACAGGCCTGTTTCATCACAATTAAACACTTGTTCAGGTTTCAGTCCTTCACTGTCTATGTACTCCTTGAATTCCTGCACATATTTTTCAGCTGCTTTGTGGTCCGAACTGGCAGCCTCACCATGCCTTATCACACTATGTATGCCACTACGCTTCTTAAATCTCTCAAACCAACCTTTGCTGGCCTTAAATTCACTCACATCATCACTAGTTGCAGGCATTTTTTTAATTAAATCCTCATGCAACTTCCTAGCCTTTTCACTTATTGATCACTTGAGAGATGCTATCTCCTGCTATCTGTTTTTCATTATCCACACCAATAAGAGTCTCTCAACATCTTCCATCACTTGCGATCTCTGTTTCGAAAAACACAGTTAAACCTTTGGCAAGAACAGCTTCCTTGATTGCCTTTTTGTTGCCCACAATAGTAGCGATGGTTGACTGGGGTTTACTATACAACCTGGCCAGCTCGGAGACACGCACTCCACTTTCATACTTATCAATGATCTCTTTCTTCATCTCTATAGTAATTCTCACCCTTATTCCTGTAGGGTTGGCACTAGAAGCTTTCTTGGGGCCATGGTCACTTATTTTGCAGATAAAATCACCAGAAACACTGTAATAATCGAAATGTTCCGATTGTATGCTTGGATGTTACCGCGGAGGCTGGCTGGTAAACAATGCCACCGGCGGAACATGAGGCTGGCTAAGGGCGCACATTAGACGCGTCTCGCGTTGAGCGGGTTTTTTAGCGGTATGCGAGGCAAAATCTTAGCGATAAAATGTAGGGTTTTGGGGTTTTTAAGTTATGAAAGGCCAACGGTATGCAGGGGTCACTGTACTTTCCCCCCTTTTTCCCACGGGTTAGCATAGAAGCTTTTTTGGGGCCCATGATCACTTATTTTGCAGTGAAATCACCAAAACGCTGTAATAATCGAAAGGTTCCCGTTTGTTTGTTGGTGTTACCGCGGAGGGGGTTTTAAACAATCCCACCGGCGGAACTGTGAGGTGGCTAGGTTTGAGGGTTTTTTTGCGGTAGGAGGAAAAATTTTTAGTGATAAAAATGTATCGGTATGCGGTTTTATGTTATGGTGCCAACTGTATGCGAGGGTCAACTGTATATTAAACACCTGGTAAAAATACACATCCCGTCTAAGACCATTTTTACGGGAATAGTCTCCTTCTTTTCACCCCCTAACCCTGACCCCTCACTTCCTCAAAAAAAATTTTACAGCTTTTTGTAACTTCCCACCTATTCATATCAGTGGCCCCAGGTTAACGTTTTTTTTTCCCCCAAAAAATTTGTTCAGGTGCCAGTCTGCCAAATTTGCCCCTAAGGAATATTGTGAAGTTTTTGTCCATTCAGCCCCCAAAACATCAGTACAAAGCATTAAAAAATTAATTAATAATTTGGTGCATTCGGAAGTGATCTTTAGAGGGGTCCACTGTACTTGCAACTCGCTACATTGCCCCATCCCTTTCATATCCCTTTTTTAAATCCATAAATGCAATAAAAATTCCCCTATTTTATTAAATCCCCACTCTGAAATCCTTGCTCATCACAACCCAAAAATCCTGTTTCCTCTAATTCTTTCAATTATAACCTACGTACACTTTCCCTGGTATACTCAGCAAACTATTTTTTTTTTTATTAAAACGCTGGTGATTCCCACCAAGGGGGTGGGCCGAAAAAAAAAAATTTTCCCATCATTCACTCCTCATGTCTTGCCGAAGGGTGTTTTAAACTACAGTTTTTAAAAAGAAAATTAACACCCCCCCTTCAGAGTGCAGGACTATACTTCTATCTCCAGGCTCAAGTCCGCTCCGGTTTCCTGAATCCCCCTTTTAAAAAGTTACTTTGTCACACCAAAGCACTAAATTTTAAAAAAATTTGTCTCCTTTTCCCCTATAATTTTTAAACTCTTTTGTCCCCCTTCCTTTTTTACAAAGGGACTATAATGTCTTGCCAATCCCCAGGGACCTTCCCCCCTTTTTATAATTATTTAAAAAAAAATTTCCCCACTCCCAAACTATATCCCCCCCGCTTTTAATTTTTGTCATGATCCCGTCAGTTCCCGGCTTCCCCTTTATTTATGTAATGCCTCCGCACCCCCCCCCAACCCCAAACCTGTTTTTTTCATTCTAAAAAGATGGTTACCCCCCTGACCCCGTGCAGAAATTACAGTTCCCTTTTTTTATCGCATTTAAAGTTCCTAAAATATTTTTGCCATCTACCCAAACCCCTCTCCCCTTCTAAACTCCCTACTTTGTTTTTTTCACAAATCCTTCGTTTTCTTGGCTTTCTTAACTTTTTTTAATCATCCAAAAATTTTTTTCTTATTTTCATTAAAATTCTTGACGTGCCCCTCCCCTCTGTCATTTGCTCTCCTTTCGCACTCTCTACATCTCTTACCTTTTTTTTATTCCATATATTTACTCTTCTTATAACACTTCTGTTTTGTAAAACTCTCTAAGCTAATTTTTCTCTTTTATCACACCCTTTCTTCATCATTCCCAATTACCCCTTTTCCCTGCCCCCCCTATAACAAAAAATTCTGCCCCACTTTCAATACTGCATTTTTAAAACTTTTTCCAACCTCTTCACCCCCCCCCCAACCTACTTGACGCCCCCCTTTCTGCTAATATTTTTTGCTATACTTTAGTTGTTTTCCTTTCTCCCTCTTGTTTTTCCCCTTTTTCCCCCTTTTTTCCCCATTCCCCTTTACTCTAACTGTAGTCAAAAAAATAATGATCCGTTATCTTTTGCCCCTCTAAAAACGTGTCATCCTGGGCTCCATAAACCTTTTTTTTCCCCAATACATTTTCTAAAAACTTTTTCTTACTGCTATATCTCCCTTGTATTTTTTATCCCTTCTTTTAAAATGTATTATTTATTCCAAACTTTTTCTACACTTGCTCAATTTAAAGGTCCTCTTTTTTCATTTCCCCCTGGCCCCCCAAATTTCCCTACTATCCCTCCACACTTTTTTTGCCCACTTTAGCACTGAAACCCCCAAACCCCCATTACTCTCACACTTGTTTAAAAAACCCCCCATGCTTCACTAAAATTTCCCAAAATCTCTCTTTTTCCCTTACACTTTCTCTTCTCCAAGTGCATATGCTTATATAACCCATTTTTCCTCAACCCCTTTAATTTACCCCTAACCCCTTGATTAATCATTTATGTCCCTTTTTTCCTCCCCATAATTATCTTCAAATTATTGACCCCTTCTTTAGCTCTAACTCTATGTGAAACCCCTGACCTAACCCCATTTATTACTCTCCACTGAAATCACCCACCCCTTCAGCTTTGTTTATTTAAAGCCAGGCATCCGGCTTCTTCTCTTATAACATCAAAATCACTCTTTTTATTTTTGCAAAATCCAACATTCAGTTTCCCCACTTTGAAATTTTTTTTTTTATTCTTTTTAGTAATTTAAAGGAAAATGGGTTCTCCCCATTGTTCCCGGTTTTTTAATTTGATTTTTTAAAAACAGGAGGGTTAAGAGGAAAGATTCTTATTCCATTTCCCCCATGGATTTTAAAAGAAAAGTAATAAGACCAAGAACTATTAAGATAAAATCAAAGAAAACTCAGATGAGTGTTTTTATAAATAAACATGTACTGTATGTTTTGTGTGCCCTAAGTGCAAGTAGAAGTAGCAAGATGTACCTGTAATCTTGCATATTTATGAGACAGACAAAAGACACCAGCATCCTACCATCATGTACAACAATTACAGGCTTTCGTTTCACACTCATTGGCCGGACGGTAGTACTTCCATGGATGGTTGCGGGTCTACCACCATCGACATACCTTGTTCACTGGGTTTAATATTTCATAATTAAGCTGCCACAAGAGACACCGAGAATGTAAACATATTTGTTTTGTACTTCTTCCATTCTTTGTTTTTTCCTCTTTGTACAATAATTACTCACCTCTCACCCTACATTAAGAATACAAATATTTTAAGGTAAGTAATGAATGTACTGTATATGTATTTTACTTTTTTATTGTTTTTCTGTAATATATACGAGTTATGCAAATTAAAACAAGTTATCAAGTTGGAGTTTCCTTTATATTTATTTTTCTTTCTAATATACGTTTTTAACCCCTTTGACTGTTTCGGTTGTTATATACGTCTTACAAGCAACTGTTTTGACGTATATATACTAATAAATTTCTAGCGGCATCAAATCAAGCAGGAAAAAAGCTGGTAGGCCCACATGTGAGAGAATGGGTCTGTGTGGTCAGTGTGCACCATATAAAAAAAATCCTGCAGCAGCAGTGCATAATGAGGAAAAAAAGCTTGACGGTTTTTTAATTAAATGCCGTTTTTTGTGGTCTATTATCAAATGGGTTGTATTCTCGTTTTCTTGGTCTCTTTGATTAGAATGGAAATATATTATAGAAATATTGGTTTTGCTATAAAAAAAAAACCTTGAAATGGAAGCTTATATAGGGGGGAAAATTTGTGATGTTCAAAAGTAAAAAAATGATGTCTTTTTCCCAAATTTAAATACCAAGTAGCCATTCTAATTGCAGTCATGAATGGGTTGACATTATTTATACAATTTTTTACAATAATTGCAATAGCTGCATAACAGTAAATCTTTTATTTTTTTTTTTTGAATAAAAATTCAGAATAGAAAGCAAGAGTAATATCAGAGGGGCCTGGAGACGTGATGAATGAACAAATAAAATGTTATTTTAGAGCCAGGAATGTGAAATTATTCATTCTAAACCCCAATTTTGAAATTTTTCATATTTTTTAAATTTTCGGGGAATTGGACAAATCGCAAATTTCTGACCCATTTTGGGGGTAGTTGGAAAAAGGTAAATGGGCAGTTTCTTTTTACTCAGTCAATAGAAAAATGGAGTTCTAAAGAAATAGCTATGAGTTTGGTTGACTGGAACATTGGAATTAGCTGAAAAATAGGGCTCAAAGTGGGCGAAATTGCCAATTTGTAATATTGCTGAGGTCGCTAACTTCATGAGTGCAATTCCGTCAGTTTTCCATCAAATTTCACCTTTTGGTGTTATTAAAATTGGGAAAAATTCTCTATCATTTCATAAGAAAAATAATTTTTTTTTGGGGGGGGGAAAATTTTTGGGCCACAAGACACTTCAGGATTTGGGGGCTGCAAAAGTCAAGGAGTTAATTCACCATTTGGCATTTATTACAAAGTGGGGGGAGCTAGCTATAGCAGAGGGGGAAAGGTGAACGTGTCTCAGTAAACTGATGTACCCCCTGCTGCAAGGAAATGTGCCTTACCCACTATAAAATACTGTTTTAATTACACTATTACTATCAGTAAATGTTATCTACCTATCATATTTATTCCATAATAATATTAGGTAAAACATTAAATAACGTAGAAGCATGACAAAGATGCCCCAAATTTTAATTTAAAAAATGAATTATATGGAGAGGTATTGGAGGGTGGACGGAGCTGTAGGTGAGCGGAAGGCTCTCACCTTGACGTGTGTACCTCATGGCACTATAAAATATTATATAATTATACTATTACTCAATAAAAGGGTTCTCTACCTATCATATTTATTACAGAATAATATCAAGCATAACATAAATACTGCAGAAGCATGATAAAGATGCCAAATAAAAAAAAAATGACTATATGGAGAGGTATTGAAGGGTGGGCAGGGAAATATTAAAAAAAAAAAGAAAAGTGACTGTGACCACTACAGAAAATGTCATGTGCCTGAAGGGTAACTATAGAAGATCACTTTTATCCTGTGCAAAGACTGAAAAAGTTGCGATTTTCTTGAATTTTTTTTTTTTCCCAAGAAATAGCTATGCGAGCATTTCCTGGAATATCTTGGAATTAAGTTATTGACCTATTTCACGTTATGATCTCACCATTTAAAAATAAATGGATTGAACGGATTTTCACAGCAAACGTTAATGTTTTAAAATTTTGGGGGTGGTGACATTTTTTCAAGTATCAGTAGGGATGATTCTTCGATTAGTGCGAATTCGTTTACGATGTGGTCTTAGGAACGAAACTCCGTCGGTAAGTAAAGGGAGGCTGCATGTATGTACAAACTCCTCTGGGTTTTCTCCTTTTAAATTTATTTAATAATTTTATATTACAGGAGAAGAGGTTACTAGCCCCTTGCTCATGGCATTTTAGTCATCTCTTAGGGACACGCATGGTTTAAAGGAAGAATTCTGTTTCACTCTCCCTTGGAGATAAAAGGAAATAAACAAGAAAAAGAGCTAGTAAGAAAATAGAAGAAAACCCAGAGGAGTGTGTATATATGCTTGTACATGCATGTGAAAGGTGTGATCTAAGTGAAAACTAGAAGTAACAACACGTACCTGAAATCTTGCTTTGTTTGAGATAGAAAAAAGACACCAGCAATCCTCCCATTATGTAAAAACAAATACAGGCTTCTGTTTTACACTCACTTGGCAGAAACTTTAGTACCTATCTGGGCAGTTGCTGTCTACCAACCTACTACTTAGGTTACCAGTTCTTCTTGTTTATTCCGCTTATCTCCTCCATAACCCAATGTGGGGTCATAAGAGGAAAATTTAAATCCCGAGAGCAAGGGGCTAGAAACCCCCTTTCCTGTAATATATTACTAAATTAAGAGAGAAAAACTTTCATTTTCTTTTTGGGCTACCCTCCCCTCATTAGGATACAACCGGTTTTTTGAAGAAAGGAGGAGGATTGCTCAGTCTTTTTTGTTCATAAAATGCAAGATAAAAAATTTCTTGCTACTTCTACTTCACTTAGGTCACACTACATGTGTGTACCACACATATATTTACACACCCATCTGGGCTTTCTTCTATTTTCTTAATAGTCCTTATTCTACTTATTCCTCTTATCTCCATGGGGAAGTGGAAAGAATTCTTCCTCCCTAAGCCTTGCGTGTCATAAGAAGCGACTAAAACACCAGGAGCAAGGGACTAGTAACCCTTCTTCTGCATAAATTACTAGATTTAAAAAGAAAAACTGTCATTTTTTTTATAGGTCACCCTACCCCAGTGGAACATTGTGGTTCATTAAAAAAAAAAACTTATTTCTACACTTGCAATATTTGCGGCATTGCTCCCTACCCACCGTATAATATGACTTTTCTAAAGCCCTAAAATACAAAAAACAGCTTCATACCTTATCTAAGTACTGCACATTTATATGCTTTTAATTTCAAATGTTCGGTTACACATTCTTTATCTTCCTAAATCCCATGTTTCCATGCAATCCCATTTTATTATATCCCTAACCCTGTCAATAAAAGTCCAGTCACTTTACCAGATATTTCCCAACAGGCTTATCACCTAAAAACAAAATAACCCGCACATAAAAGAGAGAAGCTTCTCTCTTTATGTGCGGGTTATTTTGTGTATCGTTCCCGTCACGGTATTGTGCCTTTTTGTTATTTATCACCCTAAAATTCTTACACTGCCTCCTGTCCTTGTTTCCCTTGTATAAGGTAACTAAGAATGCTCTCTGCCATCCTCTGGTACCTTCCCTTCTTTCATACATGCAGTGAACAAACACACTAACCACTATATCCTCACCAGCTTATAACATTACTGAATTAGCCCCATTCATCAGTAGCCACTCTATACCCTTCCAACGTACCGAGCCTCAACACTCCCCCACATGCAGCTCTGGCTCCTCCTCACTCCATACCACGTTATTCGTCCTTCTCTCAAGCATGAAATCACTGCCTCCCCATCAACATTACATTCAACCCCCCATCATCTTTCCAGCACCTCCACCTCCTCCACCTAACACCTTCCATATTTCATTCTTAACTGCTAACTTAATATCTTCTCAAGGCTTCCTCACTCTCAAAAACAGTTGATCATTCTTGGCAATATTTGCTAATATTCACCCAATCCTCACTAGCCCTCATTTTGCATTCCTCACCACTTTTTAACCTTCCTGTTCATCTTCATATACTCTGGCTTCCATCTATCATTTTCACCTAGTAAAAGCCTCTCATGTTAATTTTTTTTGTTGCCATTTCTTTAGCCTCGCCATTCCATGAATCATTCTTCTTCCCACCTGCACCCACCTTCCTACCTCACAACAGCAATCATGTGACCTCATGAACTTCCTGGCAATGAATGTTAGAAGTGATGAAAGTCCCAAGACTGATTTATTTTCTTATATATATTTTTTTTTTTTTTTTTTTTTTTTTTTTTTTAACAAGTCGGCCGTCTCCCACCGAGGCAGGGTGACCCAAAAAAAAGAAAGAAAATCCCCAAAAAGAAAATACTTTCATCATCATTCAACACTTTCACCACACTCGCACATTATCACTGTTTTTGCAGAGGTGCTCAGAATACAACAGTCTAGAAGCATACACATATAAAGATACACAACATACCCCTCCAAATGCCAATATCCCAAACCCCTCCTTTTTAAGTGCAGGCATTGTACTTCCCATTTCCAGGACTCAAAGTCCGACTATATGAAAAAAAACCGGTTTCCCCGAATCCCCTTTACTAAATATTACCTGCTCACACTCCAACAGATCGTCAGGTCCCAGTACCCTTCGTCTCCATTCACTCCTATCTAACACGCTCAGCACGCTTGCTGGAAGTCCAAGCCCCTTACCCAAAAAACCTCCTTTACCCCCTCTCTCCAACCCTTTCGAGGACGACCCTACCCGCCCTTTCCCTTTTCCCCATAGATTTATATGCTTTCCATGTCATTCTACTTTGATCCATTCTCTCTAAATGACCAAACCACCTCAAAAAACCCCTCTTCTGCCCTTGACTTTAAAACTTTTTATTAACTCCACACCTTCTCCTAATTTCCACACTCCGAATTTTCTGCTAAAATTTACACCCCACATTGCCCTTTAACAGGACATCTCCACTGCCTCCAACCGTTCTCCTCGCTGCTGCATTTACCACCCAAGTTCACACCCATATAAGAGTGTTGGTACTACTATACTTTCATACATTCCCTTCTTTGCCTCCATAGATAAAGTTTTTTGACTCCACATATACCTCAACGCACCACTCACCTTTTTTCCTCATCAATTCTATGATTAACCTCGTCCTTCATAAATCCATCCGCGACACGTCAACTCCAAGTATCTGAAAACATTCACTTCTTCCATACTCCTCCTCCCCAATTTGATATCCAATTTTTCTTTATCTAAATCATTTGACACCCTCATCACCTTACTCTTTTCTATGTTCACTTTCAACTTTCTACCTTTACACACATTCCCAAACTCATCCACAAACCCTTTGCAATTTTTCTTTAGAATCTCCCATAAGCACAGTATCATCAGCAAAAAGTAACTGTGTCAATTCCCATTTGAATTTGATTCCCCATAATTTAATCCCACCCCTCTCCCAAACACCCTAGCATTTACTTCCTTTACAACCCCATCTATAAATATATTGAACAACCATGGTGACATTACACATCCCTGTCTAAGACCTACTTTTACGGGAAGTAGTCTCCCTCTCTTTCTACACACCCTAACCTGAGCCTCACTATCCCCATAAAAACTCTTTACGCATTTAATAACTTACCACCTATTCCATATACTTGCAACATCTGCCACATTGCTCCTCTATCCACTCTTCATATGCCTTTTCTAAATCCATAAATGCAATAAAAACTTCCCTATCTTTATCTAAATACTGTTCACATATATGCTTCAATGTAAACACCTGATCTACACATCCCCTACCCACTCTAAAACCTCCTTGCTCATCCGCAATCCTACATTCTGTCTTACCTCTAATTCTTTCAATTATAACCCTACCGTACACTTTTCCTGGTATACTCAGTAAGCTTATTCCTCTATAATTTTTACAGTCTCTTTTGTCCCTTTCCCTTTATATAAAGGGACTATACATGCTCTCTGCCAATCCCTAGGTACCTTCCCCTCTTTCATACATTTATTAAACAAAAATACCAACCACTCCAACACTATATCCCCCTGCTTTTAACATTTCTGTCATGACCCCATCAGTTCCAGCTGCTTTAACCCCTTTCATTTTACGTAATGCCTCACGTACCTCCCCCACACTTACATTCTGCTCTTCTTCACTCCTAAAAGATGGTATACCCCTGACCAGTGCATGAAAATTACTGCCTCTGTTTCTTCCTTAACATTTAAAAGTTCCTCAAAATATTCTCGCCATCTACCCAATACCTCCATCTCCCCATCTACTAACCCCCCTACTCTGTTTTTAAACTGACAAATCCATATTTTCCCTAGGCTTTCTTAACTTGTTTAACTCACTCCAAATTTTTTCTTATTTTCATTAAAATTTCTTGACAGTTGCCTCTCCCACTCTATCATCTGCTCTCCTTTTGCACTCTCTCACCACTCTCTTTACCTTTCTTTTACTCTCCATATACTCTGCTCTTCTTTATAACACTTCTGCTTTGAAAAAAACCTCTCATAAGCTACCTTTTTCTCTTTTATCACACCCTTTACTTCATCATTCCACCAATCACTCCTCTTTCTCCTGCCCCCACCCTCCTATAACCACAAACTTCTGCCCCACATTCTAATACTGCATTTTTAAAACTATTCCAACCCTCTTCAACCCCCCACTATCATCTTTGCACTAGCCCACCTTTCTGCCAATAGTCGCTTATATCTCACCCGAACTTCCTCCTCCCTTAGTTTATACACTTTCACCTCCCTCTTACTTGTTGTTGCCACCTTCCTCTTTTCCCATCTACCTCTTACTCTAACTGTAGCTACAACTAAATAATGATCCGATATATCAGTTGCCCCTCTATAAACATGTACATCCTGGAGCCTACCCATCAACCTTTTATCCACCAATACATAATCTAATAAACTACTTTCATTACTTTGCTACATCATACCTTGTATATTTATTTATCCTCTTTTTCATAAAATTGTATTACTTATTACCAAATTTCTTTCTACACATAGCTCAATTAAAGGCTCCCCATTTACATTTACCCCTGGCACCCCAAATTTAACCTATTTACTCCTTCCATAACATTTTTACCCACTTTAGCATTGAAATCCCCAACCACCATTACTCTCACACTTGATTCAAAACTCCCCACGCATTCACTCAACATTTCCCAAAATCTCTCTCTCTCCTCTACATTTCTCTCTTCTCCAGGTGCATACACTTATATATATATATATGTCCTAGTATTTGCTCACCTGTCTTCTTAAACAACCTCATCCTCCTATAACCAAAAACCTCAGCTGCACACTCAAGCAATGCATTCTTAAATTACACCAATACTTCCTCAACCTCATCCTCATTTCCTGCACTCTCTCTAACCCACCTTTCTCAAATATATACTGTACAGTTCAGTTGACAGTTGGATACCTTAATGAAAATGGAATGTAAACAAAAAATGTGTACAAACTGAACTGCACAACATGTGGTAAAAATAAGGTTATGTTCACTGGACAAAAAAAAAAAGCCACCCAAATTTTTTATAGGTCTTAAAATTGTAAAAAAAATAAAATGATAATGCAACTGTAGGTTGATGTGAAACAGTCAAAGATCTGCAACCATATCTCTGCTATCAACTACTTGCAACTGTGTGAGGGTTATAAAGGAGGGGTTACAGTGTGCATGGAGGGGTTAGAGTGATTGGAGTGAATGGGTTTGGTGTGGAAGTGGGGAACTGAGGGGTGGGGATGGGGGACTGCTGTTGAGAGAGGTGAAGACCAAATGGTGGTGGGGTGGGGGCAAGAACTGGAGGCTGGTACTGGGAAGTGAAGGATGCTAGATGGTCAAGGGATGTGTGGGGAGGGGGGGGGGGAAGGGAGGAAGCAGAGGTGGTGTGCTGGTGACTGTGTGGGTGGCAGTGCTGGTGGCCCAATGCATGCGAGTGTGGTTGTTCTGGGCAGTAATTAGGGTGGTGGGTGGCTATCTGACTAGGTGTGTTGATGGCGTGTTAGAGTGTGGGGGGGAGGTTTGAAAAATGGGTAAGTTGTGGGTGTGGGGCTGTGTGGGCTAGAAGCTGTAGGGAGTGGTGTGGGTGAAAGCATAAGTTAGGTATGGGAGTGGGGTTTGTGTGAACTTGAAGCTGTGGGGAAGTGGTATGAGTAAAAGGTGTGGTTGTCAGTGGCCTTGTGTGGGTGGTGACTGGATGATGGGTGACTGGATGATGGGTGACTGGATGATGGGTGACTGAATGGTAGTGTGTGCTGTTGATGGTACAGGTGGTAATGAGGGTGTTGGATAACTAAGTGGATGGTGTGTTAGGTTGACAAACCAGGTAAAGTGTGGGTGTGAGGTCATGGGGAATGGTACAAGTGTAGGCATGTGGCCATGGGAGAAGTTGTATAGGCAGATTGTGTGAGGGAAGGTTGTTGGTTGGGAGGGTGTGGGTGAAGGCATATGGCTGTGGGGGTATTATAGAGGTAGGTGGGAGGCAGGCATGGGTTGGTGGCATGGTATGGGTGAAGATATGTGGCCATGGGGAAATTGTAGGGACAGGTAGTATGAGTGGGGGTTGCGGGCAGTATGGGTGAGGTTGCTGGATGTGCAGTGAGGGCATGTGACCACTAGAACAAGGCTGAATGAGCAGTAGGTATGGAAGGTGGTTTCTGGTCAAGGTATCGCACTGGTCACACATGAATGCATGAGTGAACGTATTAAACGCGTATGAACATAGCACAAGGTATGGTACTAGACAGGTACTCATCTCTCTCCCAAAGACTCTCCCTCACCCACATATTCACACCCACTTGCCTCTATCCATCCTCACACCAGTGCCCATCTGACCATACACTACAGTGCAACATGGGATGTACCACAGGTAAAGGGAACTTGGGATGGCAGTAACAGCATGCACCCAGGAGGGACACACTCACCCCTTCACTCAGCTTACACACCCTTCTTCACCTAGTACCCTGTCCTCACCCACCCTTTTTCACCCAGTACCTCGTCCTCACCCCCCCTTCTTCACTGAGTACCTTGTCCTTACTCACCCTTCTTCACCCAGTACCCTGTCCTCACCCACTAGCTACCACTCTCATCCACTAGCTCACATGCTCCCACCTACTAGATCACATGCTCCCACCTACTAGCTCACACACTCCCACCCAATAGCTCACATCCACTAATTCATATGCTCCCACCCACTAACTCTCACACTCACACCCACTAGCTACTATAAGACACTGGACTGGCCCTGAGGCTCACTGTCAGACAGAGGGGACAGACTGTGGTGTGTGCCACATTTTCCCTTATATATACTTCACCATGTAACACAATGTTTTACTGCATGTTCGCCGAAAATATGCAGCAATATTGCAACTGAGTTAAAGCAAAAATGTGTCAACATCACATGTTATCCAATCTACTGTATATATTAGTGTAGGTAGTCATACATGTTATAAATTATCTATCAGTGTACAGGTCTCCCTCAACATTCACGTTTTCAGCTTTCGCGGGCTTCACACATTCGCGAATTCCCAACCGCCAAATTCCCAGCCACCAAATTCCCAGCCGCCAAATCACATTCAAGTTTCCCGCCACCTGCGAGTCCCTACTACCCTCCCACCGACCCCCGCAACTGGCAGCCAGCCCTCCCACCACTCAGTGTGGTGAGTGTTTTGTTTGTTCATTATTTGCTATTAAACTACAGTATAAATAATGTAAACCCATTCATGACTGCATATTGGAATGGCTATTCGGACAGGTATTAGACGGTGACATCATGTGTTTACTCTTGAGCACAGCAAAGAATCAAACATTTCTGCTACTGCTAATATTAACAATAGTAATAATAATAATAATAATAATAATAATAATAATAATAATAATAATAATAATAATAAATACGATATAATTGAAGAAGGAAGTTGTACAAAAATACGAGGGAGTGGTTGACACATCGTCAGTGTGGCTTTGTTTATGCTGGAGTGAGCATTAGTCTCCCTGCTCTTCCAAACATTTCACAATAATTCATTGTGTTTGGTGCTTGTAGATTGAGTGCGACTGGAATGGTAGAGGCAGTG
Organism: Cherax quadricarinatus; assembly: GCF_026875155.1. Classification (NCBI taxonomy): domain Eukaryota; kingdom Metazoa; phylum Arthropoda; class Malacostraca; order Decapoda; family Parastacidae; genus Cherax; species Cherax quadricarinatus. Next base: position 27,887,702 of record NC_069459.1, read on the forward strand.
GTTGAGGCAGCTGTTGAGGCAGCGATTGAGGCAGCTGTTGAGGCAGCGATTGAGGCAGTGAGTGAGGCAGCGATTGAGGCAGTGGGTGAGGCAGCAATTGAGGCAGTGGTTGAGGCAGCTGTTGAGGCAGCTGTTGAGGCAGCTGTTGAGGCAGCGATTGAGGCAGTGGTTGAGGCAGCTGTTGAGGCTGCTGTTGAGGCAGCGATTGAGGCAGTGGTTGAGGCAGCTATTGAGGCAGTGGGTGAGGCAGCTGTTGAGGCAGCGATTGAGGCAGTGGGTGAGGCAGCTGTTGAGGCAGCGACTGAGGCAGCTGTTGAGGCAGCGATTGAGGCAGTGGGTGAGGCAGCTGTTGAGGCAGCGATTGAGGCAGTGGGTGAGGCAGCTGTTGAAGTGATTGAGGCAGCTGTTGAGGCAGCTGTTGAGGCAGCGATGGAGGCAGTGCATGAGGCAGCTGTTGAGGCAGCTGTTGAGGCAGCGATTGAGGCAGCTGTAGAGGCAGCGATTGAGGCAGCTGTTGAGGCAGCGATTGAGGCAGTGGGTGAGGCAGCTGGTGAGGAAGCGATTGAGGCAGTGGTTGAGGCAGCTGTTGAGGCAGTGGTATTTAATAACATACATGTTATTAATAATAATAATCATGTTATTAATAATATGTACTATTATTATTTATAACATATATGTTATTAAATACCACTGCCTCAACGCTGAATTATTGTGAAATGTTTGGAAGAGCAGGGAGACTAATGCTCACTCCAGCATAAACAAAGCCACACTGACGATGTGTCAACCACTCCCTCGTATTTTTGTACAATTTCCTTCTCAATTATATCGTATTATTATTATTATTATTATTTATTTTTTTTTTTTCAACAAGTCGGCCGTCTCCCCCGAGGCAGGTGACCCAAAAAAGAAAGAAAATCCCCAAAAAGAAAATACTTTCATCATCATTCAACACTTTCACCACACTCACACATAATCACTGCTTTTGCAGAGGTGCCAGAATACAACAGTTTAGAAGCATATACGTATAAAGATACACAACATATCCCTCCAAACTGCCAATATCCCAAACCCCTCCTTTAAAGTGCAGGCATTGTACTTCCCATTTCCAGGACTCAAGTCCGACTATATGAAAATAACCGGTTTCCCTGAATCCCTTCACTAAATATTACCCTGCTCACACTCCAACAGATCGTCAGTCCCAAGTATCATTCGTCTCCATTCACTCCTATCTAACACGCTCATGCACGCTTGCTGGAAGTCCAAGCCCCTTGCCCACAAAACCTCCTTTACTCCCCTTTCCAACCCATTCGAGGACGACCCCTACCCCTCCTTCCTTCCCCTATAGATTTATATGCTTTCCATGTCATTCTACTTTGATCCATTCTCTCTAAATGACCAAACCACCTCAACAACCCTCTTCTGCCCTCTGACTAATGCTTTTATTAACTCCACACCTTCTCCTAATTTCACACACTCCGAATTTTCTGCATAATATTTACACCACACATTGCCCTTAGACAGGACATCTCCACTGCCTCCAACCGTCTCCTCGCTGCTGCATTTACCACCCAAGCTTCACATCCACATAAGAGTGTTGGTACTACTATACTTTCATACATTCCCTTCTATGCCTCCATAGATAACGTTTTTTGAACTCCACATATACCTCAACGCACCACTCACCTTTTTTCCCTCATCAATTCTATGATTAACCTCATCCTTCATAAACCCATCCGCCGACAACGTCAACTCCAAGTATCTGAAAACATTCACTTCTTCCATACTCCCCCCTCCCCAATTTGATATCCAATTTTTCTTTATCTAAATCATTTGATACCCTCATCACCTTACTCTTTTCTATGTTCACTTTCAACTTTCTACCTTTACACACATTCTCAAACTCATCCACTACCCTTGCAATTTTCTTTAGAATCTCCCATAAGCACAGTAGCATCAGCAAAAAGTAACTGTGTCAATTCCCATTTTGAATTTGATTCCCCATAATTTAATCCCACCCCTCTCCCGAACACCCTAGCATTTACTTCTTTTACAAACCCCATCTATAAATATATTAAACAACCATGGTGACATTACACATCCCTGTCTAAGACCTACTTTTTACCGGGAAGTAGTCTCCCTCTCTCTACATACCCTAACCTGAGCCTCACTATCCTCATAAAAGCTCTTTACAGCATTTAGTAACTTACCACCTATTCCATATACTTGCAACATCTGCCACATTGCTCCTCTATCCACTCTATCATATGCGTTTTCTAAATCCAAAAAATGCAATAAAAACTTCCCCTCCCTTTTAAATCTAAAACTGTTCACATAACGCTTCAATGAAAAATTACTTGATCTACACATCCCCTACCCACCTGAAGCCTCCCTGCTCATCCGCATTCCTACATTCTGTCTTACCTCTATTCTTTCAATTATAACCCTACCGCATACTTTTCCTGGTTATACTCAGTAAACTTATTCCTCTAAATTTTTAAACAATCTCTTTGTCCCCTTTCCCTTTATATAAAGGGACTATACATGCTCTCCACCAATCCCTAGGTACCTCCCCTCTTCATACATTTTTTAAACAAATACCAACCACTCCAACACTTATATCCCCCCCCCTGCTTTTAAACTTTTCTGTCATGATCCCATCAGTTTCCAGCTGCTTTAACCCCCTTTCATTCTACGTAATGCCTCACGTACCTCCACCACACTTACATTCTGCTCTTCTTCACTCCTAAAAGATGGTATACCTCCCTGCCAGTGCATGAAATTACCGCCTCCCTTTCTTCCTCAACTTTAAAAGTTCCTCAAAATATCTCGCCATCTACCTAATACCTCCCTCTCCCCATCTACTAACCCCCCTACTCTGTTTTTAACTGACAAATCCATACTTCCCCTAGGCTTTCTTAACTTGTTTAACTCACTCCAAAATTTTTTTTTATTTTCATTAAAATTTCTTGACAGTGCCTCTCCCACTCTTTCATCTGCTCTCCTTTTGCACTCCCTCACCACTCTCTTCACCTTTCTTTACTCCCTATACTCTGCTCTTTTTATAACACTTCTGCTTTGTAAAAACCTCTCGTAAGCTACCTTTTTCCTTTATCACACCTTTTACTTCATCATTCCACCAATCACTCCTCTTCCACCTGCCCCCACCCTCCTAAACCACAAACTTCTGCCCACATTCTAATACTGCATTTTTAAAACTATTCCAACCCTCTTCAACCCCCCCACTACTCATCTTTGCACTAGCCCACCTTTCTGCCAATAGTCCTTATATCCTCGCCCGAACTTCCTCCTCCCTTAGTTTATACACTTTTACCTCCCCCTACTTGTCGTGCCACCTTCCTCTTTTTCCCATCTACCTCTTACTCTAACTGTAGCTACAACTAAATAATGATTTGATATATCGTTGCCCATCTATAAACATGTACATCTTGGAGGGTACCCATCAACCTTTTATCCACCAATACATAATCTAACAAACTACTTTCATTACGTGCTACATCATACCTTGTATATTTATTTATCCTCTTTTTCATAAAATATGTATTACTTATACCAAATTTCTTTCTACACATAGCTCAAAATTAAAAGGCTCCCCATTTACATTTACCCTGGCACCCCCAATTTACCTACTACTCCCTCCATAACATTTTTACCCACTTTAGCATTGAAATCCCAAACCACCATTACTCTCACACTTGATTCAAAACTCCCCATGCATTCACTCAACATTTCCCAGAATCTCTCTCTCTCCTCTACACTTCTCTCTTCTCCAGGTGCATACACGCTTACTATAACCCACTTTTCACATCCAATCTTTTTTACTCCACATAATCCTTGAATTTATAAAATTTGTAGTCCCTCTTTTCCTGCCATAGCTTATCCTTCAACATTATTGCTACTCCTTCTTTAGCTCTAACTCTATTTGAAACCCCTGACCTAATCCCATTTATTCCTCCCATTGAAACTCTCCTACCCCTTTAGCTTTGTTTCACTTAAGCCAATTATTATTTAAATCAAAAAGAAGCGCTAAGCCACAAGGACTATACAGACTTAAAGCCAAGACATCCAGTTTCTTCTCATTCATAACATCCACAATCATCTCTTTCTTATCATTTGCACAACACCCCAGCACATTCAGACTTCCCACTTTGACAATTTTTCTTCTTCTTATTCTTTTTATTATTATTATTATTATTATTTTTTATTATATTATTATTTATTTTTATTATTATTTATTATTAGCAGTAGCAAAAAATGTTTGATTCTTTGCTGTGTTCAAGAGTAAACACATGATGTCACCGTCCAATACCTGTCCGAATAGCCATTCCAATATGCAGTCATGAATAGGGTTTACATTATTTATACTGTAGTTTAATAGCAAATAATGAACAAACAAAACACTCACCACACTGAGTGGTGGGAGGGCTGGCTGCCAGTTGCGAGGGTCGGAGGGAGGGTAGTAGGGACTTGCAGTGGTTGGGGAAGTGGTGGAGGCATTGGTGGAGGCAGTGGGAGTCTGTGGTATTTAATAACATACATGTTATTAAAGCATAACATGTATATATTTAGTACAATTTACGACGTTTTCATGTATTTTATGATTGTTCATGGTTCAACAAGTTAAGGAAGCAGTATTGTATTACATTTCCCTACAATAAATTGGGGCACCAAACATTCACGGTTTTTCAACATTCGCGAGGCTCTTGATCCCCTAACCCTCGCGAATGTTGAGGGAGACCTGTATGTGGTTATAAAGTTATTCAGTAATGAATGACTACAATGTATTAGCTTTGTAAGACTGATCTAGAAAAGTAGTCCCATTTATCACCTCTCCTACAAAGGTAGGTTAAAGACTCTGAATACACACACTCTGGAAAGGAACAGAAATAAGGAGAGAGAGCTGATTGTGCAAACGGAAAACAGAAATAAATAGGCAGAATATAAATAAAGCACTAAAAATATTTAGCCAAGACAGGATCCACAGTAATGGATTCAAGCAAAATAAATTCAGAAAAACAATATAAGAAAGTAATGGTTAGGCAATATAGTTATAACATGTACATAAAATTGCAAAAAAGCAACAGTGAAGAGGACACTCTGGGTACTTTTAAAAAATAGATGGGTCAGGTGTGCAAGTGGGAATGATATTATATGAGTAGGAACCACCTAGCAAGGGAGAATAAGTCTGCTGGAGTGTTCCTCCATTAAGTTATACTAAATTTAGAACTAATAGAAACACTGTGTATACAACACACCTTAAAAAATATTTACACAAATCTCAAAAAATATTTAAAACTCTAATTGCTCTTTCACTATAATGTTTCATATCTGTTAACAGTTTACAAGATCATTGCCCCCGATGCTCATTCTTAGGCCAGACCTCCTAAATTCAGAGAAAATATTATATTAATATTTATAATAAAATTAAAAATGTAGTTAGAGTGTTCAGCAGAAGTTTGTGGTTACAGGAAAGTGGGTGCGGGAGAGAAGAGGAGTGACTGGTGGAATGATGTAAAGAGAGCAGTAAGGGAGAAAAAGTTAGCATATGAGAAGTTTTTACAAAGTAGAAGTGATGCAAGGAGGGAAGAGTATATGGAGAAAAAGAGAGAGGTTAAGAGAGTGGTGAAGCAATGTAAAAAGAGAGCAAATGAGAGAGTGGGTGAGTTGTTATCAACAAATTTTGTTGAAAATAAGAAAAAGTTTTGGAGTGAGATTAACAAGTAAAGGAAGCCTAGAGAACAAATGGATTTGTCAGTTAAAAATAGGAGAGGAGAGTTATTAAATGGAGAGTTAGAGGTATTGTGAAGATGGAGGGAATATTTTGAGGAACTGTTGAATGTTGATGAAGATAGGGAAGCTGTGATTTCGTGTATAAGGTAAGGAGGAATAACATCTTGCAGGAGTGAGGAAGAGCCAGTTGTGAGTGTGGGGGAAGTTCGTGAGGCAGTAGGTAAAATGAAAGGGGGTAAGGCAGCTGGGATTGATGGGATAAAAATAGAAATGTTAAAAGCAGGTGGGGAGTGGTTGGTGCTATTATTTAATAAATGTATGGAAGAGGGTAAGGTACCTAGGGATTGGCAGAGAGCATGCATAGTTCCTTTGTATAAAGGCAAAGGGGACAAAAGAGAGTGCAAAAATTATAGGGGGATAAGTCTGTTGAGTATACCTGGTAAAGTGTATGGTAGAGTTATTATTGAAAGAATTAAGAGAAAGACGGAGAATAGGATAGCAGATGAACAAGGAGACTTTAGGGAAGGTAGGGGGTGTGTGGACCAGGTGTTTACAGTGAAATATACAAGTGATTAGTATTTAGATAAGCCTAAAGAGGTTTTTGTGGCATTTATGGATTTGGAAAAGGCGTATGACAGGGTGGATAGGGGGGCAATGTGGCAGATGTTGCAGATGTATGGTATAGGAGGTAGGTTACTGAAAGCAGTGAAGAGTTTTTACGAGGATAGTGAGGCCCAAGTTAAGAGTATGTAGGAAAGAGGGAGATTTTTTCCCCATTTAAAAGTAGGCCTTAGACAAGGATGTGTGATGTAACCGTGGATGTTTAATATATTTATAGATGGGGTTGTAAGAGAAGTAAATGAGAGAGTCTTGGCAAGAGGCGTGGAGTTAAAAGATAAAGAATCACACATAAAGTGGGAGTTGTCACAGTTGCTCTTTGCTGATGACACTGTGCTCTTGGGTGATTCTGAAGAGAAGTTGCAGAGGTTGGTGGATGAATTTGGTAGGGTATGTAAAAGAAGAAAATTGAAAGTGAATACAGGAAAGAGTAAGGTTATGAGGATAACAAAAAGATTAGGTGATGAAAGATTGGATACCAGATTGGAGGAGAGAGTATGGAGGAGGTGAATGTATTCAGATATTTGGGAGTGGACGTGTCAGCGGGGTGGGTCTATGAAAGATGAGGTGAATCATAGAATTGATGAGGGAAAAGGGTGAGTGGTGCACTTAGGAGTCTGTGGAGACAAAGAACTTTGTCCTTGGAAGCAAAGAGGGGAATGTATGAGAGTATAGTTTTACCAACGCTCCTGTATGGGTGTGAAGCATGGGTGATGAATGTTGCAGCGAGGAGAAGGCTGGAGGCAGTGGAGATGTCATGTCTAAGAGCAATGTGTGGTGTGAATATAATGCAGAGAATTCGTAGTTTGGAAGTTAGGAGGAGGTGCAGGATTGCCAAAACTGTTGTCCAGAGCGCTGAGGAAGGATTGTTGAGGTGGTTCGGACATGTAGAGAGAATGGAGTGAAACAGAATGACTTCAAGAGTGTATCAGTCTGTAGTGGAAGGAAGACGGGGTAGGGGTCGGCCTAGGAAAGGTTGGAGGGAGGGGGTAAAGGAGGTTTTGTGTGCGAGGGGCTTGGACTTCCAGTGGGCATGCGTGAGCGTGTTTGATATGGAGACAAATGGTATTTAATACTTGACGTGCTGTTGGAGTGTGAGCAAAGTAACATTTATGAAGGGGTTCAGGGAAACCGGCAGGCCGGACTTGAGTCCTGGAGATGGGAAGTACAGTGCCTGCACTCTGAAGGAGGGGTGTTAATGTTGCAGTTTAAAAACTGTAGTGTAAAGCACCCTTCTGGCAAGACAGTGATGGAGTGAATGATGGTGAAAGTTTTTCTTTTTCGGGCCACCCTGCCTTGGTGGGAATCGGCCAGTGTGATAATAATAATAATAATAAGAAATACAGTTTGTTAAATTTACCTGCCATCTTATGTGCTCTTAGACATTAAGAACAAATATCCTGCCAATGTAAAACATTTAACATTTCCATTTTACACTCATATGACAGGCAGGTAGTACCTTGTTGCTGATGGTTGTGCTTCACACTCATATAACAGGAAGGTTATACCTCCTTAATACTTGGTGTGTGTTTCATATTCACATGATAGGGTGGTTGTATCTCCCTGGATGGTTGCTGCCTACCAACGTAATACTTGGTGTGCGTTTCACACTCACATGACAGGATGGTTGTACCTCCCTGGATGGTTGCTGGCTACCAACCTACTGCCTGGTATGTGTGTTTGACACATGACAGGATGATTGTAACTCTCTGGATGGTTGCTGGCTACCATCCTACTATTTGGTATGTGTCTGACACATGACAGGAAGGTTGTACCCCCCTGGATGATTGCTGGCTACCATGCTACTACCTGGTATGTGTTTGACACATGACAGGAAGGTTGTACCTCCCTGAATGGTTGCTGGCTACCAACCTACTACCTGGCATGTGTGACACATGACAGGAAGGTTGTACCTCCCTGGATGGTTGCTGGCTACCAACCTACTGCCTGGTATGTTTGTTTGACACATGACAGGATGGTTGTAACTCTCTGGATGGTTGCTGGCTACCAACCTACTACCTGGTATGTTTGTCTGACACATAACAGGATGGTTGTACCTCCCTGGATGGTTGCTGGCTACCAACCTACTACCGGGTATGTGTGTTTGACACATGACAGGAAGGTTGTACCTCCCTGGATGGTTGCTGGCTACCAACCTACTGCCTGGTATGTGTGTTTGACACATGACAGGAAGGTTGTACCTCCCTGAATGGTTGCTGGCTACCAACCTACTACCTGGTATGTGTTTGACACATGACAGGAAGGTTGTACCTCCCTGGATGGCTGCTGGCTACCAGCCAGCTATGTCTCCTACTAATGTGTACAGTCTTCATACCTAACATAGTGTATATTTTAACGTCAACAAATTTACTTACGTTTCTCCTGTCCTCCAACAAGGGCATTTCCAGGGCCTTCAGTCTCTCTTCGCTACTTATATTTCTTAACTCTGGAATACATTTTGTGGCCCGTCTTTGGTCTTTTTCAATTTTGTTTATTTGTTTCTGTAAGGATTGCATATTCCAATTTAGGTCAAACAAATATTTAAGCAATACTTCATCCATATACTTAAAACAGCTATTCTGAAGTTTGCAAGCACAGCAGATGCTCTAATACTGCACTCGTCTGCTTCTTGCTGATACACTTGTTCATAATCACTCCAAAACTTTCTTTCTCTCTCTCTCTCTCTCTCTCTCTCTCTCTCTTCAACACTTTCTAAAATTTCAATTCACCAACCATAATTTTCATGGGTCTTGTTTTATTTTTAACAATTTCCATCATATGGCTTTATTTACTTTAAATTTCTCCACCAACTTCTCTCTCCAATTTCTCACTTTATTGATATCCTCTTGCATATTTTACAAGTTTTGATTCTTCAATGTGAACAAGATTTTTTCCAAAATTGGCAAACATGATCAAAATGTTATTCTTTCTGGCAATGTGGCAAGATTTAAGACAACTGGGACAAATACTGATCCTTGTGGGACCCCATTAGTGGCATTTCCCCAATGAGTATATATTTCATTACTGCTGTATGTTCTGGCAAGATGTATATACAGAGGTGTGTGTATATTGACAGTGTTTTATAAACACTATTATAGGGATGAGAGTATTGTTTTCTTCATTGCCAATGTACAAGACAAATGTAGCCTTCATGACCCTCGTTCAGTCAACAGGATTCAAACTTAATGAACCATCCAACCACTATTTGCATTTATCTTTTAAACAATAAGATCTCTCAAACATTTTCATCTCTTACTGTAGTTTGCCTTATAATTCAATAAAGTACTATACAGTAGTTTCCAACTAAGTTTTTCATGCACAGCTATTAAATGAGCGTTCAAAGTCGGAGCAAGCGTAATGTTCCCATTCATTCCTTTGTTGTAGAATTTCCATGCATAAGAAAAACTTAAATGAAGAGAGATTTGGGCCTGGGAATTCTAGTAAGACTATTTTCAAGCAAATGTTAAAGTCTGTTTTCAAGTGACGTGAGATGGGCTAAGTCACAGCCAGATAATCTATAATTCAGTATTGTAATTTTGTTTTTCTCAGTTGCTTTTTGGACCAAAGTCATTCATGTTTTGCACATGAGCACATGGTATGTGGTAAACTAATTTTTGGGGAGTAATTATTCAACAAGAAAAAATAGGAACTAGATAGGGAATATTATCATCCTGGTCCACATATGAAGTTTAAACAGGGGCTCTTACGGTAAATTTAGAATCAACGTAACTTTCACTTAATGAACTGTTCTTTTGATCCCTATCTGGGAGGTTGACTGTACCTACTTACTGCTAAGTGAACATGGGTAAGAAGTATAAGGAAACATGCCCAATGTCTGCCATGAACCACTTCAACAAAAAATACAGATGCAAAACCTACATTAAGAGCATTATTATCACTATTGTCATCTTTATCATTATGATTATTACTATTATAGTGAATAAAGGGGCAATATATGGAAGTGATGGAGGCTTGATCCTCCATCACTGTCATGAGACTGACACTGGACCCGTATTTGCCTTATTTTTGTATATTAAGACATACCTATAAGACAATAGAAAGTTTTCAATACCTTCTCAACAAATAAAAGTGAAATGATATAATCACTTGTGTGTTATAGATGGATAAGAAGACTGTGTCAAGCCATGTTTAAACCAGTTGGCTACAAGAGAGGGAAGAGTACACAGCATATTCCTCAACTGCAAGAACACCTGTGACATTGTACCACACAAGAGACTGGGACAAAGACTAAGGAAGCAGATAGGGGTAACAGAGAGAACACTCCATTTGAATACAAGCTGCCAACACCAAGAGCCAGGCTGAGCAGGCAGTCAAGCAGAAGACCTGGTCACAGACTGGATGGGAGAGGCACTGATTCTCAATACCACCAACTAGTAGTTCAAACATTTCAAGATGTTACAGTATTTTTTTGAGGAACTTGAAAAATAAGTGTAAAAGTCAGTGGCCTTTAAGCTGACATTAAGAAGAGAAATACTGTATCCTCCAACTGCCATCATCAACTTCAGAATTCCTAAACAGAATATTTTTTTTACCCAAATCCTCACAATCTAAAGTTGTGTAATGCCATTAGTGTTATAAACCCTAGATTAGCTTTACTCTTACATTCAGTGGGAAGTGTTCAACCCATAAGCATCATACCATGCCTGGGAAAGGAGAAGTAATGGGGTTTGATACAAAGAGGTGGAAGATATCAGCAATTTCTTGAATCAAAAGGCCGTCACCACAAGGCACCAGTCTTCAAGAAGCTGTGTTAACTCTTTCACTGTCTCCCATGTACATATACATTTTTGAGGCAAGAAGTGCTTACATATATGCTTTAATCATAGCGCCCTCAAATATGCCGTGAGTGGTAAAAGTTTAGCCTAGACACAAGGGAATGGGTCTGTGTAGTGGGTGAATATAAAAAAAAAAATGCCCCACACAGTGCATGATGGGAAGAGCTAAGCTCTGACCTTGTATCTAGTTTCAGTGTGACTTTGAGACATTATCAAGAGTGGTTATCATGGTTTTATATACTGTTTCTTGGTGTCAGGTGATATACCAAAAGACATACCTGTAAAGTGGAGATATTCTGGTCAGTTTCAGAGCAAAACATCAAATATTCCACCTTAAAATGATGAAAATATTTGATGTTTGGTGAATATTCTGAGGAAGGGTAGACCCCCTACCCCTTCATCCTCTAGTCTGTTTTATGGGTAATTACTATAACCAATCATTCTTGGTTAAATTTTATTAAGCTGAAAAATAGTATACAACTTAATTTAATGAACACAGGAAAGAACATAAGAAGATCTGCAGCAGACCTATTGGCCCATGCTAAGCAGGTCCAACTCACACCCACCCACACACACTCATGTACTTGTCTAATCTGCTTTTAAAGCAACACAAGATTTTAGTTTCAATGATGCTACCTGGGAGTTTGTTCCACTCATCCACAACTCTATTACTCAACCAATGCTTTCCTATATCCTTTCTAAATCTAAATTTTTCCAATTTTAACCCATTACTTTGAGTCCTGTCTTGGTTAGATATATTTAGCATATTATTTATATCCCTTTTATTTATTCTTGTTTTCCATTTATACACCGCAATCATATCCCCCTAATTACATGCCTTTCCAGAGAGTACAGACTCAGTGCCCTCAGTCTACCCTCATAGGAAAGATTCTGATACATGGGATTAACTTTGATATCCTTCTCTGTATGTTTTCCAGAACTTTTCTATCCATTCTGCAATACAATGACCAAAACCACACAGCATAATCTAAATGAGTCCTTATCCAGGTTGCATTAATGACTGGAATGCCTACACAGTTTATTTTGGACTCCATTTTTAAATGAAATTTGTTGAATTTTGTGTAAAATTGACCAAATTAGTGACTCCTGGCATACTAGTGAAACAGCCAGGAATTAGCCTAAAAACACTTCAAATTACGCATAATCACAGTTGTATACATTGTTCCCTTACCTTCAGTTTTGTGCCTGTGTAATTCCATAAGTTTTACATCAAATTTAGCATTTTTGGTGTCATTATGCTTAGAAAAGAGATTATTTGTTAAATTGCAACACTGACCGGACTTCTAATTTTGGGGGTCATGACAGTGAAAAAGTTAACAAAATGATGTAGTGCAGTGACAGTATAAGAGCAAGAACAAACTTAACCTTAGGCAGCACATGATATCTGTGAAAGTCACGAGGCTTACCTGAGGTGGAGCAACTGCAGGTGGTGTACGATACTCGCGTGAACCACGAGAGAGGCTGCTGACCGATCTGTTAGCCTGGGGAGGAGTGGGAGGCTTAGTGGTTGGAGCTGGTCCAGCTGAGGTGGGTGGTTGCTGGTGGGCAGGTGGTGGAGGCATTCCAACACTGCTGGTGGACCGCCGTGACCGAGGAGTACTGCTCGACGATGAACGTATCCCATGACCGACATCATCCAAACCTGCAGAAACATTTAATGTTTATTGTATGTCACTTTATGTTAAAATTAAAATGAAGAGCCTTAATCAAATTGTATTATCACCAATAATACAGTCCATCAGACATTTCCCAGCGAGGAAGAGTAAGCCAAAGAAGAACACACATTCACCAGGTCATTCCACTGTGATGAAGATCATACCACGACTCATGGTTTTGATATGTTACTTATTATAACTTTAACCACATGAAAGTTATAAAAGATGCTTTTCTGTCTCTTATAAAGAAATACTTACTGAAGGTAATTATCACAATCAGATTAAAGAATATTAGAAGTATAGTTTACACAGATTTTTAGTGTGTGTCACAGTTCATTAATATAATGGATGACATCCTCTCACTTGCTGATACATTAACTCAAAATTATGTGAACAGCGGAAAGTTATTTCAAAGGTAAGAGAAACAGCTATGAAACAGTATTATAGTTTTTAGTCTATAACCTATTTTATAATAAAACATTAAATAATATTATTACTTAATACTGTTTGTCTTCTATTTACTTTCTTTCTTTCAACACACCGGCCATATCCCACCGAGGCGGGGTGGCTCAATAGGAAAAACGAAAGTTTCTCCTTTTACATTTAGTAATATATACTAGTAATATATACTAATATATACTAGTAATATATACTAGGTTACTAGCCCCGTGCTCCAGGCATTTTAGTCGCTTCTTACAACACGCACGGCTTACGGAGGAAGAATTCTGTTCCACTTCCCCATGGAGATAAGAGGAAATAAACATGAACAAGAACTAGAAAAAAAATAGAAGAAACCCCAGAGGGTTGTGTATAAATATGCTTGTACATGTATGTGTAGTGTGACCTAAGTGTAAGTAGAAGTAGCAAGACATACCTGAAACCTTGCATGTTTATGAGACAGACAAAAGACACCAGCAATCCTACCATCATGTAAAACAATTACAGGCTTTCGTTTTACACTCACTTGGCAGGACGGTAGTACCTCCCTGGGTGGTTGCTGTCTACCAACCTACTACCTAGGTCTTCTATTTACATTTAGTAATTTATACAAGAGATGGTGTTACTGGCCCCTTGCTCCCAGCATTTTAGTTGCCTCTTACAACACACATGGCATACACAGGAAGGATTCTTCTTCACTTCCCCATGGAGATGAAAGGGATAATACAAGAACAAGAAGTATTAAAAACTAAATAAAACTCATACAGGTAGTGCGGATGACAAGAAACAGATGATTGCTGATGTTATGAATGAAAAGAAGTTGGATGTCCTGGCCCTAAGCGAAACAAAGCTGAAGGGGGTAGGAGAGTTTCAGTGGGGGGAAATAAATGGGATTAAATCTGGAGTATCTGAGAGAGTTAGAGCAAAGGAAGGGGTAGCAGTAATGTTAAATGATCAGTTATGGAAGGAGAAAAGAGAATATGAATGTGTAAATTCAAGAATTATGTGGATTAAAGTAAAGGTTGGATGCGAGAAGTGGGTCATAATAAGCGTGTATGCACCTGGAGAAGAGAGGAATGCAGAGGAGAGAGAGAGATTTGGGAGATGTTAAGTGAATGTATAGGAGCCTTTGAACCAAGTGAGAGAGTAATTGTGGTAGGGGACTTGAATGCTAAAGTAGGAGAAACTTTTAGAGGGGGTTTGTGGTAGGTAAGTTTGGGGTGCCAGGTGTAAATGATAATGGAGCCCTTTGATTGAACTTTGTATAGAAAGGGGTTTAGTTATAGTAATACATATTTTAAGAAAAAGAGGATAAATAAGTATAACGATATGATGTAGGGCGAAATGACAGTAGTTTGTTGGATTATGTATTGGTAGATAAAAGACTGTTGAGTAGACTTCAGGATGTACATGTTTTTAGAGGGGCCACAGATATATCAGATCACTTTCTAGTTGTAGCTACACTGAGAGTAAAAGGTAGATGGGATACAAGGAGAATAGAAGCATCAGGGAAGAGAGAGTGAAGGTTTATAAACTAAAAGAGGAGGCAGTTAGGGTAAGATATAAACAGCTATTGGAGGATAGATGGGCTAATGAGAGCATAGGCAATGGGGTCGAAGAGGTATGGGTAGTTTAAAAATGTAGTGTTAGAGTGTTCAGCAGAAGTTTGTGGTTACAGGAAAGTGGGTGCAGGAGGGAAAGGAGCGATTGGTGGGAAAGATGATGTAAAGAGAGTAGTAAGGGAGAAAAAGTTAGCATATGAGAAGTTTTTACAAAGTAGAAGTGATGCAAGGAGGGAAGAGTATATGGAGAAAAAGAGAGAAGTTAAGAGAGTGGTGAAGCAATGTAAAAAGAGAGCAAATGAGAGAGTGGGTGAGATGTTATCAACAAATTTTGTTGAAAATAAGAAAAAGTTTTGAGTGAGATTAACAAGTTAAGAAAGCCTAGAGAACAAATGGATTTGTCAGTTAAAAATAGGAGAGGAGAGTTATTAAATGGAGAGGTAGAGGTATTGGAAGATGGAAGGAATATTTTGAGGAATTGTTAAATGTTGATGAAGATAGGGAAGCTGTGATTTCGTGTATAGGGCAAGGAGGAATAACATCTTGTAGGAGTGAGGAAGCCAGTTGTGAGTGTGGGGGAAGTTCGTGAGGCAGTAGGTAAAATGAAAGGGGGTAAGGCAGCCGGGATTGATGGGATAAAGATAGAAATGTTAAAAGCAGGTGGGGATATAGTTTTGGAGTGGTTGGTGCAATTATTTAATAAATGTATGGAAGAGGTAAGGTACCTAGGGATTGGCAGAGAGCATGCATAGTTTCCTTTGTATAAAGGCAAAGGGGATAAAAGAGAGTGCAAAAATTATAGGGGGATAAGTCTGTTGAGTGTACCTGGTAAAGTGTATGGTAGAGTATAATTGAAAGAATTAAGAGTAAGACGGAGAATAGGATAGCAGATGAACAAGGAGGCTTTAGGAAAGGTAGGGGGTGTGTGGACCAGGTGTTTACAGTGAAACATATAAGTGAACAGTATTTAGATAAGGCTAAAGAAGGTCTTTGTGGCATTTATGGATTTGGAAAAGGCGTATGACAGGGTGGATAGGGGGCAATGTGGCAGATGTTGCAAGTGTATGGTGTAGGAGGTAGGTTACTGAAAGCAGTGAAGAGTTTTTACGAGGATAGTGAGGCTCAAGTTAGAGTATGTAGGAAAGAGGGAAATTTTTTCCCATAAAAGTAGGCCTTAGACAAGGATGTGTGATGTCACCGTGGTTGTTTAATATATTTATAGATGGGGTTGTAAGAGAAGTAAATGCGAGGGTCTTGGCAAGAGGCGTGGAGTTAAAAGATAAAGAATCACACACAAAGTGGGAGTTGTCACAGCTGCTCTTTGCCGATGACACTGTGCTCTTGGGAGATTCTGAAGAGAAGTTGCAGAGATTGGTGGATGAATTTGGTAGGGTGTGCAAAAGAAGAAAAATTTAAAAGGGGAATACAGGAAAGAGTAAGGTTATGAGGATAACAAAAAGATTAGGTATGAAAGATTGAATATCAGATTGGAGGGGAGAGTATGGAGGAGGTGAACGTATTCAGATATTTGGGAGTGGACGTGTCAGCGGATGGGTCTATGAAAGATGAGGGGAATCATAGAATTGATGAGGGAAAAAGAGTGAGTGGTGCACTTAGGAGTCTGTGGAGACAAAGAACTTTGTCCTTGGAGGCAAGAGGGGAATGTAATGAGAGTATAGTTTTACCAACGCTCTTATATGGGTGTGAAGCGTGGGTGGATGAATGTAGCAGCGAGGAGAAGGCTGGAGGCAGTGGAGATGTCATGTCTGAGGGCAATGTGTGGTGTGAATATAATGCAGAGAATTCGTAGTTTGGAAGTTAGGAGGAGGTGCGGGATTACCAAAACTGTTGTCCAGAGGGCTGAGGAAGGGTTTTGAGGTGGTTCGGACATGTAGAGAGAATGGAGCGAAACAGAAATGACTTCAAGAGTGTATCAGTCTGTAGTGGAAGGAAGGCGGGGTAGGGGTCGGCCTAGGAAGGGTTGGAGGGAGGGGGTAAAGAGTTTTGTGTGCGAGGGCTTGGACTTCCAGCAGGCATGCGTGAGCGTGTTTGATAGGAGTGAATGGAGACAAATGGTTTTTAATACTTGACGTGCTGTTGGAGTGTGAGCAAAGTAACATTTATGAAGGGATTCAGGGAAACCGGCAGGCCGGACTTGAGTCCTGGAGATGGGAAGTACAGTGCCTGCACTCTGAAGGAGGGGTGTTAATGTTGCAGTTTAAAAACTGTAGTGTAAAGCACCCTTCTGGCAAGACAGTGATGGAGTGAATGATGGTGAAAGTTTTTCTTTTTCGGGCCACCCTGCCTTGGTGGGAATCGGCCGGTGTGATAATAAAAAAAAAAAACAGGTACATCTTATCATTCATACAGGTACATCTTATCATTCATACAGGTACATCTTATCATTCATACAGGTACATCTTATCATTCATACAGGTACATCTTATCATTCATACAGGTACATCTTATCATTCATACAGGTATGACTTATCGTTCATACAGGTACATCTTATCATTCATAAAGGTACATCTTATCATTCATACAGGTACATCTTATCATTCATAAAGGTACATCTTATCATTCATACAGGTACATCTTAAACCATACCCCCGGCCGGGATTGAACCCGCGGTCATTACGATTTCTTGAGTCATGTTGACGGCAGTGAAGGGACTTGAGCTAGAGTTCGTCACGGCCACGCTAGCTGGAGATTCGTCTGTAAAAACTTGCATTTGTGGTCACAGAGGTGCCTGTGCTAACTTTCCTATGGTGTAGAAATATACCTAGTTGGATGAATCTTATTGTGGCTAGCTGGTCTAGTGGCTAGCGCGACGGGCTGGAGTTTTGAGACTCTATGACCGCGGGTTCAATCCCGGCCGGGGGTATGGTTTATTTGCAATCGTGTCATTACGATTTCTTGAGTCAGGTACATCTTATCATTCATACAGGTACATCTTATCATTCATAAAGGTACATCTTATCATTCATAAAGGTACATCTTATCATTCATACAGGTACATCTTATCATTCATAAAGGTACATCTTATCATTCATACAGGTACATCTTATCATTCATACAGGTACATCTTATCATTCATACAGGTACATCTTATCATTCATACTGGTACATCTTATCATTCATACAGGTACATCTTATCATTCATACAGGTACATCTTATCATTCATACAGGTATGACTTATCATTCATACAGGTACATCTTATCATTCATACAGGTATGACTTATCATTCATACAGGTACATCTTATCATTCATACAGGTACATCTTATCATTCATACAGGTACATCTTATCATTCATACAGGTACATCTTATCATTCATACAGGTACATCTTATCATTCATACAGGTATGACTTATCATTCATACAGGTACATCTTATCATTCATACTGGTACATCTTATCATTCATACAGGTACATCTTATCATTCATACAGGTACATCTTATCATTCATACAGGTACATCTTATCATTCATACAGGTACATCTTATCATTCATACTGGTACATCTTATCATTCATACAGGTACATCTTATCATTCATACAGGTACATCTTATCATTCATACTGGTACATCTTATCATTCATACAGGTACATCTTATCATTCATACAGGTACATCTTATCATTCATACAGGTACATCTTATCATTCATACAGGTACATCTTATCATTCATACAGGTACATCTTATCATTCATACAGGTATGACTTATCATTCATACAGGTACATCTTATCATTCATACAGGTACATCTTATCATTCATACAGGTATGACTTATCATTCATACAGGTACATCTTATCATTCATACAGGTACATCTTATCATTCATACAGGTACATCTTATCATTCATACAGGTACATCTTATCATTCATACAGGTACATCTTATCATTCATACAGGTATGACTTATCATTCATACAGGTACATCTTATCATTCATACAGGTATGACTTATCATTCATACAGGTACATCTTATCATTCATACAGGTACATCTTATCATTCATACAGGTACATCTTATCATTCATACAGGTACATCTTATCATTCATACAGGTACATCTTATCATTCATACAGGTATGACTTATCATTCATACAAGGGTACCTTATAATATTCCTTCACTTTCACTTCTATCACATCAACCTTTCTTCTGTACTGTTATATTTTCATAATACTGAGTCACTAAGAATGCTAAACTATGGCAAACAATAAGTGAAACCCACTACTGTGTAGACCTGTCACTAACACTGTCACTAGCAACCATCACTGTGTAGACCTGTCGCTAACACTGTCACTAGCAACCATCACTGTGTAGACCTGTCACTAACACTGTCACTAGCAACCATCACTGTGTAGACCTGTCACTAATACTGTCACTAGCAACCATCACTGTGTAGACCTGTCACTAACACTGTCACTAGCAACCATCACTGTGTAGACCTGTCACTAATACTGTCACTAGCAACCATCACTGTGTAGACCTGTCACTAATACTGTCACTAACAACCATCACTGTGTAGACCTGTCACTAATACTGTCACTAACAACCATCACTGTGTAGACCTGTCACCAATACTGTCACTAACAACCATCACTGTGTAGACCTGTCACTAATACTGTCAGTAACAACCACCACTGTGTAGACCTGTCACTAATACTGTCACTAACAACCATCACAGTGTAGACCTGTCACCAATACTGTCACTAACAACCATCACTGTGTAGACCTGTCACTAATACTGTCAGTAACAACCACCACTGTGTAGACCTGTCATTAACAGTCAATAATAACCACAACTGTGACCAGTATCAAGGTTCTTCTGCCCCTACAGTTTAATAAAGGGGTCTTAACCGGGGGTATCCATACACCCTGGGGGTATGGGACTCGATCTCTGAACAATTTACAAGAAGTTATTATTAGATTAAAATAAACTATCAGCTGTTCTCTTCCTCGCTCTCCACGTGTAAAGTAAAAGCAAGCTACTGACATCATACTGGTGGTGGTGGTGATGATTTTGACAGTCTGGCAAAGGGGGTATGGGGACATGTTTGGCAATCCACTGGGGGTCTGTAATCATAAGAAGGTTTAGGGCCACTTTCTGTAGGTGGATATCCAGTTTCCACCAGTAACTTGGGAAAGTTTTTACCAGTCACTTTCCTACTCTCTACAACAGTTTTATAAGTCTATACTACATAAGGTGTCACCTTCAAGTCTGCTCTTCAAATGATGATCATATAATTTCAGAAAGCAAAATAACTTCTCTCAAAGATGATCATTTATACAGAAATAACCCACACACAGGAGAGAGAGAAGCTTACGATGATGTATTGGTCTGACTTGGACCATTTAGAGTCACACTAGACCAAATGGGAGAGGTATTGCCATCTATTATTCTAAAAGACTATCATGTTGTAACACCATTGCCTCAACAACCCTATAACAAGTGGCGCTATATACAGGATGCCTCATACTAATATCCCAGCTTTTAGTGATAAACTAAAAACACTAATAACAAACAATCAAATGAATAAGCACCACCTACTACTAGCAGGAGACTTCAACATCAACCTTGGCCTAACAGATGACCAACCTGTAATTGATTTCATTAACAGTATGAACAATACACTATTCATACCAGCAATAACAAAAACCAACAAGACTTACAAAGACTAATGCAACCATAATTGAAAAATATATGGAAAAATATACCAGCTCCCCTTAATTTAGGAATAATCACAAACAACACTACTGACCACTACCCAGCCTTCCTTGTAACAAATATTTCTAACTAACCAATGGACTATAGTAAGATCTCTTTTCGACTCCATGATGAGGCATCAGTAACTTAACTGCAGAGCTAAATTCAGTTGACTGGCCCAAAGAATTTTCCAATCCCAATGGTAATGATGAATGGATAAACATATTTCAAAACAAAATACATAGAATGTATAACACTGTCCCATAGAAACTAAACATATCACTAATAAAAAACTAGGTTGCCTGTGGCTTACTAACAGCATTTTAAGATCCACTGATAAGAAACATCAATATGAAAACAATACAGATGGGCCTTAATAACTAAAGAATTTATTAAACACAATACATCAGTCCTCTCCAAACTAATAAGAAAGTCTAAGCAACTGTACTATTGTAATATTCACCGAAATGAGAGGAGATATAAAAAAGACCTGGAAGACACACACTCAGATCCTGGACACCTACAAACTGAACAAAACTATTGTCTTAACTAAACCAAATGAACTGCAGCTCCAGCTTATTGATACAGCTAACAAGATAAATGACTTCTTCTCAACCATAGGATCAAGTCTCACCAGTAAAATTCCAGGTATTAATACCTGAGCTAATGATTATCTAAATGGAAACTTCCCAACATCCCTCTATCTTGAACCAACCAAGCCCACTGCAGTCACCATGATTATTAATTCACTAAAAAATAAATTACAAAATATAGCTCATGTCCCACCACTATTGTACAAACAAGCAGCTCATGTCCTCTCACCCACTATTACATTACTCTTTAACAAATCATTAGGAACCAGCACTTTCCCAACATTACTCAAGATAGCAAGGGTTACACCAATAGACAAAGGTGATGACCCAACGGATATAAACCACTATACACCAATATCAAATTTGCCTTTACTATCCAAAATCTTCAGGAAACTCATAGTCAAGAGATTAAACTTCTTCATAACATCACAAAGTATGCTCAACCCCTGCCAATTTGGCTTCAAGAGAAATAAAAGCACAATTATAAAAATGCTAGACTTGCTATACACAGCACTCGAGAAAAATGAATATCCCTTTGGACTCTTTATCGACCTTAAGAAAACTTTTGATACAGAAGACCACAGTATCCTACCCCACAAACTTGACAATTATGATATAAGATGCCACGCACTTGCATATATCAATTCTTACCTTACTAATAGACAGAAATGTCTCTATTAACCCTTAAACTATCCAAACATAGATCTACGTTCACGTGCATAGAGCTCCGACTTTGATTTTCCCCATTTGAAAGCATGTAAAAAAAAAGTTGATCTACATTCGGAGCTTCCCCACATGTGGACATAGATCTGCATTTGGACAGTTTAAGGGTTAAGGACACAACTTCCACATCAAGACCTTTCGACACTGGTGTACCACAGGGAAGCATTCCTGGCCCCTACTTTCCTTTTATACATCAACTATCTTCCAAATGTATCACAACAACTTAGACATATTCTCCTTGCTGACAACACAACTTTTGTCACCTCCCACCCTAATCTTGCCACACTCAGCACTATTGTTGTAAAAATATCGACCTGGATGACCGCTAATAAATTTACACTTAATATTGACAAAACCTTCTATATTATGCTTGGGAGCAGAGCAAGTGAGGTCCAACTAAACATTATGCTTAACAATACCCTGATTGCTTAACATAACAAGGGAAAATTTCTAGGTCTGCACCTTGACAGCAACTTGAAATTCAATGCCTATATCCAATACAACAAAAAAAAAGTATCCAAAATAGTTGGCATCTTCTCAAAGATTCGTTATTATGTACCACAAACAGCACTACTTACACTATACTATTCACTGATCTACCCCTACCTCACCTATGCTATTTGTGCCTGGAGATCCACAATAGCAACTCATCTAAAGCCAATAATAACCCAACAAAAAGCTGCAGTGTAGATGATCACACAGTCCATTACTAGACAACACACACCCCCACTCTTCAAAGACCTAAACCTACTCACTATACAAAACATTCACTCTTACTACTGTACATCCTACATTTACGGAACAATAAATTCTAATATAAATCCCGACCTGAAGTGCTTTCTTGATAGTTGCAACAAGACCCATAGACATAATACTAGGCACAAAAATCTCTATGACATTCCCCATGTCTGGCTAATTCTCTTCAAAAATTCAATGTACATAAAAGGGCCCAAAATTTAGAAAACTCTGCCAGAAATCTCCAGACCACTGACTCAGCCAGCATTTTCAAAACTACCATTAAAAAGCACCTTATCTCCCTAATGTGTCCCAGCATCAGCTAAATATGTAAAAACTATACATGCATATTCTCAATGTCACGAACATATGTGAAACATTATAAACAATATATACTTACTCTCAATATCTGTAACCCTCCCTTTAGATTAATAATCAAACCTTTAACTCCTCTCAATTTAACTTGTTCAAGCCATGTAGTTTGAACTAACAGAATATTCAATTCTCTTGTATTCATTGTAAACTCCTAAATTTACACTTTACTGTTATTGCCTTATTAATCTTCACAAATTGTTTATAATAATTTTGTTAACTTATAATTGTGTAAACAATATGACTTCAACACAAACATCTTTAATTTTTATTATAATCATAGAGTATAATAATATAATCCAACTAAGTGCTAAACCTTAAGTTTGCCCAAAATGCTCTGCATATACAGTGGACCCCCGCATAACGATCACCTCCAAATGCGACCAATTATGTAAGTGTATTTATGTAAGTGCGTTTGTACGTGTATGTTTGGGGGTCTGAAATTGACTAATCTACTTCACAATATTCCTTATCGGAAAAAATTCGGTCAGTACTGGCACCTGAACATACTACTGGAATGAAAAAAGTTCGTTAACCGGGGGTCCACTGTATAGGGGCTTTCAGCATGTACACCCAAATGTCATTCTTCTTTGTACAAACACTGTATCATGCTGAAATAAATATTATCATCAAAGAGTGAGGGAGCTGGTGTATATAAGTGAGGGGGACAGGGCAGGACCATTTGAGGGAGAAAAAGTAGTAGTGATAGTGGTAAGGCTGGTAGTGGAAGTAGTAGAAATAACAGTGGTAGTAGAAAAGAGGGAGAGTAGTTTAGTGGCACAAGAGAGAAACGAGAGTGAAGGGAGGCAACAGTAGTGGTAGTAATAGTGGAGGTAATGTAGTGGTAGTCAATGTAGTAGTATTAGTGGGGTAAGTCTTAGGACAAGAAAAAGGAGCACTTACTTGTAAAATCAATTGGTTTCCTTACGTATTTAATTGGTTTCTCAGTGTTGGCCGGTGCTAAAATCTTGTACTGTCGGGCGGTGGTCTTGTTTGTAGTGAGAACGCCAATCTCTCGCCGGGCAACTTT
Organism: Cherax quadricarinatus; assembly: GCF_026875155.1. Classification (NCBI taxonomy): domain Eukaryota; kingdom Metazoa; phylum Arthropoda; class Malacostraca; order Decapoda; family Parastacidae; genus Cherax; species Cherax quadricarinatus. The sequence continues at coordinate 27,911,708 of NC_069459.1, forward strand.
CTCCTTATGCACCATCACCATCTGTCATGAAGATACTAGCATCAAGAGACAGGTATCTCATCTACCTCCAAGCAGGAGCTTAACACCAACATTCAAAACACATGGGGACCCTAACTTACTATCAAGTTGTGTTCCCAGTCTTTCAACTAACAAACAAAATAATAGCACAAAGGATAACTGTGTCACATGACTGCACCTGCAACTCTGCAAATTTGTGGGGTAGAACTATTGTAACCAATCAGGTTAACCTCTGCTGCATCCAAGCTCAGCATAACTTACAAATTTGTAAGGGTAAATGTTTCACTGCTGATGCACTTTTAGTTTTTGGGTTAGACTCAAGAGTTTAATTAAGTTGCACTCTGTATGCTAGTGATAACCTTACAAACTTCTTTCTTGACTTGGCACAAATGGGGGCACTATTGATGGAAATAAATGGTATAAAATACCGACACAATGGAAATATAAACACATATGCAGTATAATGTGATCCTTAATTGACAACGTTTCGCCCACACAGTGAGCTTTTTCAAGTCACAAACAGATCTGTTTGTGACTTGAAAAAGCCCACTGTGTGGGTGAAACGTTGTCAATAAAGGATCACATTATACTGCATATGGGGGCACTATTGTTTGGGAATTCATCACACAATTTACTGTATTTACTAAGATGAGTTTTTATTGTGGTGAAAGACTTGTTACTTATGGCTGCAAGAGGTAAGAACGGGTGTCCTGAATGTGAAGTTAAAGCTATAAACATTGCTATGGCAATAAAATATAGCCTTTGTAGTAACTGCTTTCACACTGCTTGTGAATGTTTATATGAGGATGTTATAGTTTTACGCGCAGGCATCACAGTTTGGGTTTTCACTGGCTGTGCAACTGGTGTGTGAGCAGATGATCATCAGCTTGCAGGATCAGTGAGAGAGCTAGCTGGGTGTTTACCTGGATTCTTCATTGTGATCTGTTGGATTCATCAACCAGATAGTTATATCTTGTAATTTTCATATTTGTAACCTCCACACAATTAGAAAACAAGGAACTTCTCTCAGATCATCACCTTCATAACAAGGAACTTCACCAACATCATCACCTTCAAAACAAAGGAACTTCACCAAGACCATCACCTTCAAAACAAAGGAACTTCACCAAGACCATCACCTTCAAAACAAAGGAAATTCACCAAGACCATCACCTTCAAAACAATGAACTTCACCAAGACCATCACCTTCAAAACAAAGGAACTTCACCAAGACCATCACCTTCAAAACAAAGGAACTTCACCAAGACCATCACCTTCAAAACAAAGGAACTTCACCAAGACCATCACCCTTTAAAACAAAGGAACTTCACCAAGACCATCACCTTCAAAACAATGAACTTCACCAAGACCCTCACCTTCAAAAAAAGCAACTTCACCAAGACCATCACCTTCAAAACAAAGGAACTTCACCAAGCCATCACCTTCAAAACAATGAACTCACCAAGAACATCACCTTTAAAACAAAAGGGAAATTCACCAAGACCAAACACCTTCAAACAAAGGAACTTCACCAAGCCATCACCTTCAAAAAAAAGGAACTTCCCAAGACCATCACCTTCAAAAAAAAAGGAACTTCACCAAGACCATCACCTTCAAAACAATGAACTTCACCAAGACCATCACCTTCAAAACAAAGGAACTTCACCAAGACCATCACCTTCAAAACAAAGGAACTTCACCAAGACCATCACCTTCAAAACAATGAACTTCACCAAGACCATCACCTTCAAAACAAAGGAACTTCACCAAGACCATCACCTTCAAAACAAAGGAACTTCACCAAGACCATCACCTTCAAAAAAATGAACTTCACCCAAAACCATCACCTTCAAAACAAAGGAACTTCACCAAGACATCACCTTCAAAACAAAGAAACTTCACCAAGACCATCACCTTCAAAACAAAGGAACTTCACCAAGACCATCACCTTCAAAACAATGAACTTCACTAAGGTACGGAATACATTATAAATGGAAAACTTCATTAATACATATAATGTCATTGTTAAGAATCTTTGATCAAAAATGTGCTATACATAACTGCCTGTAAATGTGCTATACATAGCTGCCTCTAAATGTGCTATACATAGCTGCTTCTAAATGTACTATATGTAGCTGCCTCTAAATGTGCTATACATAGCTGCTTCTAAATGTACTATATGTAGCTGCCTCTAAATGTGCTATACATAGCTGCCTCTAAATGTGCTATACATAGCTGCTTCTAAATGTACTATATGTAGCTGCCTCTAAATGTGCTATACATAGCTGCCTCTAAATGTGCTATACATAGCTGCCTCTAAATGTGCTATACATAGCTGCTTCTAAATGTACTATATGTAGCTGCCTCTAAATGTGCTATACATAGCTGCCTCTAAATGTGCTATACATAGCTGCCTCTAAATGTACTATACATAGCTGCTTTTAAATGTACTATATGTAGCTTGCCTCTAAATGTGCTTTTACATAGCTGCCTCTAAATGTGCTATACATAGCTGCCTCTAAATGTACTATACATAGCTGCCTCTAAATGCACTATACATAGCAGCTGCCTCTAAATGCACTATACATAGCTGCCTCTAAATGCACTATACATAGCTGCCTCTAAATGCACTATACATAGCTGCCTCTAAATGTATACACACTGTAAAAGTACAGAAGCAAAAATTAAAAGAGAGCAGAAAATGTCACTGTAATAATAATGTAACTAAAAACATATATTACAATAAGCATTTGTGCTGATGCAAGATTATTGTTGTGAAACATAAATGTTACATATTGCACTGACCTGAAGCACAAATGTTGCATGTTGCACTGACCTGAAGCACAAATGTTGCATGTTGCACTGACCTGAAGCACAAATGTTGCATGTTGCACTGACCTGAAGCACAAATGTTGCATGTTGCACTGACCTGTGATATGTAGTTGACTTGGCTTTCCATCTCAGCTAGCTGGTGTGCTTGTTGTTCAACCATCTGCAGGAAGTTGTAAGCTAAAGTGTTGATCTGGTAGGCAACACTGGCCAAAGACTGTGTGGTGTAGTTCTTGGTCTCCTCCAGAGCACTAGCCTTGTTCTCTGCCTGAAACCACAACCATAAGAACATAAGAAAGGAGGAGCACTGCAGTAGGCCTACTGGCTCATGCTAGGTAGGTCCAAGTCATCTACTGGCAGAAGCCAGTCAGATCCAACTCAAACCCACTCACGTATTTGTCTAACCTATTTTTAAAACTACACAATGTTTTAGCTTTAATGACATTGCTCGGTAGTTTATTCCACTCATCCACAACTCTGTTACCAAACCAGAGCTTTCCTATATCTTTTCTGAGTCTAAATTTTTCCAACTTGAACCCACTGCTGTGAGTCCTGTCTTGGAGAGATATTGTCATTACTTGTATGGTAATAAAGCAGCAGCAGTGAGTAGCAGCAAGAGTGAGTAGCAGCAGCAGTGAGTAGCAGCAGCAGTGAGTAGCAGCAGCAGTGAGTAGCAGCAGCAGTGGGCAGCAGCAGTGAGTAGTAGTAGCAGTGGGCAGCAGTACTGAAGTCATATCACAGAAACATGAAAGCTTGCCTCAGCATGTCATGATGAGACAGAAGACTGGATGAGTGAAACATAATGAAACAAGATCGGCAATAGACCAACCGACCCAAATTCAATGAAAACATCATGTCAGATTATAGATAAACACCCAGGAATGGTTGCTAAACCAACCAGTCACTGAAGATACAGTGAACACTCATGTCTTATATCAGTGGTATATAATACCAACAAGCTGATGAATTATACAAGTGCATAACATCTGGGTATCTTTATTCTGTGGACGTTTTGCCAACTAGTGGCTTTGTCAATACAATACACAAGACTAAAGAAGTAGGAAATGAGGTAATCAGTCCCTCAGTCCAGGAGCAGGTGTTCAGTACTGTAATGTTGATGAATCTGAAGCACTGGCAGGAAGAAGTGAGTTTATATACTGGAGTCAGATGAGATGAAAGAATTGCCAATGATAGGTGGGATTGCCCAGTGGAAGTAGGTCATGCCCTAAAGGAGGGCCATCTCCATAACTACTTACAATTGTTGGCCCACCTCTAGGGCATGACCTTCTTCCACAAGGTAATCCCACCTACCAGTGACACTCAATACCTTCATGACTGTACTTCAGATTTATCAAGACTATGGTACTGAACACCTGCTCATAGACCGAGGGACTGATTATCTCATCTTCTACTTCTTCAGTCTACTGTACTGTACTGATAAAGCCAATGGTTGGTGAAATGTCTACAGAATAAAGTTACCCAGATGTTGGAAACATAAATACATATGCAGTTTAATGTGATCCTTTATTGACAACATTTCACCCACACAGTGGGCTTTTCAAGTTACAAACAGATATACCTGGGGTGGAAGGTACATGAGTATTTATAGTTCAGGTTCAGAATGTTGATTTCAGGTGGAGAATGCTGCATCTGACCTCAACATTCTGAACCTGACTATAAATACTCATGTACCTTCCACCCCAGGTAGATCTGTTTGTGACTTGAAAAAGCCCACTGTGTGGGCAAAACGTTGTCAATAAAGGATCACATTAAACTGCATATGTGTTTATGTTTCCATTGTGTTGGTATTTTATACCATTTATTTTTACCCAGATGTTGTACGCATATCTAATTCATCATCACCCATGTAGTGTGATGTGTGCTTTGAAGCACTATATAACACATATACCTTTCACTGAGAAGAAATATACCCAGATGTGTTATGTATATTCTAACACCACCAGAAAAACAAGGAAATGCATGGACACATGAAACAAGTGTTAAACTTGCAAAACTCCACTTTGCATATAACCCTGCTTGGAGGAGTTTCATAAACACAAGCAACAATAGTTGGCATGTATAGTATCCCTGTTCTTCTTCCAGTCTTCCTTCAGCTCTGTCCCTGTTCTTCTTCCAGTCTTCCTTCAGCTCTGTCCCTGTTCTTCTTCCAGTCTTCCTTCAGCTCTGTCCCTGTTCTTCTTCCAGTCTTCCTTCAGCTCTGTCCCTGTTCTTCTCCCAGTCTTCCTTCAGCTCTGTCCCTGTTCTTCTTCCAGTCTTCCTTCAGCTCTGTCCCTGTTCTTCTTCCAGTCTTCCTTCAGCTCTGTCCCTGTTCTTCTCCCAGTCTTCCTTCAGCTCTGTCCCTGTTCTTCTTCCAGTCTTCCTTCAGCTCTGTCCCTGTTCTTCTTCCAGTCTTCCTTTAACTGCCCCTTTTCTTCCAGTCTTCCTTCAACTGTCCCTGTTCTTCATCCAGTCTTCCTTCAATTCTGCCCATGTTCTTCTTCCAGTCTTCCTTCAACTATCCCTGTTCTTTTTCCAGTCTTCCTTCAACTGTCCCTGTTCTTCTTCCAGTCTTCCTTCAACTGTCCCTGTTCTACTTCCAGTCTTCCTTCAACTCTATCCCTGTTCTTCTTCTAGTCTTCCTTCAACTGTCCCTGTCTTAGCTTTGTCCTTTTCCCGTCTTCCTTCAACTGTCCCTGTTCTTCTTCCAGTCTTCCTTCAACTGTCCCTGTTCTTCTTCCAGTCTTCCTTCAACTGTCCCTGTTCTTCCAGTCTCCTTCAACTGTCCCTGTTCTTCTTCCAGTCTTCCTTCAACTGTCCCTGTTCTTCTTCCAGTCTTCCTTCAACGTCCCTGTCTTTCTTCCTTCAACGTCCTGTTCTTCCAGTTTTCCTTCAACTCACACAGAAAATTAATTATACATCTTGTTCCATTTTATTTCTACTGTAACTAAGTAACTTGCTGTATCTTCACCGTCTTTATTCAATCACTTCACAGAACTGCAGATTATACATACAATATTGTACAATTTGTACAATATTGTAATATAATTGTAATTAACTGCACAAGAAATCCTTCTTAACAGTCTATGTTTAATCTAAACTCTTTAACTGTCATGGTGTTGATCAACACATCCCTGCTCCAAATATTTTCCCAAAAAAAAAGATGTTAATTTTCTAAGTGTTTTAATAAAAAAAATTAGGGTCAGTACTTACAGAGATATAAACTGGCAAACTTGGTACTAGATGCTCCATTATTTTTTTAATTCACATAGATTTGTGTTCTGATATTTACATCTGAGATTAGATCTTGTGATTTCATAGCCATTGGTTGTTCTGACACTAATATTAGGTACAGAAATAGTAATCAAACAGCCAGACATATTTACTCACTGACATGTGAACATGTCCACCTGCCTTGGACACATGCTATTGTCTACAAATATATACAAATTATTTATAGGTCCCCACAATGTTTTCAGAAAAGCTGAGTATATGAAACTACTGGAAGTACTGTGCCAGACACAGTGGCACCCACATTGCAAACCATCAGCAATGCCCCCAGTGAACCTTGGTATATGTTTTCTATTTGTTCTCACTGTTCCACACCCATCAGTATTATTCACATGGAACAAATCAGTTGGCATAGTCTTGTACACCAGTTGTCTGTGAACAATTTATGGCCCTTGCAGAGGCATGGCTCCATCATTTTTCAAACAAGAACATTGGAAATGCCCAACATTCTCCTGGTATCGTCCAGTGTCTTCCTCCCAATGTAGACACTGACATCGAACACCAGGCCAGTCATACACAGCAAAGGGTTTTATAAGAAAGCAATTACATTTGCTTGAATATATTGCTTGAACAACAGGCGTCCTTGAACAGAAACAAGGACTCATTGAAAACAAGGTTCCTGAAGGTATAAAAGTAGGCACTTCCTGGATTTTGTATACCAGGTCATTTCTATTGAATGTATTCCTGTTTGAGAATTGCAACATTCAAAGCAATAGCACGAATCTGTTGCAAGGAAGGAGGTCACGGGAGATTGGGGACTCATGAGTGATAGGACATTCTGGCAGGATGCCACTACTAGTGGCATCAAAATTGAAAGAATGTGGAACAAATGTTGCACAAGGACATCTGGGTTATCATCGAGCTTTTCAGTATTTCCTTGATCACTTGCAGCCACATCCACCTCAAAGCCACTAAACTCGGGGTCAACGTCACTTTCCTTGAAAAAGTGTGTGCTAATACGACGGGAGTTAGTGAATCCCTGAGGTTTGCCATGCTGTTTGCTCTAGCTGCCATTCAACTGAACTGGTGTTCACACGAGGTACTATGTGGTCCCAGATTTCTTTTTAATATGGCACACACTGAGTGTGCAGACCCATTCTCTACTGCCTAGGCTAATCAGGCCTCTGGCACAAAATTTGAACACAGGAAAAATAGTGTGTTATCCATGTGCAGAGTGCTATCTGAGATGTGTTGATCAATGTGCAGAGTGCTATCTGAGATATGTTGATCACTGTGCAGAGTGCTATCTGATGTGTGTTGATCAATGTGCAGAGTGCTATCTGAGATATGTTGATCACTGTGCAGAGTGCTATCTGAGATGTGTTGATCACTGTGCAGAGTGCTATCTGAGATGTGTTGATCACTGTGCAGAGTGCTATCTGAGGTGTGTTGATCAATGTGCAGAGTGCTATCTGAGGTGTGTTGATCAATGTGCAGAGTGCTATCTGAGGTGTGTTGATCAATGGCTTGACAATTTAAGAGTTAAGCATACTAGTGGCTTTCACTAATATGCCTTCAAAGAAGGCATACTAGTGAAAAAGCTAGATTTTGGTCAAATGGAAAATGGAACAGGCTTAAAATAGGACTCGAAGTGGGCAAAATCACCAATGCATAAATTGCACTAAGACCACTAACTTTGCACCTGCTGAATTCCATACGTTTTCCATCAAATTTCATACTTTTGGCGTCATTACCTTCAGAAAAAGATTATCTACCATTTCAAAGAAAAAGTAATTTATTTTTATAAGTGGACTGTGAGAGCAACAATAATTATGGGGGTCTGGACAATGAAAGGATAATGCAACAGGCAGCAGAATTTAAGGCAAGTACATTCACACTGAGTGACTTTATTAGGTTATGTTAGGTTACCTCATTCTATGTCATGCTATATAACATATTTTAATGTGCCCATAACATATTTCTGCCTTCTAAAATCAGTGTACAATACTTAGTTTATAATTTTAATAGAAAAGCTGATAGCTTTTCTGGGGTGGCATGCAATGTAACCTAATTTTTCCCATAAGTTGTTCACTCTGTACATTGTACTTTCTGGTAAAGTTCTGTTCTTCTGCAACATAACTTATGTGAAAGGTGGTTGTCCACTGTATATACAGTTTCAATATTCACTCTTGTTTAAATACTAATAAAGGTTTTGTCTTATCTCTAATGATTGTTTTTGTCTTCCAACAGTATGTGTGTAGATGGAACTATGATATTACAGTTGTTTCAATCTGTAATATTCCTAGAAACATGGGGACAGGAACATTGGCAAGACCACACAATTTATAGTAATATACTGTATCTTTGTTGGTAGGACTACTGGTGGTGCCAGGGCTACTGGTGGTGCCAGGGCTACTTGTGGTGTCAGAGCTACCAGAGGTGCCAAGGCTAACAGTGGTGCTAAGGCTACTGGTGGTATCAGGGCTACTGGTGGTGTCAGAGCTATTGGTGGTGCCAGGGCTACTAGTGGTGCCAAGGCCAGTGGTGCCAGGGCTAGTGGTGGTGCCAGAGCTATTGGTGGTGCCAGGGCTATTGGCAGTGCAAGGGCTACTGGTGGTGCCAGGGCTACTGGTGGTGCCAAGGCTATTGGTGGTGCCAGGGCTACTGGTGGTGTCAAGACTACTGGTGATGTCAGGGCTACCAGTGGAGCCAGGGCTACTGGTGGTGCCAGAGCTACTGGTGGTGCCAGGGCTACTGGTGGTGCCAGGGCTACTGGTGGTGCCAGGGCTACTGGTGGTGCCAGGGCTACTGGTGTTGCCAGGGCTCCTGGTGGTGACAGGGCTACTGGTGGTGCCAGGGCTAGTGGTGGTGCCAGGACTACTGGTGGTGCCAGGGTTACTGATGGTGCCAGGGCTAGTGGAGGTGCCAGGACTACTGGTGGTGCCAGGGTTACTGGTGGTGCCAGGGCTAGTGGTGGTGCCAGGACTACTGGTGGTGCCAGAGTTACTGGTAGTGCCAGGGCTAGTGGTGGTGCCAGGACTACTGGTGGTGCCAGGGTTACTGGTGGTGTCAATGATTCTGCTGGTAACACATGTGGCGTATTTATATTTCTTGGAGAATAATATTTGCCACTGTCACATATATCAGCCTTTTCCAGCACAAATGCTACAGTGGAAATAAGCCACACTTCTTGGCTTCCTTAGATTATCTTGTGTTATTTATAATTATGAAGTTAATAATGTGAAGAGAATCTTCAACATAAATAGTAGTGAAAGGAAATTTGTACTTCACTCACAGCTACAACTCTCTGGAGTTACCTGGAGTTTACCTGGAGAGAGTTTCGGGGGTCAACGCCCCCGCGGCCCGGTCTGTGACCAGGCCTCCTGGTGGATCAGCGCCTGATCAACCAGGCTGTTGCTGCTGGCTGCACGCAAACCAACGTACGAGCCACAGCCCGGCTGATCAGGAACTGCCTTTAGGTGCTTGTCCAGTGCCAGCTTGAAGACTGCCAGGGGTCTGTTGGTAATCCCCCTTATGTGTGCTGGGAGGCAGTTGAACAGTCTCGGTCCCCTGACACTTATTGTAATGGTCTCTTAACGTGCTAGTGACACCCCTGCTTTTCATTGGGGGGATGGTGCATCGTCTGCCAAGTCTTTTGCTTTCGTAGTGAGTGATTTTCGTGTGCAAGTTCGGTACTAGTCCCTCTAGGATTTTCCAGGTGTATATAATCATGTATCTCTCCCTCCTGCGTTCCAGGGAATACAGGTTTAGAAACCTCAAGCGCTCCCAGTATTGAGGTTTTTATCTCCGTTATGCGCGCCGTGAAAGTTCTCTGTACATTTTCTAGGTCGGCAATTTCACCTGCCTTGAAAGGTGCTGTTAGAGTGCAGCAATATTCCAGCCTAGATAGAACAAGTGACCTGAAGAGTGTCATCATGGGCTTGGCCTCCCTAGTTTTGAAGGTTCTCATTATCCATCCTGTCATTTTTCTAGCAGATGCGATTGATACAATGTTATGGTCCTTGAAGGTGAGATCCTCCGACATAATCACTCCCAGGTCTTTGACGTTGGTGTTTCGCTCTATTTTGTGGCCAGAATTTGTTTTGTACTCTGATGAAGATTTAATTTCCTCATGTTTACCATATCTGAGTAATTGAAATTTCTCATCGTTGAACTTCATATTGTTTTCTGCAGCCCACTGAAAGATTTGGTTGAGTCCGCCTGGAGCCTTGCAGTGTCTGCAATGGAAGACACTGTCATGCAGATTCGGGTGTCATCTGCAAAGGAAGACACGGTGCTGTGGCTGACATCCTTGTCTATGTCGGATATGAGGATGAGGAACAAGATGGGAGCTAGTACTGTGCCTTGTGGAACAGAGCTTTTCACCGTAGCTGCCTCGGACTTTACTCTGTTGACGACTACTCTCTGTGTTCTGTTAGTGAGGAAATTATAGATCCATCGACCAACTTTTCCTGTTATTCCTTTAGCGCGCATTTTGTGCGCTATTACGCCATGGTCACACTTGTCGAAGGCTTTTGCAAAGTCTGTATATATTACATCTGCATTCTTTTTGTCTTCTAGTGCATTTAGGACCTTGTCGTAGTGATCCAGTAGTTGAGACAGACAGGAGCGACCTGTTCTAAACCCATGTTGCCCTGGGTTGTGTAACTGATGGTTTTCTAGATGGGTGGTGATCTTGCTTCTTAGGACCCTTTCAAAGATTTTTATGATATGGGATGTTAGTGCTATTGGTCTGTAGTTCTTTGCTGTTGCTTTACTGCCCCTTTGTGGAGTGGGGCTATGTCTGTTGTTTTTAGTAACTGAGGGACGACCCCCGTGTCCATGCTCCCTCTCCATAGGATGGAAAAGGCTCGTGATAGGGGCTTCTTGCAGTTCTTGATGAACACAGAGTTCCATGAGTCTGGCCCTGGGCAGAGTGCATGGGCATGTCATTTATCGCCTGTTCGAAGTCATTTGGCGTCAGGATAACATCGGATAGGCTTGTGTTAATCAAATTTTGTGGCTCTCTCATAAAAAATTCATTTTGATCTTCGACTCTCAGTCTGGTTAGCGGCTTGCTAAAAACTGAGTCATATTGGGACTTGAGTAGCTCACTCATTTCCTTGCTGTCATCTGTGTAGGACCCATCTTGTTTAAGTAGGGGCCCAATACTGGACGTTGTTCTCGATTTTGATTTGGCATAGGAAAGAAATACTTTGGGTTTCTTTCGATTTCATTTATGGCTTTTAGTTCTTCCCGCGATTCCTGACTCCTAAAGGATTCTTTTAGCTTAAGTTCGATGCTTGCTATTTCTCTGACCAGTGTCTCCCTGCGCATTTCTGATATATTGACCTCTTTTAGCCGCTCTGTTATTCTTTTCCGTCGCCTGTAAAGGGAGCGCCTGTCTCTTTCTATTTTACATCTACTCCTCCTTTTTTCTTAGAGGAATAAGCCTTGTGCATACATCGAGTGCCACCGAGTTAATCTGTTCTAGGCATAAGTTTGGGTCTGTGTTGCTTAGTATATTCTTCCACTTATATCGGTTAGGACTTGGTTTACTTGGTCCCACTTTGTTTTGTTATTGAAGTTGAATTTGGTGAATGCTCCCTCGTGACTAGTCTCATTTGTCGTCTGGGCTCCACGCATACATGTCTGAGCCTCAATTATGTTGTGATCTGAGTATATTGTTTTTGATATGGTGACATTTCTTATCAGATCATCATTGTTAGTGAAGATGAGGTCTAGTGTATTCTCCAGTCTAGTAGGCTCTATTATTTGCTGTTTAAATTGAATTTTGTGCAGAGATTTAAAAGCCGTGTGAGTGTGAGTTTTCATCAGAGCTGCCTCCTGGTGTTATTACTGCAACAATATTATTTGCTATATTCCTCCATTTTAGGTGCCTTAAGTTGAAATCCCCCAGGAGCAAGATGTTGGGTGCAGGAGCTGGAAGATTTTCCAGACAGGGCAATTTTAACAGCTGTTCCTGGAATTTTCGGGGATGTTGCCCCGGAGGCTTGTAGACTCCCACAATACTAGGTTTTTGGTTCCGACCTTTACTGCAAAAACTTCCCACTCATTTGAGGCATAAGCATTCTCAAAGGGTAGAATTAAATTTTTTTACATACAAAGTGTCTCGGAATGAAATACAGTAGCCCCCATTTTCACGACTCCACTTTCACGACCTTCGAACATTCAAAATGTGTTTTAGTTTATTTTTTCTTGTTTTTATGTTGTTCGGGGTTTCAATACATTAAGGAAGCAGTATTGTTGGGCTAAGTAAATTATTATTATATTTCCCTACAATATGTTTGCGCATCAAAACATTCATGAGCACACATACAGTAATTTTTTTTCCCTACTCTATTTGCACACTAAACATTTGTAAATTTTTAAAGATTCCGAGGTACTTGACCCCTTTTAACCCCCCAAATTTTGGGAGGGCCTCCGTAGTATTTTATCAACAATCGGGACACAAATCAGAGTACCACTCCAAAGAGAAATCATCAACCCAAGTCACCAAAAAATCAAAAATATAAAGAAGTAAGGGTTGACTTACCCGTGAAAAGTTTTCAATACAGTAGGCACCACTTTCCCAGATTGGCATGAAATCAAAAGTGACTGCCGCCCCTCAGGATCTCCTGCCCACCAGAGAAAAAACTCCGATGAAATGCCTCCTAAAAAGGTTTTGTTACTCTGCAAATAATTAGAGAAAAATAAAGTCCGGGCCAGCAGTGTGGGAAGACGTCTTAATTAAACATTCATTATTATATTATATAAAATTTTTCACAAAGGGAGAGGAAAACCTAAAAAATTTTATAATCCCACACCTGAGGAACAGCAATAAACGGGTTTGTATCTAAATGAAGAGCCTTTCACTATAAACAAACAGAACTGGGGAAAAAAAGATGAACAAGGCAAATTTTCTGGAATAAATTTAAGGTAGAAAAGAAACTCATGAGGGTGTTCCCCCTCACCCCCCCCGGTCTTCGAAACCAAACCTATTTAGTTAAAAAACTTTCACTCAACCACTTGAATACTACATATCAGAACAATAAACCAAATATCAATCATCCGACCGAAATGCTTTCTTGATAGCTGCAACACAACTCAGTCATAATACTATACAAAAATTTCCCTAGCTCTATGGAATCCCCCGGCCCAGCTTAAAACTTTGTTTAAAACCCAAAATTTGGGCATAAAAAAAAATCAAAAAGGAAATCCCTACCAGAAATCTCCAATCTCCCCACGGCTTTCCCACGGGGAAGCATTCCGGGCCCCCCTCTTTTCCCCTTAACACATCAGATTTCCTTATTTTTTGCAACAATTTAGACATATTCTCTTTGCTGACAACCAACTTTTGTCATCTCCAACCCAAATCCAGCATCACTAAACAACATGTTAATAAACCTTAAAAATATCAACCGGGAGACAAACAAAACCTTACACTTAGCACTGCAAGACCTTCTACATTATTTTGGGAGCAGAACGGGTAATATTCAACAAAAAATATGATTAAAAATTTTCTTTTTGATAAAAATAATGGGGGAAAAATTTCTGGTCTGCACTTTGACAGAAACCCCTGAAATTCAACACCCATTCCAACACAAAAAAAATACCCAAAAACAGTTGGTATCTTCTCTAAAGATACATTATTAGTACCACAATCGCTCACTCCATTTAATACTAGTTGCGATCTCCCTTCCCACACCTATCTATTTGTTCCATGACTCACAAATCGTAAGACACGATTGAAAACAAACCATACCCCAAACCCCCGGGGTGGGTTTTGAACCCGGGTCAGAGGTCTCAAAAACTCCAGCCCAAAGGGGTTACCAGGGTAACGCGCCGTCTGGAGTTTTGAGACTCTCTGATTGGGGGTTCAAACCCCACCCGGTAAGTTTTTTTTATGCATTTGTCCCCGGGGACAAAAACACAAATCACGTTAAGCAATAACAACCAAAAAAAAGTCACGAAAGAACGATAAAAACAGTCCACCAGAAAACCCCCCCCCCCTATTTTTCAAAGACCTAAACACTCCAAACCCAAACGCACTCTGACACGTAAACCTACATTTACAAACATTAAATTTCTAATTTAATCCCGACTGAAGACTTTTTTGATAGGGGCAACATGACCCTAGACTAATACCAGCAAAAAAATCTCTGTAGAAAACCCCAAAAGTCTGGCTAAATCTCTGAAAAAAATTTCAGTGTCAAAAAAGGGCCCAAAATCTTGAACTTTCTCCCAAAAACCCCAGACCACTGTCTCACCGGGCACCTTCAAATTACCATAACCCTTGTCGAGACCCCAAAAATACTAAAGTCTCTCTCTTTTCGCAAAATTTCGAAAAAAAAAATATTTTCTATAAATGAAAAGAATTTTTCCGTGGTAATATGCCAAAAGTACAAAATTTGATGGAAAACTTACGGAATTACGCTCTCCAAAGTTACGTCTCAGCAATATACCACACTTTCTTTCCCAAAAAAATTTTACTAGGAACTTTCTTGGGCCCAGGGTTGCTTATTCACTGCGCACTTTAATCAATTCCCACAAAAAAAAAAGGTTTATAGCAAATGTTTGGATAATGCACGGCGTTTCCCTCACTCACCTTCCTGTATGCCGGACACCCGGATACAGGCAGGTTATCTTGACCGTGACAGAACACAAAAGAAAGGCAAAACTGAGAGAGAGGTAAAAAGGCGAAAAAAAAGGAAAAGAGGGGAGGGAGGAACGACAGGAGATCCCAGAAAAGGGAAGAAGATCAAATACAGCCTCCCTCACAATTTCCATAGAAGCCTCCCAACCAGGTCAAAACCCAGTGAAACCCAAAACATCTAAATCAAAACACCCATGCCATACCCAATCCCCCACCCACGCATTAAAACTCCACCCCACAGCAACCACCCATAGTTCCTATCAGGTCTCCCACTTCCCCAAAAACCAATATACCTCCCAGACCACAGTTTTAGAAAAGATTAAAGGTTTTGGGTATACAAATCAGAGGGAAAATAACAAAAAAAGTATGAAGTGCTGAAAAATAAAGAGGACCCCCAACATAACACTTTTTCACAAAAACAAAACTCACCAGAAAAACAATACAATCTTTCCACCCGGATCCCAAAACCCAGGAAAGACAGGGGGAGGAGAGGGGGGGAGGAGTTGCACTGCTCTTAAAAACCAGGGGGGGTTTTTGAGAAAAGGGAAGGAATGGATGGCACACAAGGGACTACTTAGTAGGGAAAAATCCAGTCTGAGGGACATAAGGGGATAATTTGCAGAATGTACAACCCCCACAAACTGCGTAGGCCAAAAGAAAATACGATGAGACAACAGAGCAAGGGCCACACTGCTGAGGGGCCAGGGGAAACACACAGGGGGGGCAAAGTTACTATTATGGGGGATTTCAATCACAAGGAGATTGACTGGAAAACCCGGAGCTCCTGGGGGCCCCCAAAAATGGAGACCAAAATGATGGATGTGGGGCTGGGAAAAAACCATGCATCAACAGTTAGAGACACTCCCAGAGAGAGGGAAGGATGAACCCCGCAAGACTGGACCTGTATTCACCTTAGAGTTCGGACACGGGATTCCCTTATGAAAGCCCCTGGGGCAGTATCATGTGGGGTTTTGTGCTTTTGCTACAAGTTGAGCCCAAATGGAAGAGTAGCAGGAAAAGTTGGGAAAAACCCCAAAACAAAGGGGGGAAAACTCAGGCTGAGGAACTTCCTGCAAGACATTAGGGAGAGGGAACGACAGAAAACCCGACAAGAAATGATGGACATGTGCAACAAAAAGCAAGGGAAACAGAGGGTTTGTTCCCAAGGGAAACAAAATAAGGGAATAACAGAAAGAGTCCTTGGGTTTTACCCAAAGGTTAGGGGGGCAAAAACTAGGGGTACAAAAAATGGAAAAGGTACAGAGCAGAGAACTCAGGAAATAAAGAGATTAGCCGAAGAGCCAAAACGAAAAATTTACAGATAAGAAGGGGGGCTCAGCGACAATAGAAAAATGACATAGCATCAAAATCAATCGACCCGAACTTTTAAGCCAATCAGGAGGGAAAAAAACAGTCAAGGACCAGGTAATCAGACGAGGGGGGTGATGGGGGAGTTTACAAGAAACGACCGAGGGTAATCAAGAGCTCAACAGAGATTTTTAAAAAAGTATTTTCAGTGGAAACCAGTAGGACTCCCGAAATAGAAAAAGGGGGGTACACCACAAGTGCTGGGGTGAGGCACTATAACCAAGGGGGAGGTGAAGAAGCTGCTATGCAATTAACACCTCAAAGGCGGTGGACCCAAAAACACCCCCCCCATGGTCCTTAAAAAGGGACAGAGAACTGTGTGGCCATTAAAAAGATCTTCAACACATCAATTTAAACTGGGCAACTCCCTGAGGTATGGGAAAATGCAAATAAAATCCCAATTTTTAAAAAGGGAGACAGACATGAGGCACTAAAATACAACCGTACACTAACTGTATAGTATCAAGGTCATGGGGAAGACATCAGGGGAGAGTGGTAAGCACCTGAAAAAACAATTGTAAAATACAACCACATGGCTTAGGGGAAGAAAATCCTGTGTCCAAACCTACGGGGTTTTATGACAAGGGGACAGAAGTAAGACAAGAGAAGGGGGTGGATCAACTGCATTTTTTTTGGACTGCAAGAAGGGCCCCACACAGTTCCTCACAAGAGGTTTTCGCAAAAGCTGAGGGTCAGGGACACTAACAGGGAAAAAACGCAAAGGATCAGAGAATACCTGACAGGGGGGCAACAAAGAGTCATGGGACGGACGAGGTTCAGAGTGGTCCTGTGAGAACGGGGTTCCACAGGGGGTTAGTTTTTTTACATATGGTGGTTAAAAAAGCTCATTTATAACTTTTCATTACAGAAAATTTCCCCGAAAAAAAGGGTAAACTTTTACTTCGATTATTTAATCAAGTCAAAAAAATATTAAAATGATGGGGTTTTTAAAATCCCCAGACCTTGCTTTCTTGGGGTATGTGAAGCATGACGGAAGGGATAACCAGAAGTTCCTTGTTTTGCAGATGATTTAAGTTAATGAGAAAAAAACAAGTCGAAGGATCAGGGAGAACTACAAAGAGACCTGATAGGCACAACATGGCCAGCGATGGGTCCTTTAGTTTTTAACCCCGCCAAATGCAAAATCATAAGATTGGGGAAGGGCAAAGAAACCGGACACAAAAGGTTTTTAAACCAAAAGACTGCAAACCTCACTCAAGGAAAAAATCGGAGTGATAAACACCGACAAACTCCTGAGGCACCCAATCAGATAACTGCTGCAGCAAACGGCGCCTGGCAAACCAAAGGATGCGTTCCGATACCTCTAAGGGTTCGTTCAAGACTCTGTAACCATTTTTTCAGCCCATACTGGAGTATTCAGCACCATTTGGAATCCCCCACCAATCAAACACGTCAAGAAATTAAAAAAGTGGGAAAGGGCAAAAAGACTATCCCCAGAGCACGGGGGTTTTCCTAGAAAAAAAAGGTTGGGGGGTGGGGGGGGGGGAAAAAAAAAAAAAAAAAGGGAAAAAAAAAAAACGGGAGTTAAAAGGGGCCAGACCAAAGGTCAAATTTTAAGTTAAGGGCCGATGAACAAAGGGATGTTGGAAGACCGCAAAGAGCAAATTGGAAAGCCAGAAAAAAAGGGAGGGGGAAACCCAAAAAGGGTTTTAAGGCGAGGATGGATAAAGCCATGGGGGCAGGGGGAGAGAGGACCTAGTAGCAATCAGCGAAGAGGCGGGGCCAGGACAAAGACTCGACCCCTGCAAACCCCAAATGGTGGTACAGGCAGACTGACTCAGAACGCGGCAGAGCAGAAGGGGGGGTTTTCCCAAAACGGCGTAACCCAAATAACAGCCAAAAAAAGGGACAGAATTTCACTAAAAAACGGGGAAAACCCAATTGGCCCATTCCGGAACACCTAATTGGGGCCACTTGCTCAAAAATGATTTTAGTGACCTTCATTAAGGGGGTCAATTTTGCAGTTTCGACTCAATGTCTTCAGTTGGTGAAAGATTTCCATCAGTTCTCCCATTAGTTTTTTCCCTACAAAAACAAAAAACTTGGCAGGCGGTGCAACATCCCCTTAGAAAACGGTTTGCCACGAGTACACTGAGACAAAAACAACAAGTACAGGGGGCCCAAATTGTTCAACTGCCTCCCACATACAAAGAGGAATACCAAAACCCAATATCTTTCCTTGCACTTCCAGGCGACATAAGACCCCCGCTCTGCCTACCACAAATTTCTTCTACAAACCACAAAATTCCCTAACCCGCATTACCACTGCAATAAATTCCACACCAGCTTACCACCCCTACTACTTCCACTACCACATTACATACCACTACTTCCACTACCCCGCATTAACACTACCACTACTTCCGCTACCACATTACCACCGCTCTACTTCCCCTACGAGCATTTCCCCCACACTACTTCCACAAACCAGCTTACCACCACTATTACTTCCACTACCCATTATAACTACCACTACTTCCACTACTAGCATTACTACTACCACTACCACTACTTCCACTACCAGCATTACCACTATTACTACTTTCACTACCAGCATTGCCACTACCACTACTACTTCCACTACCAGCATTACCACTACTACTACTTCCACTACCAGTATTACCACTACCACTGCTTCCACTACCAGTATTACCACCACCAGATATTGTGTGTTAGTTCCTATAGCAGCTAAGACTGCCGAGACAGTAGCTAAAGCATGTAGGGA
Organism: Cherax quadricarinatus; assembly: GCF_026875155.1. Classification (NCBI taxonomy): domain Eukaryota; kingdom Metazoa; phylum Arthropoda; class Malacostraca; order Decapoda; family Parastacidae; genus Cherax; species Cherax quadricarinatus. Next base: position 27,930,553 of record NC_069459.1, read on the forward strand.
ATGTATAATCTGCAGACATACAAATACTAAGACCCTAGCAACAGATAATGGAGGTGAATTCTGTAATGAGATTCTTGAAAAGTTGTGAACTTTATACAAGATCTCTAAATCGACCATTGTTCCTCATCATCCTGCCAGTAATGGTTTAGTGGAAAGAACTAAAAAGAAAGTACTCGATGTGTTGAGAACCACTATTAATCCCAACAGTGCAACCTGGTATGAAGTTATACCTGATGTTCAATGTGCCATAAATTCTGTTTACAATGCTTCTATACATGACACTCCAAATTATGCATTGTATGGTGTAGATAAGTGCTTACCATATGAGTTCTTATACAGTGGACCCCCGGTTAACGATATTTTTTCACTCCAGAAGTATGTTCAGGTGCCAGTACTGACCGAATTTGTTCCCATAAGGAATATTGTGAAGTAGATTAGTCTATTTCAGACCCCCAAACATACATGTACAAACGTACTTACATAAATACACTTACATAATTGGTCGCATTCGGAGGTGATCGTTATGCGGGGGTCCACTGTATTCTGTTCAGAAACCAAATTACAATCCTGATGATTTCATAGCGACTCGTACCAGCTTAGCTCAAGGTGTCTTCAGAAGAATCTGAGAAACACTTCATAAATCAACAGCAGAATGTGCAAGTTACTAATACTTGAGCAAAGCCAATCAAAATTAAAGTAGGTTCGAGAGTTATGCTGACTAACTTTAGTAAAACATCTGCAATGCCTAAGCTCAATCAAAAGTTTGTTGGTCCATATCGTGTAATTGAACATGTCAGTGGCAATAAGTATAAATTTCGAGAAATTAGTACTGGTCAGTATAAAGAATTGCATTTAGATCATATGAAGTTAGTATGCGATGATGATGAGGTTCCTAATATCCAGACAAATGCAACAGACTCTGACAATCCTCCTGACTCAGTATCCGCTACCTTTAATAAGACAGATGAGCAACCTGAGTGTCGTTATTCCCTATGTAAGTGACAAGTAATGAGGAATCCTCAAGTTTCATTTGTAAATACCAATTTAGTTCCTCCTCAACCATGGCATGTGTTAGCCGTTGCAACAGAATTTGATCCCCTAGAGATTTATTTATTTATTTATTTATTTATTATTAATTTGAACATGATACAGAAAAGTACAAGGAATACAATTTTTAAAGTGCAGCATGCCAAAACCCCTTGTATGCAGAGCATTATGGGCAGGCTTAAAATTAACCTAAGATTAACTAAGCAATGATATATTCAGTGGTACAAAAATTATTGTAAACAGATAACAATTTAGTACAAATGAGTATTACAAAGACATGTCATATGGTCATTTACTGTGTTGCTGTGTAATCAGTAGAATGGAGTATTCTGTTAGGTAATGAAGTTAAATAGTAACAAAGTTTGATTGGGTCACAGGATGACATTTATGAGATACAATAATGAGAAACATTTATGAGATACAATTTATGAGATACAATTATTCAGTATTTATTTAGTTGTGGGTAAGTAAGTGATTTTTGAGAAGAGACTTGAATTTATAAACAGAGTGTTTCTTTTATATTCACAGGTAATGAATTCCAGATTTTAGGGCCTTTTATGTGCATTGAGTTTTTGCATAGCGTGAGATGGACACGAGGAACATCAAAGAGTGACCTGTGCCTTGTGTTATGGTCATGTGTTCTGTTGAGGTTGGTTAGGAGACATTTGAGGGGAGGGTTTATATCAGAGTTAAGTGTTCCATGTATGTAATAGGTGCAGTAATAAGTATGGATGTTTTCTATGGTGAGTAGGTTTAGAGTTTTGAATATTGGTGGAGTGTGCTGTCTGTAGTGGGAATTTGTTATCATTCTGACTGCAGCCTTTTGTTGGGTAATTAGTGGTCTGAGATGGTTTATTGTTGTTGAGCCCCATGCACAAATTCCATAGGTGGGATAGGGGTAAATAAGTGAGTGATATAGGGCCAGGAGGGCTGACTGTGGAACATAGCACCGTATCTTTGGTAGAATGCCTACAGTCTTGGAAATTTTTTTGTAAATTTGTTGTATATGTGTTTGAAATTTGAGTCTATTATCAAGGTGGATTCCTAAGAATTTTCCCTCTGTGAGTTTTGTGATAGGCGATCCGTTTATGACACTCTGCAAATGTAAATCTCACCCTAGAGATGATGGTCACTCTGCATATGTAAATCTCACCCTAGCAGAGTTGGGGTTAAATGTAAATAATCTCTATAGATAGATATTCTAGTCTAGAGAGCATTTCAACTGTGTGTTTACTGTATCAACTTACTGATGTTCAAAAACAGTTAGTAGTACGTAGTTAGTAGCAGTAGTTGGTAGTAGCTAGTAGTCAGTAGTAGTAGTAGTAAGTAGTTAGTAGTAGTAGTTAGTAGTAGTAGTTATTGGTAGTAGTTAGTTGTAGTAGTTACTTGTTAGAAGTTTGTAACAGTTAGTAGTAATAGTAGTAGTTAGTAGTAGTAGTAGTAGTAAGTAATATTTAGTAGTAGTAGTAGTAGTAAGTAATATTTAGTAGTAGTAGTAGTAGTTAGTAGTAGTAGTTAGTAGCAGTAGTTAGTAGTTGTTACTAGTTAGTAGTAGTAGTAATTAGAAGTAGTAATTGTTAGTAGTCAGTAGTAGTTAGTAGTAGTAGTATAGTAGTAGTAGTACTAGTTAGTAGTATTAGTAGTGAGTAGCAGTTAGTAGTAGTAGTTAGCAGTAGTAATTGTTAGTAGTAGTAGTTAGTAGTAGTTAGTAGTAGTAGTAGTAATAGTAATTAGTAGTAGTTGTAGTAGTTAGTAGTAATAGTGGTAGATAGTAGCAGTAGTTAGTTGTAATAGTAGTTAGTAGTAGTAGCAGTTAGTAGTAGTATTAGTAGCAGTTAGTAGTAGTATTAGTAGTAGTTAGTCGTAGTGGTAAGTAGCAGTAGTAGTAGTAGTAATCGGTAGTAGTTAGTAGTAACAGTAGTTAGTAGTAGTAGTAGTAGTAGCAGTCAGTAGTAGTAGTCAGTAGTAGTAGTCAGTAGTAGTAGTCAGTAGCAGTAGTAGTAGCAGTCAGTAGCAGTATTAGTAGCAGTCAGTAGTAGTAGTTAGTAGTAGTAGTAGTAGTCAGTAGTAATCAGCAGCAGTCAGTAGCAGTAGCAGTTAGTAGTAGTAGTAATAGTAGTAGTAGTCAGTAGTAGTAGTCAGTAGTAGTCAGTAGCAGTAGTCAGTAGTAGTAGTCAGTAGTAGTTAGTAGTAGTAGTAGCAGTAGTAGCAGTTAGTAGTAGTAGTAGCAGCAGTTAGTAGTAGTAGTAGTAGCAGCAGCAGTTAGTAGTAGTAGTAGTAGTAGTAGTAGTAGTAGTAGTAGTAGTAGTAGTAGTAGTAGTAGTAGTAGTAGTAGCAGCAGTTGTAGTAGTAGCAGGTAGTAGTAGTAGTAGTTAGTAGTAGCAGTTAGTAGTAGCAGTTAGTAGTAGTAGTAGTAGTAGTAGTAGTAGTAGCAGCAGTTAGTAGTAGTAGTAGTAGTAGTAGTAGTAGTAGTAGTAGTAGTAGTAGTAGTAGTAGTAGTAGTAGCAGCAGCAGCAGCAGTAGTCATTAGTAGTAGTCGTCGTCGTCCAAGATAGGCAGAAACGTCGTCATAAACTTTTCTGTCACATATTTGTATACTTGATATTAATGTTTATATTAGACTGATAAAGACAGTGTGTGACTGAAAGTTTCCTCAGGTGTTGCACATGTGACTGAAAGTTTCCTCAGGTGTTGCACATGTGACTGAAAGTTTCCTCAGGTGTTGCACATGTGGCTAAAAGTTTCCTCAGGTGTTGCACATGTGACTGAAAGTTTCCTCAGGTGTTGCACATGTGGCTAAAAGTTTCCTCAGGTGTTGCACATGTGACTGAAAGTTTCCTCAGGTGTTGCACATGTGGCTAAAAGTTTCCTCGGGTGTTTGCACATGTGACTGAAAGTTTCCTCAGGTGTTGCACATGTGGCTGAAAGTTTCCTCAGGTGTTGCACATGTGGCTGAAAGTTTCCTCAGGTGTTGCACATGTGGCTGAAAGTTTCCTCAGGTGTTGCACATGTGGCTAAAAGTTTCCTCAGGTGTTGCACATGTGACTGAAAGTTTCCTCAGGTGTTGCACATGTGACTGAAAGTTTCCTCAGGTGTTGCACATGTGACTGAAAGTTTCCTCAGGTGTTGCACATGTGACTGAAAGTTTCCTCAGGTGTTGCACATGTGGCTAAAAGTTTCCTCAGGTGTTGCACATGTGACTAAAAGTTTCCTCAGGTGTTGCACATGTGACTGAAAGTTTCCTCAGGTGTTTGCACATGTGGCTAAAAGTTTCCTCAGGTGTTGCACATGTGACTAAAAGTTTCCTCAGGTGTTGCACATGTGGCTGAAAGTTTCCTCAGGTGTTGCACATGTGACTAAAAGTTTCCTCAGGTGTTGCACATGTGGCTGAAAGTTTCCTCAGGTGTTGCATTGTTGCACATGTGGCTGAAAGTTTCCTCAGGTGTTGCACATGTGGCTGAAAGTTTCCTCAGGTGTTGCACATGTGGCTAAAAGTTTCCTCAGGTGTTGCACATGTGACTGAAAGTTTCCTCAGGTGTTGCACATGTGGCTAAAAGTTTCCTCAGGTTTTGCACATGTGACTGAAAGTTTCCTCAGGTGTTGCACATGTGTTTATCATTATATTACATATAAAGCACATTATTGTAGTGCAGGGAATATATTAAGTGAGGGACTGAGTGTTGTTATACCTTAAACTATCCCTTATTAAGGTATATCTGACCTTCCTACTCCTCCTCCTGCTCATGTATAATGTTAAAATACTCCTAAAACAGCCAGATAATGTTAAAATACTCCTAAAACAGCCAGATAATGTTAAAATACTCCTAAAACAGCCAGATAATGTTAAAATACTCCTAAAACAGCCAGATAATGTTAAAATACTCCTAAAACAGCCAGATATGTTAAAATACTAAATTAATGTTAAAATACTCACTAAAACAGCCAGATAATGTTAAAATACTCCTAAAACAGCCAGATAATGTTAAAATACTCCTAAAACAGCCAGATAATGTTAAAATACTCCTAAAACAGGCAGATAATGTTAAAATACTCCTAAAACAGCCAGATAATGTTAAAATACTCACTAAAACAGCCAGATATGTTAAAATACTAAATTAATGTTAAAATACTCACTAAAACAGCCAGATAATGCTATAATACTCACTAAAACAGCCAGATAATGCTATAATACTCACTAAAACAGCCAGATAATGTTAAAATACTCCTAAAACAGCCAGATAATGTTAAAATACTCCTAAAACAGCCAGATAATGTTAAAATACTCACTAAAACAGCCAGATAATGTTAAAATACTAAATTAATGTTAAAATACTCACTAACACAGCCAGATTATGCTATAATACTCACTAAAACAGCCAGATAATGTTAAAACACTAAAACAGCCAGATAATGTTAAAACACTAAAACAGCCAGATAATGCTATAATACTCACTAACACAGCCAGATAATGCTATAATATCACTAACACAGCCAGATAATGTTAAAACACTAACACAGCCAGATAATGCTATAATACTCACTAACACAGCCAGATAATGTTAAAACACTAACACAGCCAGATAATGCTATAATACTCACTAACACAGCCAGATAATGTTAAAACACTAAAACAGCCAGATAATGTTAAAACACTAAAACAGCCAGATAATGTTAAAACACTAAAACAGCCAGATAATGCTATAATACTCACTAACACAGCCAGATAATGCTATAATACTCACTAACACAGCCAGATAATGTTAAAACACTAACACAGCCAGATAATGCAATAATACTCACTAACACAGCCAGATAATGTTAAAACACTAAAACAGCCAGATAATGTTAAAACACTAAAACAGCCAGATAATGTTAAAACACTAAAACAGCCAGATAATGCTATAATACTCACTAACACAGCCAGATAATGCTATAATACTCACTAACACAGCCAGATAATGTTAAACACTAACACAGCCAGATAATGCTATAATACTCACTAACACAGCCAGATAATGTTAAAAACACTAACACACGCCAGATAATGCTATAATACTCACTAACACAGCCAGATAATGTTAAAACACTAACACAGCCAATAATGCTATAATACTCACTAACACAGCCAGATAATGTTAAAACACTAAAACAGCCAGATAATGTTAAAACACTAAAACAGCCAGATAATGTTAAAACACTAAAACAGCCAGATAATGCTATAATACTCACTAACACAGCCAGATAATGCTATAATACTCACTAACACAGCCAGATAATGTTAAAACACTAACACAGCCAGATAATGCTATAATACTCACTAACACAGCCAGATAATGTTAAAACACTAACACAGCCAGATAATGCTATAATACTCACTAACACAGCCAGATAATGTTAAAACACTAACACAGCCAGATAATGCTATAATACTCACTAACACAGCCAGATAATGTTAAAACACTAAAACAGCCAGATAATGTTAAAACACTAAAACAGCCAGATAATGTTAAAACACTAAAACAGCCAGATAATGCTATAATACTCACTAACACAGCCAGATAATGCTATAATACTCACTAACACAGCCAGATAATGTTAAAACACTAACACAGCCAGATAATGCTATAATACACACTAACACAGCCAGATAATGTTAAAACACTAAAACAGCCAGATAATGTTAAAACACTAAAACAGCCAGATAATGTTTAAAACACTAAAACAGCCAGATAATGCTATAATACTCACTAACACAGCCAGATAATGCTATAATACTCACTAACACAGCCAGATAATGTTAAAACACTAACACAGCCAGATAATGCTATAATACTCACTAACACAGCCAGATAATGTTAAAACACTAAAACAGCCAGATAATGTTAAAACACTAAAACATCCAGATAATGTTAAAACACTAAAACAGCCAGATAATGCTATAATACTCACTAACACAGCCAGATAATGTTAAAACACTAAAACAGCCAGATAATGTTAAAACACTAAAACAGCCAGATAATGTTAAAACACTAAAACAGCCAGATAATGCTATAATACTCACTAACACAGCCAGATAATGTTAAAACACTAACACAGCCAGATAATGCTATAATACTCACTAACACAGCCAGATAATGTTAAAACACTAAAACAGCCAGATAATGTTAAAACACTAAAACAGCCAGATAATGTTTGTGTTGTGGCTGCGGCGGCTCCTTCACATCCACCAGAAACAACCACACCCACCACAACATTATTTATATCTATTATTTTATCTTACTAATCAGTCATAATGTGACTAATTATGTCTATAAATTTATGTACATAGGGAATTATAATGGTGTAATATATTTTCACTGTATGCTTAATTAATTAAGAGAATGTCTATACTTTCAAGATGTGCGGTTTGCTGGATGTTAATGAAGAGATGCTTAGACTTTGTACATCACGTCAAAATAAATCTAAAAATCAAAATATTCTTTTTATTTCCTACAAACATACACAAATATAACAAAGGTTGGGTTTGCAGTTCAGTTGGTTATAACTCTGATACAATATACTCCAGCAGAAGCCCCTTAAATAACTGCTGCTTACTGGGTTAAATACCACAACTTAGCCTTATTCCTGCCAATAATATCTTATTTCTACAAGTACATGAACAAGGTATACATGTACATGTACAAGGTATACAAGTACATGTACAAGGTATACAAGTACAAGTACATGTACAAGGTATACAAGTACATGTACAAGGTATACAAGTACATGTACATGTACAAGGTATACAAGTACAAGTACATGAACAAGGTATACATGTACATGTACAAGGTATACAAGTACATGTACAAGGTATACAAGTACAAGTACATGTACAAGGTATACAAGTACAAGTACATGTACAAGGTATACAAGTACATGTACAAGGTATACAAGTACATGTACATGTACAAGGTATACAAGTACATGTACAAGGTATACAAGTACATGTACAAGGTATACAAGTACATGTACAAGGTATACAAGTACATGTACAAGATAAGATTTCGTTCGGATTTTTAATCCCCGGAGGGTTAGCCACCCAGGAAAGTCAGTGCGTCATCGAGGACTGTCTAACTTATTTCCATTGGGGTCCTTAATCTTGTCCCCCAGGATGCGACCCACACCAGTCGACTAACACCCAGGTACCTATTTGCTGCTAGATGAACAGGACAACAGGTGTAAGGAAACGTGTCGAAATGTTTCCACCCTCCGGGAATCGAACCCGGGCCCTCCGTGTGTGAAGCGGGAGCTTTCCACCAGGCCACAAGGTATACATGAAAAAAAAGAAAGGTTACAGGTACATGTACAAGGTTACTGTACATGTACAAGGTAACAAGTAAAATGTAAAGGTAAGTACTGTAAAAGGGTATACATGACAAGGTTACAAGTAAATGTAAAAGGTTACAAGTACATGTACAATGTATCAAGTACATGTAAAAGGTATACAATACATTACAAGGAATACAAGTACATGTACAAGGTATGCAAGTACACGTAAAAGGATACGTACATGTACAAGGTATAAGGGTAATGACAAGGTATACATGTACATGTAAAAAATATACTTAAAAGGTATACTGTAAAGGTTACATGTAAAAGGTAAAATGTACATGTACAAGGTATACAGTGCATGTACAAGGTATCAGTACAGAAAAAGGTATACATTAATTTTAAAGGGAAAACATGTACATTTAAAGGTAAATGTACAGTACAAGGTATACATAAAAAAGGTAACATGTAAAAGGGTATACAAACTGTACAGTGTATACATTAAAAGGAAACATTACAAGGGTATAAGTAAGTACAAGGTAACAAGTACAGTACAAGGTATACAACACATGTACAAGGTGTACAATAATGTCAAGGTAAAAAAAATACATGCACAAGGTAAAACAAGTACTGTACAAGGTATCAAGAATTTTTTTTCATACGAAAGAAAAGACTTGGAGCTGCACCACCCCCCCAAGAAAAGCAGGGGTTCACTAGCACGTTAAGAGACCATACAATAGTGTCAGGGGCCCAAGACGTTCAACTCCCTCCCAGAACCCATAAGGGGATTCCCAACAGACCCCGGGCAGTCTTAAAGCGGGCACTGGAAAAGCCCCTAAATCTTCCCATCAGCCGGGCTGGGGCTCGTACGTTGGTTTGCGTGCCAGCACAACGCCGGTGATCAGGCCTATCCACCAGGGGCCGGGGCACAGCCCCGGGGCCGCGGGGCGTTACCCCCGGAACTTCTTCCAGGAAACTCCAGGTAAATAGTACAAGGAACAATTACATGTACAAAGATACAAGTACATTAAAATTTTTAAACAAGTACAGTACAAATACAATACTGTAAAAGGGTATAAAGTACTGCAAAAAGTATACAAGACATTACAATATACAGGAAAGTGTTAAAAATTGCCCAGTCTGGAAAATCTTCCCCCCTGCCCCAACATTTTTGCCCCGGGGGGGATTTAACTTAAGGCACCTAAAATGGGGAAATAGCAAATAATATTGTTGCAGTAATAACACCAGGGGGCAGCTCTGATGAAAACTCACACTCACACGAGCTTTTAAATCTCTGCACAAAATTCAATTTAAACCAGCAAATAATGAGCCTACTAGACTGGAGAATACACTAGACCTCATCTTCACTAACAATGATGATTTGATAAAGAATGTCCACCATATCAAAAAACAATATACTCAGATCACAACATAATTGAGGTTCAGACATGTATGCGTGGAGCCCCAGACCGACAAAAGAGACTAGTCACGAGGGAGCATTCACCAAATTCAACTTCAATAACAAAAACATAAATTGGGACCAAGTAAACCAAGTCCTAACCGATATAAGCTGGGAAGATATACTAAGCAACACAGACCCAAACTTATGCCTAGAACAGATTAACTCGGTGGCACTCGATGTATGCACAAGGCTTATTCCTCTAAGAAAAAGGAGGAGTAGATGTAAAATAGAAAGAGACAGGCGCCCCCTTTACAGGCGACGGAAAAGATAACAGAGCGGCTAAAAGAGGTCAATATATCTGAAATGCGTAGCGAGACACTGGTCAGAGAAATAGCAAGCATCGAACTTAAGCTAAAAGAATCCTTTAGGAGTCAGGAATCGCGGGAAGAACTAAAAGCCATAAATGAAATCGAAAGAAACCCAAAGTATTTCTTCTCCTATGCCAAATAAAAATCGAGAACACGTCCAGTATTGGGCCCTACTTAAACAAGATGGGTCCTACACAGATGACAGCAAGGAAATGAGTGAGCTACTCAAGTCCCAATATGACTCAGTTTTTAGCAAGCCACTAACCAGACTGAGAGTCGAAGATCAAAATGAATTTTTTATGAGAGAGCCACAAAATTTGATTAACACAAGCCTATCCGATGTTATCTGACGCCAAATGACTTTGAACAGGCGATAAAATGACATGCCCATGCACTCTGCCCCAGGGCCAGACTCATGGAACTCTGTGTTCATCAAGAACTGCAAAAGCCCCTATCACGAGCCTTTTCCATCCTATGGAGAGGGAGCATGGACACGGGGGTTGTCCCACAGTTACTAAAAACAACAGACATAGCCCCACTCCACAAAGGGGGCAGTTAAAGCAACAGCAAAGAATACAGACCAATAGCACTAAATCCCGTATCATAAAAATCTTTGAAAGGGTCCTAAGAAGCAAGATCACCACCCATCTAGAAACCCATCAGTTACACAACCCAGGGCAACGTGGGTTTAGAACAGGTCGCTCCTGTCTGTCTCAACTATTGGATCACTACGACAAGGTCCTAAATGCACTAGAAGACAAAAAGAATGCAGATGTAATATATACAGACTTTGCAAAAGCATTCGACAAGTGTGACCATGGCGTAATAGCGCACAAAATGCGTGCTAAAGGAATAACAGGAAAAGTCGGTCGATGGATCTGTAATTTCCTCACTAACAGAACACAGAGAGTAGTCGTCAACAGAGTAAAGTCCCAGGCAGCTACGGTGAAAAGCTCTGTTCCACAAGGCACAGTACTCGCTCCCATCTTGTTCCTCATCCTCATATCCGACATAGACAAGGATGTCAGCCACAGCACCGTGTCTTCCTTTGCAGATGACACCCGAATCTGCATGACAGTGTCTTCCATTGCAGACACTGCAAGGCTCCAGGCGGACATCAACCAAATCTTTCAGTGGACTGCAGAAAACAATATGAAGTTCAACGATGAGAAATTTCAATTACTCAGATATGGTAAACATGAGGAAATTAAATCTTCATCAGAGTACAAAACAAATTCTGGCCACAAAATAGAGCGAAACACCAACGTCAAAGACCTGGGAGTGATTATGTCGGAGGATCTCACCTTCAAGGACCATACATTGTATCAATCGCATCTGCTAGAAAAATGACAGGATGGATAATGAGAACCTTCAAAACTAGGGAGGCCAAGCCCATGATGACACTCTTCAGGTCACTTGTTCTATCTAGGCTGGAATATTGCTGCACACTAACAGCACCTTTCAAGGCAGGTGAAATTGCCGACCTAGAAAATGTACAGAGAACTTTCACGGCGCGCATAACGGAGATAAAACACCTCAATTACTGGGAGCACTTGAGGTTCCTAAACCTGTATTCCCGGAACGCAGGAGGGAGAGATACATGATTATATACACCTGGAAAATCCTAGAGGGACTAGTACCGAACTTGCACACGAAAATCACTCACTACGAAAGCAAAAGACTTGGCAGACGATGCACCATCCCCCCAATGAAAAGCAGGGGTGTCACTAGCACGTTAAGAGACCATACAATAAGTGTCAGGGGCCCGAGACTGTTCAACTGCCTCCCAGCACACATAAGGGGGATTACCAACAGACCCCTGGCAGTCTTCAAGCTGGCACTGGACAAGCACCTAAAGTCAGTTCCTGATCAGCCGGGCTGTGGCTCGTACGTTGGTTTGCGTGCAGCCAGCAGCAACAGCCTGGTTGATCAGGCGCTGATCCACCAGGAGGCCTGGTCACAGACCGGGCCGCGGGGGCGTTGACCCCCGGAACTCTCTCCAGGTAAACTCCAGGTAAACTCCATGCACAAGGTATGCAGGTACATGCACAAGGTATACAAGTACAAGTACAAGGCAAAAAAGTACATTCACAAGGTATTCAAGTACATATGCAAGGTATACAAGTATATGTACAAGATATACAAGTACATATGCAAGGTATACAAGTATATGTATAAGGTATACAAATATATGTACAAGGTATATAAGTACATGTACAAGGTATACAAGTACATGTACAAGGTATGCAAGTATATGTACAAGGTATACAAGTACATGTACAAGGTATACAAGTACATGTACAAGGTATACAGACCATAGCTGACATCAATAGCATAGTATTATACAAAAATCCCCTTGTTATGCTGAGCATTTCTCGCAAATTAGGTCAGTTTTGTCCCAGGATGCAACCCACACCAGTCGACTAACACCCAGGTACCCATTTTACTGATGGCCAAACACGGACAACAGGTGTGAAAAA
>NC_069459.1:27943657-28063867 GCF_026875155.1 Cherax quadricarinatus
GAGCCAGGCTGCTGTGGGGGAGTTTTGAGGCTCGGTACGTTGGAAGGGTATAGAGTGGCTACTGATGAATGGGGCTAATTCAGTAATGTTATAAGCTGGTGAGGATATAGTGGTTAGTGTGTTTGTTCACTGCATGTATGAAAGAAGGGAAGGTACCAGAGGATGGCAGAGAGCATTCTTAGTTACCTTATACAAGGGAAACAAGGACAGGAGGCAGTGTAAGAATTTTAGGGTGATAAATAACAAAAAGGCACAATACCGTGACTGGAACGATACACAAATAACCCGCACATAAAAGAGAGAAGCTTCTCTCTTTTATGTGCGGGTTATTTTGTGTTTAGGGTGATAAGCCTGTTGGGTATATCTGGTAAAGTGACTGGACTATTATTGACAGGGTTAGGGATATAATAAAATAGGATTGCATGGAAACATAGGATTTAGGAAGGATAAAGAATGTGTTAGACCGAACATTTGCATTAAAGCATATAAATGTGCAGTACTTAGATAAGGGTATGAAGCTGTTTGTTGTATTTATGGCTTTAGAAAAGTCATATTATACGGTGGGTAGGGGAGCAATGCCGCAAATATTGCAAGTGTATGAAATAAGTTTTTTTTTTTAATGAACCAGCAATGTTCCACTGAGGTAGGGTGACCTATAAAGAAAAATGACAGTTTTTCTTTTTAAATCTAGTAATTTATGCAGAAGAAGGGGTTACTAGTCCCTTGCTCCTGGTGTTTTAGTCGCTTCTTATGACACGCAAGGCTTACGGAGGAAGAATTCTTTTCCACTTCCCCATGGAGATAAGAGGAAATAAGTAGAATAAGGACTATTAAGAAAATAGAAGAAAGCCCAGATGGGTGTGTAAATATATGTGTGTGTACACACATGTAGTGTGACCTAAGTGTAAGTAGAAGTAGCAAGAAATATTTATCTTGCATGTTTATGAGACAAAAAAGACATGAGCAATCCTCCTCCTTTCTTTCAACAAACCGGTTGTATCCTAATGAGGCAGGGTAGCCCAAAAAGAAAAATGAAAGTTTTTCTCTCTTAATTTAGTAATATATACAGGAGAAGGGGTTACTAGCCCCTTGCTCTCGGCATTTTAGTTGCCTCTTATGACACACATGGCTTATGGAGGAGATAAGCGGGAATAAACAAGAAGAACTGGTAACCTATGTAGTAGGTTGGTAGACAGCAACTGCCCAGATAGGTACTACCGTTCTGCCAAGTGAGTGTAAAACAGAAGCCTGTATTTGTTTGACATAATGGTAGGATTGCTGGTGTCTTTTTTCTATCTCAAACACGCAAGATTTCAGGTACGTGTTGTTACTTCTAGTTACACTTAGATCACACTACACATGCATGTACAAGCATATATACACACTCCTCTGGGTTTTCTTCTATTTTCTTACTAGCTCTTGTTCTTGTTTATTTCCTTTTATCTCCATGGGAGAGTGAAACAGAATTCTTCCTTAAGCCATGCGTGTCGTAAGAGATGACTAAAATGCCAGGAGCAAGGGGCTAGTAACCTCTTCTCCTGTATATACATTATTACTAAATTTAAAAGGAGAAAACCCAGAGGAGTTTGTACATACATGCAGCCTCTCCTCACTTACCGACGGAGTTTCGTTCCTAAGACCACATCGGTAAACGAATTCGTCACTAATCGAAGAATCATCCCTTACTGATACTTGAAAAATGTCACCACCCAAAATTAAAACATTAACGTTTGCTGTGAAAATCCGTTCAATCCATTTATTATTAATGGTGAGATACATAACGTGAAATAGGTCAATAACTTAATTCCAAGATATTCCAGGAAATGCTCGCATAGCTGATTTCTTGGGAAAAAAAAAATTCAAGAAAATCGCACTTTTTTCAGTCTTTGCACAGGATAAAAGTGATCTTCTATAGTTACCCTTCAGGCACATGACATTTTCTGTAGTGGTCACAGTCACTTTTTCTTTTTTTTTTAATATTTCCTGCCCACCCTTCAATACCTCTCCATATGTCAGTTTTTATTTATTTAGGCATCTTTATCATGCTTCTGCAGTATTTATGTTATGCTTGATATTATTCTGTAATAAATATTATAGGTAGAGAACCGTTATTGAGTAATAGTATAATTATATAATATTTTATAGTGCCATGAGGTACACACGTCAAGGTGAGAGCCTTCTCGCTCACATACAGCTCCGTCCACCCTCCAATACCTCTCCATATAATGTCAGTTTTTATTAATTTGGGCATCTTTGTCATGCTTCTATGTTATTTATGTTTTACCTAATATTATTATGGAATAAATATGATAGGTAGATAACATTTACTGATAGTAATAGTGTAATTATACAGTATTTTATAGTGGGTAAGGCACATTTCCTTGCAGCATGGGGTAGCATCAGTTACTGAGACACTGCTCACTTCCCCCTCTGCTATAGCTAGCTCCCCCCACTTTGTAATGATGCCAAATGGTGAATTAACTCCTTGACTGTTGCAGCCCCAAATCCTGAAGTGTCTTGTGGTCCAAAATTTCCCCCCCCAAAAAAAAAATTATTTTTTCTTATGAAATGATAGAGAATCTTTTCCCAATTGTAATAACACCAAAAGAGTGAAATTTGATGGAAAACTGACGGAATTGCACTCATGAAGTTAGCGACCTCAGCAATATTTACAAATTGGCAATTTCGCCCACTTTGAGCCCTATTTTCAGCTAATTCCAATGTTCCAGTCAACCAAACTCATAGCTATTTCTTTAGAACTCCATTTTTTCTATTGACTGAGTACAAGAAACTGCCCATTTACCTTTTTCAACTACCCAATAATGTGGTCAGAAATTTGCGATTTGTCCAATTCCACGAAAATTAAAAAAATATGACAATTTCAAAATTGGGTTCAGAATGAATAATGCAGACATTCCTGGCTCTAAAATAACATTTTATTTGTTCATCAGTCACGTCTCCAGGCCCCTCTGATATTACTCTTGCTTTCTATTCTGAATTTTTATTCAAACAAAAAATAAAAGATTTACTGTTATGCAGACTATTGCAATATTGTAATAATTGTATAAATAATGTCAACCCATTCATGACTGCATATTAGAATGGCTACTTGGATATTTATTGGAAAATGACATCATTTGTTTACTTTTGAACATCACATTTCCCCTACTATAAGCTCCATTTCAAGGTTTTTTTTCATAGCAAAACCAATATTTCTATAATATATTTTCCATTCTATCAAATGAGACCAAGAAAACGAGAATACAACTATTTGATAATAGACCACAAAATCGGCATTTTAATTAAAAAACCGGTCAGAGCTTTTTTTCCTCATTATGCACTGCGTGCTGCAGGATTTTTTTTATATGGTGCACACTGACCACACAGACCCATTCTCTCACATGTGGCCTACCAGCTTTCTCCTGCTTGATTTGATGCCGCTAGAATTTATTAGTATATATACGTCAGAAACAGTTGCTTGTAAGACGTATATATACAACCGAAACAGTCAAAGGGTTAAATACGTATATTAGAAAGAAAAATAAATATAAAGGAAACTCCAACTTGATAACTTTGTTTTAATTTGCATAACTCGTATATATTACAGAAAACAATAAAAAAGTAAAATACATATACAGTACATTCATTACTTACCTTAAAATATTTGTATTCTTAATGTAGGGTGAGAGGTGAGTATTTATTGTACAAAGAGGAAGAAGAACAAAGAATGGAAGAAGTACAAAACAAGTATGTTTACATTCTCGGTGTCTCTTGTGGCAGCTTAATTATGAAATGATTAAACCCAGTGAACAAGGTATGTCGATGGTGGTAGACAGCAACCATCCATGGAAGTACTACCGTCCGGCCAAGTGAGTGTGAAACGAAAGCCTGTAATTGTTGTACATGATGGTAGGATTGCTGGTGTCTTTTGTCTGTCTCATAAATATGCAAGATTACAGGTACATCTTGCTACTTCTACTTGCACTTAGGTCACACTACACATACATGTACATGTTTATTTATACACACTCATCTGAGTTTTCTTTGATTTTATCTTAATAGTTCTTGGTCTTATTACTTTTCCTTTTATATCCATGGGGAAGTGGAATAAGAATCTTTCCTCTGTAAGCCATGCGTGTTGTAAAAGTCAACTAAAATTCCGGGAACAATGGGCTAGTAACCCATTTTCCTGTAATAATTACTAAAAAGAATAAGAAGAAAAAAATTGTCAAAGTGGGAAGTCTGAATGTGTGGATGTTGTGCAAATGATAAGAAAGAGATGATTGTGGATGTTATGAATGAGAAGAAGCTGGATGTCCTGGCTTTAAGTGAAACAAAGCTGAAGGGGGTGGGTGAGTTTCAGTGGAGAGTAATAAATGGGATTAGGTCAGGGGTTTCACATAGAGTTAGAGCTAAAGAAGGAGTAGCAATAATGTTGAAGGATAAGTTATGGCAGGAAAAGAGGGACTATAAATGTATTAATTCAAGGATTATGTGGAGTAAATTAAAGGTTGGATGTGAAAAGTGGGTTATAGTAAGCATATATGCACTTGGAGAAGAGAGAAGTGTAGAGGAGAGAGAGAGATTTTGGGAAATGTTGAGTGAATGCATGGGGAGTTTTGAAACAAGTGTGAGAGTAATGGTGGTTGGGGATTTCAGTGCTAAAGTGGGCAAAAATGTTGTGGAGGGAGTAGTAGGTAAATTTGGGGTGCCAGGGGTAAATGAAAATGAGGAGCCTTTAATTGAGCTATGTGTAGAAAGAGGTTTGGTAATAAGTAATACATATTTTATGAAGAAGGGGATAAATATACAAGGTATGATATAGCATGTAATGAAAATAGTTTGTTAGATTATGTATTGGTGGATAAAAGGTTGATGGGTAGGCTCCAGGATGTACACGTTTATAGAGGGGCAACTGATATATCGGATCATTATTTAGTTGTAGCTACAGTTAGAGTAAGAGGTAGATGGGAAAAGAGGAAAAATGGCAACAAGCAAGAGGGAGGTGAAAGTGTATAAGCAACTATTGTATAAGCAACTATTAGCAGAAAGGTGGGCTGGTGCAAGTATGAGTAGTGGGGGGGGGGGTTGAAGAGGGTTGGAATAGTTTTAAAAATGCAGTATTAGAATGTGGGGCAGAAGTTTGTGGTTATAGGAGGGTGGGTGCAGGAGGAAAGAGGAGTAATTGGTGGAATGATGAAGTAAAGGGTGTGATAAAAGAGAAAAAGTTAGCTTATGAGAGGTTTTTACAAAACAGAAGTGTTATAAGAAGAGTAGAATATATGGAGAGTAAAAGAAAGGTGAAGAGAGTGGTGAGAGAGTGCGAAAGGAGAGCAAATGACAGAGTGGGAGAGGCACTGTCAAGGAATTTTAATGAAAATAAGAAAAAATTTTGGAGTGAGTTAAACAAGTTAAGAAAGCCAAGAGAACGAATGGATTTGTCAGTTAAAAACAAAGTAGGGGAGTTAGTAGATGGGTAGATGGAGGTTTTGGGTAGATGGCGAGAATATGTTGAGGAACTTTTAAATGTCGATGAAGAAAGGGAAGCTGTAATTTCATGCACTGGTCAGGGAGGTATACCATCTTTTAGGAATGAAGAAGAACAGGATGTGAGTGTGGGGGAGGTGCGTGAGGCATTACATAGAATGAAAGGGGGTAAAGCAGCTGGAACTGACGGGATCATGACAGAAATGTTAAAAGCAGGGGGGATATAGTGTTGGAGTGGTTGGTATTTTTGTTTAATAAATGTATGAAAGAGGGGAAGGTACCTAGGGATTGGCAGAGAGCATGTATAGTCCCTTTGTATAAAGGGAAGGGGGACAAAAGAGATTGTAAAAATTATAGAGGAATGGAGACAAATGGTTTTTAATACTTGACGTGCTGTTGGAGTGTGAGCAAAGTAACATTTATGAAGGGATTCAGGGAAACCGGCAGGCCGGACTTGAGTCCTGGAGATGAGAAGTATAGTGCCTGCACTCTGAAGGAGGGGTGTTAATGTTGCAGTTTAAAAACTGTAGTGTAAAACACCCTTCTGGCAAGACAGTGATGGAGTGAATGATGGTGAAAATTTTTCTTTTTCGGGCCACCCTGCCTTGGTGGGAATCGACCAGCGTGTTAATAAAAGAAAAATAGTTTGCTGAGTATACCAGGGAAAGTGTACGGTAGGAAAGAATTAGAGGTAAGACAGGATGTTGGATTGTGGATGAGCAAGGAGGTTTCAGAGTGGGTATTTAGATAAAAGTAGGGAAGTTTTTATTGCATTTATGGATTTAAAAAAGGCATATGATAGAGTGGATAGGGGAGCAATGTAGCAGATGTTGCAAGTACAGTGGACCCCCTCATAACGATCACTTCCGAATGCGACCAATTATGTAAGTGTATTTATATAAGTGCGTTTGTACGTGTATGTTTGGGGGTCTGAAATGGACTAATCTACTTCACAATATTCCTTATGGGAACAAATTCGGTCAGTACTGGCACCTGAACATACTTCTGGAGTGAAAAAATATCATTAACCTGGGGTCCACTGTATATGGAATAGGTGGTAAGTTACTAAATGCTGTAAAGAGTTTTTATGAGGATAGTGAGGCTCAGGTTAGGGTGTGTAGAAGAGAGGGAGACTACTTCCCGGTAAAAGTAGGTCTTAGACAGGGATGTGTAATGTCACCATGGTTGTTTAATATACAGTTGACCCTCGCATACCGTTGGCATCACATAACATTAAATCCGCATACCGATACATTTTATCACTAAAATTTTGCCTCGCATACCGCTAAAAAACTCGCTCAACGCCTGAGCCAGCCTCACATGTTCCGCCGGTGGCATTGTTTACAAGCCAGCCTCCGCGGTAACATCCAAGCATACAATCGGAACATTTCGTATTATTACAGCGTTTTTGGTGATTTCATCTGCAAAATAAGTGATCATGGGCCCCAAGAAAGCTTCTAGTGCTAACCCTGTGGTAAAAAGGGTGAGAAGTACAGTGGACCCCTGCATACCGTTGGCCTTACATAACGTTAAATCCGCAAACCTCTACATTTTATCGCTAAGATTTTGCCTCGCATACCGCTAAAAAACCCGCTCAACGCTGTTCATCCGAGACGCGTCTAATGTGCGCCCTTAGCCAGCCTCATGTTCCGCCGGTGGCATTGTTTACCAGCCAGCCTCCGCGGTAACATCCAAGCATACAATCGGAACATTTCGTATTATTACAGTGTTTCTGGTGATTTTATCTGCAAAATAAGTGACCATGGGCCCCCAAGAAAGCTTCTAGTGCCAACCTACAGGAATAAGGGTGAGAATTACTATAGAGATGAAGAAAGAGATCATTGATAAGTATAAAAGTGGAGTGCGTGTCTCCGAGCTGGCCAGGTTGTATAGTAAACCCAGTCAACCATCGCTACTATTGTGGGCAACAAAAAGGCAATCAAGGAAGCTGTTTCTTGCCAAAGGTTTAACTGTGTTTTCAAAAACAGAGATCGCAAGTGATGGAAGATGTTGAGAGATCTTTTGGTGTGGATAAATGAAAAACAGATAGCAGGAGATAGCATCTCTCAAGTGATCATAAGTGAAAAGGCTAGGAAGTTGCATGAGGATTTTAATTAAAAAATGCCTGCAACTAGTGATGATGTGAGTGAATTTAAGGCCAGCAAAGGTTGGTTTGAGAATTTAAGAAGGTAGTGGCATACATAGTGTGATAAGGCATGGTGAGGCTGCCAGTTTTGGACCACAAAGCAGCTGAAAAATATGTGCAGGAATTCAAGGAGTACTAGACAGTGAAGGACTGAAACCTGAAAAAAGTGTTTAATTGTGATGAAAACAGGCCTGTTTTGGAAGAAAATGCCAAACAGGACGTACATTATCAGGAGGAAAAAAGGGACTCCCAGGACATAAGCCTATGAAAGACAGGCTTACTCTGTTGATGTTTCCAATGCTACTGGTGATTGGGAAAGTGAAGCCTTTATTAGTGTATCACTCTGAAACTCCCAGACCCTTCAGGCAAAAGAATGTCCTCAAGGCTAATTTGTGTGTGCTGTGGAGGGCAAACAGTAAGGCTGGGCACTAGGGGCTTTTTCTATGACTTGTTTCACCATGCATTTGCCCCAATGTGAAAGATTACCTAACTGAAAAGAAATTAGAACTTAAATGCCTGCTGGTGTTAGACAATGCCCCTGGTCATCCTACAGACGTGGCAGAGCGACTTTATGGGGACATGAAATTCATTAAGGTGAAGTTTTTGCCTCCTAATACCACTCCTCTCCTGCAGCCCATGGACCAGCAGGTTATTGCAAACTTCAAAAAACTGTACACAAAAGCTCTGTTTGAAAGGTGCTTTGTAGTGACCTCAGAAACTCAACTGACTCTAAGAGACTTTTGGAGAGATCACTTTAATATCCTCAATTGTGTAAACCTTATAGGTAAGGCTTGGGAGGGAGTGACTAAGAGGACCTTGAACTCTGCTTGGAAGAAACTGTGGCCAGAATGTGTAGACAAAAGGGATTTTGAAGGGTTTGAGGCTAACCCTGAGAATCCTATGCCAGTTGAGGAATCCATTATGGCATTGGGAAAGTCCTTGGGGTTGGAGGTTAGTGGGGATGATGTGGAAGAGTTGGTGGAGGAGGACAATGAAGAACAACCACTGATGAGCTGATAGATCAACTTCAACAGCAAGAGGCCAGAACCTGAGGAAACTGTTCGAAGGAGGGGAGAGAGAAATTGAAGAAATTGCCTACTACAAAGATTAAGGAAATCTGTGCAATGTGGCTGAAAGTGCAAACCTTTAAGGATGAAAATCACCCTCACACAGCTATTGCAAGCCGTGCTGGTGACTATTTACATGACAATGTTGTGAAACACTTTAGGGAAGTCATAAAGGAACGAGAGGTACAGGCCCTATGGACAGATATGTTGTCGACAAACTCCAGTGACTCTGAAGCTGGTCCTAGTGGCATTAAAAGAAGAAGGGAAGTAACCCCAGAAAAGGACTTGACACCTCAAGTCTTAATGGAAGGGGATTCCCCTTCTAAACACTAACACTCTCTCCTCCTCCCATCCCATCAATCATCACCAGATCTTCAATAAAAGTAAGTGTCATGTAATTGTGCATGCCTTTTTCAGTTTGTGTGTATTAAAATTAATATTTCATGTGGTAAAAATGTTTTTTTTCATAATTGGGGTGTCTTGCACGGATTAATTTGATTTCCATTATTTCTTATGGGGAAAATTCATTCGCATAACGATAATTTCGCATAACAATGAGCTCTCTTGCACGGATTAATATCGCTATGCAGGGGTCCACTGTACTATCATACCACAGTCAGCTGTTGCTGGACCAGTCAGCTGTTGCTGGATCAGTCAGCTGCTGCTGCTCCATGATCAGCTGTTGCTGGACCTGTCAGCTGTTGCTGGATCAGTCAGCTGCTGCTGCACCACGATCAGCTGTTGCTGGACCAGTCGGCTGTTGCTGGATCAGTCAGCTGCTGCTGCACCACGATCAGCTGTTGCTGGACCAGTCAGCTGTTGCTGGATCAGTCAGCTGCTGCTGCACGACGATCAGCTGTTGCTGGATCAGTCAGCTGCTGCTGCATCACGATCAGCTGTTGCTGGACCAGTCAGCTGTTGCTGGATCAGTCAGCTGCTGCTGCACCACGATCAGCTGTTGCTGGACCAGTCAGCTGTTGCTGGATCAGTCAGCTGCTGCTGCACCACGATCAGCTGTTGCTGGACCAGTCAGCTGTTGCTGGATCAGACAGCTGCTGCTGCACCACAATCAGCTGTTGCTGGACCAGTCAGCTGTTGCTGGATCAGTCAGCTGCTGCTACACGACGATCAGCTGTTGCTGGACCAGTCAGCTGTTGCTGGACCAGTCAGCTGTTGCTGGACCAGTCAGCTGTTGCTGGATCACGGTCAGCTGCTGCTGGATCACGGTCAGCTGCTGCTGCACCACGGTCAGCTGCTGTTGCACCACCATCAGCTGTTTCTGAATATGACTCGTCCCGAATCTGTCCCGAACCTGTCCGTCCAGCCTGAACGCCTGCCTTGCTGTTATTGTTTACAAGCCAGGGTGGCTGGTTGCATGCATACATTCGATACATTTTGTATTATTCCATTATTTATAGTGCTTGTAACTGCTAAATAAGCCACCATGGGCCCAAAGAAAGCTTCTAGTGCCAACCCTGTGGTAAAAAGAGGCGATAAATACTATCGTACCACAGTCAGCTGCTGCTGCACCACGGTCAGCTGTTATTGGACCAGTCAGCTGTTGCTGCACCACGGTCAGCTGTTATTGTACCAGTCAGCTGATGCTGCACCACGGTCAGCTGTTATTGGACCAGTCAGCTGTTGCTGCACCACAGCTGCTGCTGCACCATGGTCAGCTGTTGCTGCACCACAGCTGCTGCTGCACCATGGTCAGCTGTTGCTGCACCACAGCTGCTGCTGCACCATGGTCAGCTGTTGCTGCACCACAGCTGCTGCTGCACCATGGTCAGCAGTTGCTGCACCATAGCTGCTGCTGCACCATGGTCAGCTGTTGCTGCACCACAGTCAGCTGTTGTTGCTGCACCATCATCAGCTGTATTACTAGAAGATGTGGAGAGAGTGTTGTTGGTGTGGCTTAACGTGAAACAATTACCGAGAAACGATTAACCCCGGAGGGTTTGCCCCCCAGGATATCCCAAGAAAGTCGGTGCATCATCGAGGACTGTCTAACTTATTTCCATTGTGGTCCTTAATCTTGTCCCCCAGGATGCGACCCACAACAGTCAACTAACACCCAGGTGAACAGGAAAAAATGCCTGGAACTATTGCTCATATTGGTGAGGTTAGCGGGGAGGATGTGGAAGAGTTGGTGGAGGAGGACAGTGAAGAACTAACCACTGATGAGCTGCTAGATCATTTTCAACAGCAAGAGGCCAGACCTGAGGAAACTGCTCCGGAGGAGGGGAGAGAGAAATTGAGGAAGTTGCCTACTTCAAAGATTAAGGAAATGTGTGCAATGTGGCTTAAAGTGCAAACCTTTATGGATGAAAATCACCCTCACACAGCTATTGCAAGCTGTGCTGGTGACTATTACACTGACAATGTTGTGAAATAATTTAGGAAAGTCATAAAGGAACGAGAGATACAGGCCTCTCTGGACAGATATGTTGTGCGACAGAGGTCCAATGACTCTCAAGCTGGTCCTAGTGGCATTAAAAGAAGAAAGGAAGTAACCCCAGAAAAGGACTTGACACCTCAAGTCCTAATGGAAGGGGATTCCCCTTCTAAACACTAAGACCATCCACACTCCCCCTCCTTCCATCCCATCAGTCATCACCAGATCTTCAATAAAGGTAAGTGTCATGTAACTGTGCATGTCTTCTTCAGTTTGTGTGTATTAAAATTAATATTTCATGTGGTAAATTTTTTTTTTTTTCATACTTTTGGGTGTCATGCACGGATTAATTTGATTTCCATTATTTCTTATGGGGAAAATTAATTCACATAACGATAATTTCACATAACATTGAGCTCTCAGGAACAGATTAATAGCGCTATGCGAGGGTCCACTGTATAGACGGGGTTGTAAAAGAAGTAAATGCTAGGGTGTTCAGGAGAGGGGTGGGATTAAATTATGGGGAATTAAATACACAATGGGAATTGACACAGTTGCTTTTTGCTGATGATACTGTGCTTATGGGAGATTCTGAAGAAAAATTGCAAAGGTTAGTGAATGAGTTTTGGAGTGTGTGTAAAGGTAGAAAGTTGAAAGTGAACATAGAAAAGAGTAAGGTGATGATGGTATCAAATGATTTAGATAAAGAAAAATTGGATATTAAATTGGGGAGGAGGAGTATGGAAGAAGTGAACGTTTTCAGATACTTGAGAGTTGACGTGTCAGCGGATGAATTTATGAAGGATGAGGTTAATCATAGAATTGATGAAGGAAAAAAGGTGAGTGGTGTGTTGAGGTATATGTGGAGACAAAAAATGTTATCTATGGAGGCAAGGAAGGGAATGTATGAAAGTATAGTAGTACCAACACTCTTATATGGGTGTGAAGCTTGGGTTGTGAAGGCAGCGGCGAGGAGGCGGTTGGAGGCAGTGGAGATGTCCTGTCTAAGGGCAATGTGTGGTGTAAATATTATGCAGAAAATTCGGAGTGTGGAAATTAGGAGAAGGTGTGGAGGGCTGAAGAGGGGTTGTTGAGGTGGTTTAGTCATTTAGAGAGAATGGATCAAAGTAGAATGACATGGAGAGTGTATAAATCTGTAGGGGAAGGAAGGCGGGGTAGGGGTCATCCTCGAAAAGGTTGGAAGGAAGGGGTAACAGAGGTTTTTTGGGCGAGGGGCTTGGACTTCCAGCAGGCGTGCATGAGCGTGTTCGATTGGAGTGAATGGAGACGAATGGTATTTGGGACCTGACGATCTGTTGGAGTGTGAGCAGGTTAATATTTAGTGAAGGGATTCAGGGAAACCGGTTATTTTTGTATTGCCGAACTTGAGTCCTGGAAATGGGAAGTACAGTGCCTGCACTCTAAAGGAGGGGTTCGAGATATTAGCAGTTTTGATGGATATGTTGTGTATCTTTATACGTATATGCTTCTAAACTGTTGTGTTCTGAGCACCTCTGATTATGTTTGAGTTTGGTGAAAGTGTTGAATGATGATGAAAGTATTTTCTTTTTGGGGATTTTCTTTCTTTTTGGGTCACTCTGCCTTGGTGGGAGATGGCTGACTTGTTAAAAAAAAAAAATAATAATAATTAATAAAATATAATCACTCTGGAGCGCTTGAAATACTTACGTATTTCGTGTAGGTTTGGTAGCCGACATTTAAAGCACTCTAGAGCAATTATTATTATTATTATTACTATTATTATTATTATTATTATTATTATTATTATTATTATTATAATTATCACCATTGACATAACTTGTTCACTGGGTTTAATAATTTCTTAAGCTGCCACGAGAGAGAGAGAGAATGTAAACATAAATGAACACACCGGTTACCTCCTTTACTGTGAACTTCTCTTCTACTTCTTCCATTTTCCTCTCCTCTTCCAAGTGCTGCTGCACTTGTGTTGTGCATCCCATAGTACAAGATAGTTATAAGTGCAGCAGCACTTGGAAGAGGAAAGAGAGGAAAATGGAAGAAGTACAAAAGAAGTTCACAGTAAAGGAATTAGCTGGTGTGTTCGTCTGTGTGTTTACATTCTGTGTCTCTCGTTTCAGCTTAATTAAGAAATGATTAAACTCGGTGAACAAGGTATGTTGATGGTAATAATAATAACTAATAATAACAATCGTTCTGGAGTGCTTTAGATGTCAGCTACCAAACCTATGTGAAATATGTATG
Organism: Cherax quadricarinatus; assembly: GCF_026875155.1. Classification (NCBI taxonomy): domain Eukaryota; kingdom Metazoa; phylum Arthropoda; class Malacostraca; order Decapoda; family Parastacidae; genus Cherax; species Cherax quadricarinatus. The sequence goes on from NC_069459.1 coordinate 27,956,997, forward strand.
ACATTTAAAGTGCCCTAAAGTGATTATTAATTATATTTTATTATTTATTATATTTTAATTTTTTCTTAATTAAGCTGCCACGAGAGACACTGAGAATGTTAACACACACAGACGAACACACCAGCTAACCCCTTTACTGTGAACTTCTTTTGTACTTCTTCCCGTTTCCTCTCTTTCCTCTTCCAAGTGCTGCTGCACTTCTACCTTGTACTATGGGGTGCACAATAAAGTACAAATTTATTGACAAAATATGTAGTCTTGGAGATTGCTTAATACTGAGACCCATCACTAATCCCTTTACAGTGAACTTCTTTTGTACTTCTTCCATTTTCCTTTTCCAAGTGCTGCTGCACTTCTGTCCTGTACTATGGGGTACACAGTAAAGTGCAAATTTGTACACATATGTAGTCTTTAATTGTTTAGGTGGTTCGAACATGTAGAGAGGATGGAACAAAATAGAATGACTTCGAGAGTGTATAAATCTGTAGTTGAGGGAAGGCGGGGTAGGGGTCGGCCTAGGAGAAGTTGGAGGGAGGGGGTAAAGGAGGTTTTGTGTGCAAGGGGCTTGGACTTCCAGCAAGCATGCGCAAGCATATTTGATAGGAGTGAATGGAGACAAATTGTTTTTAGAACTTGACGTGTTGTTGGAGTGTGAGCAGGGTAACATTTATGAAGGGAGTCAGGGAAACTGGCAGGCTGGACTTGAGTCCTGCAGATGGGAAGTACAGTGTCTGCACTCTGAAGGAGGGGTGTTAATGTTACAGTTTTATAACTGTAGTGTAAGCACGCCTCTGGTAAGACAGTAATGGAGTGAATGATGATGAAAGTTTTTCTTTTTCGGGCCATCCTGCCTTGGTGGGAGACAGCCGGTGTGTAATAAAAAAAAAGTAGTCTTGGAGGCTTTAAAAGCTAGTGTACTGAGTGGCTGTGAGAAGGAGATTGAGATGCTTGATGCTGTGCTGCTCGTTTCCACGACCCAAGTTCTCGTATGGCATATAATACTGACTCATCAGAGAACCTGTTGTAACTCCGAGTTGTCGGTAAGCGAGTACGTCGGTAAGTGAGGAGAGGCTGTATATGCTTGTAAGTGCATGTATAATGTGACCTAAGTGTAAGTAGAAGTAGCAAGATGTACCTGAAACCTTGGATGTTTGTGAGAGAGATAAAAGACACCAGTGAGGAGGTGGCTCCTCTTACAGTTCCACACACAGACAACACTGTTAACATTTATGGGCCAAGACTCGACAATCTCTGACCAGCAGATCTCGGAAATATTGCCAAAACAAAGGCAGAATTTTTCAAGAGGAAGCTAAATTACGTCCTGGTCCAAGTGCCAGATCAACCTATGTGAAGGCTTGTGAGCTGCTAGCAGCAATAGCTTGGTTGATAAAGTAGTCATCAAACAAGAGTGGAGGAACCCTCTAAACTGATCAATGGCATGTTCCTATGTCCCAAAGAATAAACAGAACTTTACAGTAATCTAACTAACCAAACCTTGTCTAGGCTCACCTAATTTAACCTGATCTAAATAGCATACTTAGAGAATACCCTATATATTACTTAAAAAAATCTGTGATCCACTTATGATGTTTTAAGTTTACTTGCTAATTATATCTGAAAACATTTTTGTTATGATGTATTTTGGCATATCATTCATCTATCTGTGTTTTAATTTACCATCAAAAAGCTGTTATTTCACTTCAGATCGTGTCAAAGTTGAGACCATTTTCAGGTATACTGGCACCCACAACAATTGGGTAATACATATGTGCAGCACCTGCTGACTGCCAGGTGTTTAACCTGTAAATGGTCCAAGCAGATCTACATTCACATGTGTAGTGCTCCAAAAGTAGATCTACGTTTTTTTTTACATATTTTCAAATATAACAAAAAAAAAGTGGATCAAAGTTTTTTTACACATTTTCAAATGTAAAAAAAAAGAAGATCTACTTTTTTTACATACTTCCAAATATTGAAAAAATGTATATATACGTTTGGACTGTTTACGGGTTAAGCAGGGACACAAGTGTAAGGTAACATGCTGAACATCCTAATTTCTGTAGTCTTCTTCCTCTTAGTTTATAATTAAAATTGGTCTGTAATGTTTCCAATTGTTTTTGTGAAGTGCTAAATGATCCATGTGAACATTCAGTGCAAGGAATGATGGAGGCTTGATCCTCCATCTGTGTGGATCATTCAGTGCTAGGAATGGTGAAGGCTTGATCCTCCATCTGTGTGGATCATTCAGTGCTAGGAATGGTGGAGGCTTGATCCTCTTTCCATGTGGATCATTCAGTGCTAGAAATGATGGAGGCTTGATCCTCCATCTGTGTGGATCATTCAGTGCTAGGAATGGTGAAGGCTTGATCCTCTTTCCATGTGGATCATTCAGTGCTAGAAATGATGGAGGCTTGATCCTCCATCTGTGTGGATCATTCAGTGCTAGGAATGGTGGAGGCTTGATCCTCTTTCCATGTGGATCATTCAGTGCTAGGAATGGTGAAGGCTTGATCCTCTTTCCATGTGGATCATTCAGTGCTAGAAATGATGGAGGCTTGATCCTCCATCTGTGTGGATCAATCAGTGCTAGAAATGATGGAGACTTGATCCTCCATCTGTGTGGATCATTCAGTGCTAGGAATGGTGGAGGCTTGATCCTCTATCCATGTGGATCATTCAGTGCTAGGAATAATGAAGGCTTGCTCCTCCATCCATGTGGATCATTCGGTACCAGGAATGGTGGTGGCTTGATAATGAATTATGTAAGTGTATGACTGATGTTCTACACTTACACCCAGGTTTCTTATACCAAGAACAGTTGGTGATGCACTCAGGTCATAAATTGAGGTCTGTGGTTCGGTTCCTGGTATGGGTGGAAACAATGATCATGTTTCCTTAAGACCGTGGCTGTCCATGCTCAGCTAGCAGTAGATGGGTACCTGGGTGTTAGTTACCTTACACCTGTTGTCCTTGTTCGCTTAGCAGTAAGTAGGTACCTGGGTGTTAGTCGACTGGTGTGGGTTGCATTCTGGGGACAAAATTAACGTAAGTTGCTAGAAATGGTCTGCATAACCATGGGTTTTCTATATAATATGTCATTGATTTTAGCTAGGTCTGTATAGGTTGTATCATGTACTTGTAGATACAAAGATTATTATTATTACAGCCTCTCCTCACTTAACGACGGAGTTCCATTCCTGAGACCACATCGTTATACAAATTTGTTGCTAAGTGAGGAGCATTCTATAATGGTAGTGAGTTTGTGTCATCCATCTTTGATATTGTTTTAATGTCACCTTTGCACCATTTATAACATTTCTGGTATGTTTTTAAATGTTTATGCAGTAGTGTACTGTATACTGAAACAGAATAGAGGAAATCAGCTCTAATATACACTATTTAGGTATGAATCCTGGTCAGAGAGCCCGTCGTAAGTCCCCGGACTTACGATGGGTGATGACAGCTGACAACAGGTGTGTGGTGTACTGACAGATTCTTCACCTCCTCCCTCACCCACGTACTTACCACAGTTACATTCCTAGAGACCTCTCACTTGCAAATTCATAGATATTACAGATTTCTGTCTATATATGTGTTTCAGATATGGGCTTATTTTGTGTTTGAGTTTTGAATAGTTTTGTGTTTGAGTTTTGAATAGTTTCAGATATGGGCATTGGTAAATGAGTACGTCGCTAAGTGAGGAGAGGCTGTATATTATTATTATACTGTATAAGAAACAACAAGTAGTGTGGTGCAGCAGCAGATAGTTGTGAATTTACTGATCGTAGAGGTTACTTAAGTACAGACAGGCCCCACTTATGCAGCAGGTTAGGTTCTGGGCTGCTGCTGTAAAGTAAAACATAGCATTTTTTTACTTTCAAATGCATAAAAACCTGATAACATGTCTACACTATCATATATTAAGTGAGCAACAGAGCCAGGCTTAAAAAATGCATGTACAATTCACACATTAATTACACCTACCATCCGACTTACGACCGAGTTCGGTTCCGAGAAACTGGTTGTAAGTTGAAATGGTCGTAAGTCGAACTTTACTACTGAATATCAACATCACATTTTTGTAATGACTTTATTTTATTGTTTTATTTTGGTATTTCATGTTTTACTTTACTTTTTATGCTGTTAGTACTGTATTTTATACTGTAAGGTTTAGGATAAACACTGTGTACAACACAAATAGTTGTTTATTTCCCAGAAATTTGGCATAAAAAACACGGTCGTAAGTCGAGTGATCGTAAGTCGAGCAGGTCGTAAGTCGGATGGTAGGTGTACTTTAAAATGTTGCTTATAATGAGTGGTGAATATATTTATTGTAGGAAGTCTGAATAAATGAAAAGGGTGTAATTGAAAACCACTGCATTAGTGAAATGTTGAAAAGTGAAGCACTGTATAGCAGGGCCTTCCTGTGTTATTTAAGAGCATTTTTGGTAATACACTTTACCACTTTGAAATTATCATTCAGAAAGTGACATTTAACACTGCACTTGAACTAAGTTACATTACTCTTTCAGTAAATATCTTTACTTCACTTAACAGTCCTCTCTTCAAGGGTAAAGGCAAGTGTTGTGATACTGACTGACTCTTCATCCAAAGAATAGGAGCTACCTCACCCTTTCCTCGTATGAAACCTGATTATTTCCTGTTGTGTAGGTGTTATATGACCACTCGGGTTAGCACTGCTTCACAAATATAGTGATGAATCTCCCAAGAGTTCTTACATGTGAGGTGCAGCAGTTGTGTGATGTACAGCAGTTGTGTGATGTACAGCAGTTGTGTGAGGTACAGCAGTTGTGTGAGGTACAGCAGTTGTGTGAGGTACAGCAGTTGTGTGAGGTGCAGCAGTTGTGTGAGGTGCAGCAGTTGTGTGAGGTACAGCAGTTGTGTGAGGTGCAGCAGTTGTGTGGGGTGAAACACACTGGTACCTGATAATATTTATTGAAGTAGTAGTTCTTTCTCTCTCTCTCTCTTCTCTTTCTCTTCCTTGTTTCTTTTAGTTCTTCTGTCCCTCTGCCATCCTTCTTTTCATTCTTCTTTCCCTCTTCCATCTTTCTTTTAGTTCTTCTCTCCCTCTTCCATCTTTTTTTTCTTCCTTGTCCTCCTCCAACTCCAGTTTTGCCTCCTCCTTATGCTCCTTTTTCCTCCTCCTCAAACAAACCATACCATAGGTGGGGCTTGTACCTGAGGTCAGAGAGTCGTAAAACTCCGGACTGGTCCAGGCAGGTCAAAATCACCAATAGGTAACTTTGACCTGCTTAGCATGGGCCAGTAGGCTTGCTGCAGTGCTTGATCTGGAGTTTTACGACACTCTGACTGTGGGTTCAAGCCCCACCCATGGTATGGTTTGTTTGCAATCGTGTCACTACGATTTTATGAATCCTCCTCATTTTCTTTTTGTGTTATTTTCTTGCATTGCTTTCTTTATATTCTCTTCCTTCTCCTCATCCTACAGTCTTTGTGTTATGTCAGTGTAGTTTGTGTTGTAGGGTCCCAGTAACTATTCTCCTCTTGCTCCAGTCTTTGTGTTACTACAGTGCTTGTGTGTTGCAGGTTCCCAGTAACTACGCTCCAAACTACCCCATTGGTCACCCTCGTCGCAATGATCGTTCTAGCGGCTACAGCACTCTTCCCCACCAGTCAGCTGCCCATGTTGCTCCCATCACCCATAATGGTAGTGGCAGCCCTGCCCCGCCTCCCCAGGTGGGAACAGTGCACCCTATGACCCATGTTGCACCCCAGGGGTCTTACACCCCACCTCCACCCCCGCCTCACATGCAGGAGCCACCACAGTATGCCTCCCACTCCATGGGCATGCCACGTAAGTTGATTTCTTTGCTACGTTCCATTTTGTTAGTTTCTCTTAGCTCAGCCTTCTAAGGGAAGACAAGGTACCATCATGCTAGTGATGGTTCTTTATCTAAGATGCATAAGGTATCCTGCTAGTGATGGTTCTTTATCTAAGATGCATAAGGTATTCTGCTAGTGATGGTTCTTTATCTAAGATACATAAGGTATCCTGCTAGTGATATTCTTTATCTAAGATACATAAAATATCCTCACTTACACTTCACATTAACATAAGTTCTGTCTGAGTTTACTGCTGTGATGATAATAGTAATAATAATAGTGATAATAATTGACTTTGCTTGTGTATGATGTATTTAGTGTTGATACCATGCCAGTGTTGCAGGTTTCTCCCTCTCTCAGTAAGTGTTTTTGTTGCCTATCCTGGTGACAGATGTGTGGTGTACTGACAGCTGGTGACAGATGTGTGGTGTACTGACAGCTGGTGACAGATGTGTGGTGTACTGACAGCTGGTGACAAGTGTGTGGTGTACTGACAGCTGGTGACAGATGTGTGGTGTACTGACAGCTGGTGACAAGTGTGTGGTGTACTGACAGCTGGTGACAGATGTATGGTGTACTGACAGCTGGTGACAAATGTGTGGTGTACTGACAGCTGGTGACAGATGTGTGGTGTACTGACAGCTGGTGACAAATGTGTGGTGTACTGACAGCTGGTGACAGATGTGTGGTGTACTGACAGCTGGTGACAGATGTGTGGTGTACTGACAGCTGGTGACAAGTGTGTGGTGTACTGACAGCTGGTGACAGATGTATGGTGTACTGACAGCTGGTGACAAATGTGTGGTGTACTGACAGCTGGTGACAGATGTGTGGTGTACTGACAGCTGGTGACAAGTGTGTGGTGTACTGACAGCTGGTGACAGGTGTGTGGTGTGCTGACAGCTGGTGACAAGTGTGTGGTGTACTTGTCAAGTGGGTTTTCGATAACGTGGATGGGGTAAGAATACTCACGTAGGCTGGTAGTACGTATAATATAACGGAAAGTATGGGAAAGCACCAACAGCCGACCTGCCTCTCTCTGCTCTCTATCTTCGACTGACCCACAGTGCCTACGGGTGAGGGTGTTTGAAATCCTGCTATGGTCAGCAGCAATATGAATAACAGTGATTCACACAGATGGTTGGTAGTGAGTCATCTACTGGTACACTGGTTACTGGTAAATGTTTACTAGGAACTGGTACTACTACTGAGATACTGACACCTGGTGACATGTGTGGTGTACTGACAGCTGATGACAAGTGTGTGGTGTACTGACAGCTGATGACAAGTGTGTGGTGTACTGACAGCTGGTGACATGTGTGGTGTACTGACAGCTGGTGACAGATGTGTGGTGTACTGATAGCTGGTAACAAGTGTGTGGTGTACTGACAGCTGATGACAAGTGTGTGGTGTACTGACAGCTGGTGACATGTGTGGTGTACTGACAGCTGGTGACAGATGTGTGGTGTACTGATAGCTGGTAACAAGTGTGTGGTGTACTGACAGCTGGTGACAATACACAAATAACCCGCACATAGAAGAGAGGAGCTTACAACGACGTTTCGGTCCGACTTGGACCATTTACAGTCACAGTGTGACTTTGTAAATGGTCCAAGTCGGACCGAAACGTCGTCGTAAGCTCCTCTTTTCTATGTGCGGGTTATTTGTGTATTGTTCCAGTCACGGTATTGTGCCTTTTTTTGTTATTTAGCTGGTGACAAGTGTGTGTGTGGTGTGCTGACAGCTGATGACAAGTGTGTGGTGTACTGACAGCTGGTGACAGATGTGTGGTGTACTGACAGCTGGTGACAAGTGTGTGTGGTGTGCTGACAGATGCTTCAGCTACACCCTCACCCACATATTTGCCCCAGTTTCATTCCTAGAGATCTCTCACTTGCAAATTCATAGATATTGCAGATTTCTGTCTATACAGTGGACCCCCGCATAACGATCACCTCCGAATGCGACCAATTATGTAAGTGTATTTATGTAAGTGCGTTTGTACGTGTATGTTTGGGGGTCTGAAATGGACTAATCTACTTCACAATATTCCTTATGGGAACAAATTTGGTCAGTACTGGCACCTGAACATACTTCTGGATTGAAAAAATATCGTTAACCGGGGGTCCACTGTATATATGTTTCAGATATGGGCTCATTTTGTGTTTGAGTTTTGAATAGTTCACTAAAATCCTGAAAATTAAGACCGCCATAAATATGAGAATGTTCAACACAGTGGTACCTCGAGTTACGAACTTAATTCGTTCCAGAAGGCTGTTCGAATGCCGATACCGAACAAATTTGTTCCCATAAGGAATAATGTATATTAGATTAATCCATTTCAGACCACCAAAAGTGCACTTACAAAAGCACTTAAACAAATACACTTACATAATTGTTCGAGTTGGGAGCTGTTTGAAACTTGAGGCACCACTATTTCTCAACTTTCTTTTTGCAGTTCTGTTCTGTTTAAAATTATCTGTAGGAAAATAATTGAATATAATTTTATGGTGTTGAAAACTTCAACACTGCTCAGGAAGCTGTAGTTTACTGTTGCTGATGTTTGTAATAATAATGAGCAATGATGTTATTTTGCAACTCACACTTTATAAGAGGGTATTGTTATCTTAAAATGGACTCTTTATAATAAGGTAGTTTTTTTTTTCAACAAACTGGCCATATCCCAACAAGGCAGGGTGACCTAAAACAAAAAACGAAAGTTTCTCTCTTAAATTTAGTAATGTATACAGGAGAAGGGGTAACTATCCCCTTGCTCCCGGCATTTTAGTCACCTCTTGTGACACACATGACTTATGGAGGAAGAATTCTGTTCCACTTTCCCATGGAGAAATAAAGTGATGACATTTCTCTAAGAAAACTTTGAGGACTCCTCGAGTCTCCTCATAAATGAGGCCAGAAATATGTTTTACGCCTCCTTGTTGAATCATACAATGAATGGCAGGCTTAGTAATGCCCTGGATGTTATCACAGAACTCTGTGATGACACTTGGCACTGCCTCTTCCCTTGCCATGGCCAGTCATGACTGCTTAGTATGTGTGAACAGTACGAAAAATTGGTTGGAAATGAATAAATTAATGTTCAGTACTTTATTTGCTATCTTGTAACATTATTCTGATTGATCAAACACAGGGACAGTGTTTTATTGCAGGTTTACTACACTTAAAACTTGCTTGTTAAGAGCTACTTTGATGTTGGTGAAGGATCGGTCAATTGCTGGAGGCTGCATTGATGTTGAAGGACTGGTTTCTTGCTGGGGATTACATTGATGTTGGTGAAGGACTGGTTTCTTGCTGGGGATTACATTGATGTTGGTGAAGGACTGGTTTCTTGCTGGGGATTACATTGATGTTGGTGAAGGACTGGTTTCTTGCTGGGGATTACATTGATGTTGGTGAAGGACTGGTTTCTTGCTTGGGATTACATTGATATTGGTGAAGGACTGGTTTCTTGCTGGGGATTACATTGATGTTAGTGAAGGGCTGGTTTCTTGCTGGTTGTTCTTTCTGATGAACGTCTGTATGAATCACTTTATAGTGCTGTGTATAGAGACGACAGTGTTAAGCAACAGCAAGCATAAGTAACAGTAATCTAGTGTCTTGGAGGACCCAATCAATGTTAAGTCACTGGCTTCTGAATAGCCAGCAGTGAACGAGTTGAACAATGTAGGTTAGAACAATGTAAGCTGGAGCAATGTTATCTGGATCATTGTTAGCTGGAATAATGTTAGTTGAATCAGTGTTAGCTTGAACAATGTGAGTTGGAACAACATAAGTGAGGGAGGTATTAAATTGCTACAAGTGAGAATCTGTGAGGATGGTGTAAGTGTGTGGACTCCATGATGAAGCTTATTTATTATGCAGTATTACATGTGGTCTTGTACAAACTCTACCACTTGTACTGGCTACATATCTTTCTCTCCCTTTCTAGGTATCTATGCCAATCTTCCTTGTGTTCATCCATACTATATCTGTGAGTAAGATAACTCTCACTCATACATAATACTACTACTGAAGATTTATTCCTTGTATAATAGAATTGTGCATTTGTTAACTTACTGGATTTGTTAACATGTGAATTTGTTAACATTTTGAATTTGATGATGTCTTGGATTTCTTAACATCTGATTTTCTTAACATCTTGGATTTGTTAGCATTAACACTGCTAAATTCAAGGAATCATGATGCTGTTAACTATCCATGAATAATATAGCAAAAGTTAGCATTGATATCCTGGCATAGTTATCCTGGCTTTCTAATGTTGAACTATCTAACTAATCTTCATTGATATCCTGGCTTAATTATCCTAGCTTATATTGAACTATCTAACTAATCTTCATTGATATCCTGGATAGTTATCCAGATATCAGATGTTGTGAAGGTAGTGTTTACCAAGTTTCAGGTGTTGATTGAAGCTTACTGTTGGTGATGTGTATACCTGGAGTATACCTGGAGTGTACCTGGAGAGGGTTTTGGGGGTCAACGTCCCTGCAGCCCGGTCTGAGTGTCTGGTGTTTTCTTGCTACCTTCCCTTAGCTTTGTTATTTCTTCTTTTCATTGACTGTTACTTGTTTCTTACTTTAATGATCATTCCATCTTGCAGTGTGTGTGTGTGTGTGTGTGTGTGTGTGTGTGTGTACTCACCAAATTGTGGTTGCAGGGGTTGAGACTCAGCTCCTGGCCCTGCCTTTTCACTAACCACTACTGGGTCCTCTCTCTCCGTGCTCCATGAGCTTTATCATACCTTGTCTTAAAAAAACTATGTATGGTTCCTGCCTCCACTACATCACTTGCCAGACTATTCCACTTCCTAACAACTCTTTGGCTGAAGAAATATGTATTTCCTAGCATCCCTTTGGCTCATCTGAGTCTTCAACTTCCAGTTGTGACCCCTTGTTTTTGTGTCCCATCTCTGGAACATCCTGTCTCTGTCTGCCTTGTCTATTCCACGCAGTATTTTGTATGTCGTTATCATGTCACCCCTGACCCTCCTGTCCTCCAGTGTCGTCAGACCAATTTCCCTTAACCTTTCTTCGTAGGACATTCCCCTTAACTCTGGAACCAGCCTTATTGCAAACCTTTGCACTTTCTCTAATTTCTTGACATGCTTGACCAGGTGTGGGTTCCAAACTGGTGCTGCGTACTCCAGTATGGGCCTGACATACACAATGTATAGAGTTTTGAACTATTCATGTGGGTATGTATGTGTGTGTGTACTCACCTAGTTGTACTCACCTAGTTGAGGTTGCGGGGGTCGAGTCCGAGCTCCTGGCCCCGCCTCTTCACTGATCGCTACTAGGTCACTCTCCCTGAGCCGTGAGCTTTATCATACCTCTGCTTAAAGCTATGTATGGATCCTGCCTCCACTACATTGCTTCCCAAACTATTCCACTTACTGACTACTCTGTGGCTGAAGAAATACTTCCTAACATCCCTGTGATTCATCTGTGTCTTCAGCTTCCAACTGTGTCCCCTTGTTACTGTGTCCAATCTCTGGAACATCCTGTCTTTGTCCACCTTGTCAATTCCTCTCAGTATTTTGTATGTCGTTATCATGTCCCCCTATCTCTCCTGTCCTCCAGTGTCGTCAGGTTGATTTCCCTTAACCTCTCCTCGTAGGACATACCTCTTAGCTCTGGGACTAGTCTTGTTGCAAACCTTTGCACTTTCTCTAGTTTCTTCATGTGCTTGGCTAGGTGTGGTTCCAAACTGGTGCCGCATACTCCAATATGGGCCTAACGTACACGGTGTACAGGGTCCTGAATGATTCCTTATTAAGATGTCGGAATGCTGTTCTGAGGTTTGCTAGGCGCCCATATGCTGCAGCAGTTATTTGGTTGATGTGCGCTTCAGGAGATGTGCCTGGTGTTATACTCACCCCAAGATCTTTTTCCTTGAGTGAGGTTTGTAGTCTCTGACCCCTAGACTGTACTCCGTCTGCGGCCTTCTTTGCCCTTCCCCAATCTTCATGACTTTGCACTTGGTGGGATTGAACTCCAGGAGCCAATTGCTGGACCAGGTCTGCAGCCTGTCCAGATCCCTTTGTAGTTCTGCCTGGTCTTCGATCGAGTGAATTCTTCTCATCAACTTCACGTCATCTGCAAACAGGGACACCTCAGAGTCTATTCCTTCCATCATGTCGTTCACAAATACCAGAAACAGCACTGGTCCTAGGACTGACCCCTGCGGGACCCCGCTGGTCACAGGTGCCCACTCTGACACCTCGCCACGTACCATGACTCGCTGCTGTCTTCCTGACAAGTATTCCCTGATCCATTGTAGTGCCTTCCCTGTTATTCCTGCTTGGTCCTCCAGTTTTTGCACCAATCTCTTGTGTGGAACTGTGTCAAACGCCTTCTTGCAGTCCAAGAAAATGCAATCCACCCACCCCTCTCTCTCTTGTCTTACTGCTGTCACCATGTCATAGAACTCCAGTAGGTTTGTGACACAGGATTTCCCGTCCCTGAAACCATGTTGGCTGCTGTTGATGAGATCGTTCCTTTCTAGGTGTTCCACCACTCTTCTCCTGATAATCTTCTCCATGATTTTGCATACTATACATGTCAGTGACACTGGTCTGTAGTTTAATGCTTCATGTCTGTCTCCTTTTTTAAAGATTGGGACTACATTTGCTGTCTTCCATGCCTCAGGCAATCTCCCTGTTTCGATAGATGTATTGAATATTGTTGTTAGGGGTACACATAGCGCCTCTGCTCCCTCTCTCAATACCCATGGGGAGATGTTACCTGGCCCCATTGCCTTTGAGGTATCTAGCTCACTCAGAAGCCTCTTCACTTCTTCCTCGGTTGTGTGCACTGTGTCCAGCACTTGGTGGTGTGCCCCACCTCTCTGTCTTTCTGGAGTCCCTTCTGTCTCCTCTGTGAACACTTCTTTGAATCTCTTGTTGAGTTCTTCACATACATCACGGTCATTTCTTGTTGTCTCTCCTCCTTCCTTCCTTAGCCTGATTACCTGGTCCTTGACTGTTGTTTTCCTCCTGATGTGGCTGTACAACAGTTTCGGGTCAGATTTGGCTTTCGCTGCTATGTCATTTTCATATTGTCTTTGGGCCTCCCTTCTTATCTGTGCATATTCGTTTCTGGCTCTACGACTGTTCTCCTTATTCTCCTGGGTCTTTGCCTTCTATATTTCTTCCCATTCCCTAGCACACTTGGTTTTTGCCTCCTGCACCTTTGGGTAAACCATGGGCTCATCCTGGCTTTTTCATTATTCCTGTTACCCTTGGGTACAAACCTCCTACCTCAGCCTCCTTGCATTTTGTTGCTACATATCCATCATCTCATTAACTGGCTTCCTTGCCAGTTCTCTGTCCCACTGAACCCCGTTCAGGTAGTTTCCTCATTCCTGTGTAGTCTCCTTTCTTGTAGTTTGGCTTCATTCGTCCTGGCCTTCCTGCTTCTCCCTCCGCTTGTAGCTCTACTGTGTATTCGAAGCTTAAAACCACATGGTCACTGGCCCCAAGGGGTCTTTCATATGTGATGTCCTCGATATCTGCACTACTCAAGGTGAATACTAAGTCCAGCCTTGCTGGTTCAACCTCTCCTCTCTCTCTTGTTGTGTCCCTTACGTGTTGGCACATGAAGTTTTCCAGTACACACCTCCATCATCTTAGCCCTCCATGTATCTTGGCCCCCATGTGGGTCCAAGTTCTCCCAATCGATCTCCTTGTGGTTAAAGTCACCCATGATCAGGAGCTTTGCCCTGCATGCATGACTCTTCTGGCCACTCTAGCCAGTGTGTCAACCATCGCTCTATTGCTCTCGTCGTTACTCTTGCCTTGGCCTCCTGCTGTTCTGTGGTGGGTTATACATCACTGCTATTACCACCTTGGGACCTCCAGAGTGAAGTGTTCCCGCTATGTAATCACTTTCTTCTCCGCTGTCTCCTTTCTCCAGCTCATCAAAATTCCAGCGATTTTTGATCAGCAACGCCACTCCTCCACCCCCCCTGTTCCCTCTGTCTTTCCTCAGGATTTGGTATCCCGTTGGAAAGATGGCATCTGTTATCATACCTGTAAGCTTGGTTTCTGTGAGAGCTATGATGTCAGGTGATGCTTCTTTGTGTGTGTGTGTGTGTGTGTGTGTGTGTTCTCACTCACCTAGTTGAGGTTGCGGGGGTCGAGTCCGAGCTCCTGGCCCCCGCCTCTTCACTGATCGCTACTAGGTCACTCTCCCTGAGCCGTGAGCTTTATCATACCTCTGCTTAAAGCTATGTATGGATCCTGCCTCCACTACATCGCTCCCAAACTATTCCACTTACTGACTACTCTGTGGCTGAAGAAATACTTCCTAACATCCCTGTGATTCATCTGTGTCTTCAGCTTCCAACTGTGTCCCCTTGTTACTGTGTCCAATCTCTGGAACATCCTGTCTTTGTCCACCTTGTCAATTCCTCTCAGTTTTTGTATGTCGTTATCATGTCCCCCCTATCTCTCCTGTCCTTCTAGTGTCGTCAGGTTGATTTCCCTTAACCTCTCCTTGTAGGACATACCTCTTAGCTCTGGGACTAGTCTGTTGCAAACCTTTGCACTTTCTCTAGTTCTCTTCACGTGCTGGCTAGGTGTGGGTTCCAAACTGGTGCCGCATACTCCAATATGGGCCTAACGTACATGGTGTACAGGGTCCTGAATGATTCCTTATTAAGATGTCGGAATGCGGTTCTGAGGTTTGCTAGGCGCCCATATGCTGCAGCAGTTATTTGGTTGATGTGCGCTTCAGGAGATGTGCCTGGTGTTATACTCACCCCAAGATCTTTTTCCTTGAGTGAGGTTTGTAGTCTCTGACCCCCTAGACTGTACTCCGTCTGCGGCCTTCTTTGCCCTTCCCCAATCTTCATGACTTTGCTCTTGGTGGGATATGTATGTGTGTGTGTGTGTGTGTGTGTGTGTGTGTGTGTGTGTGTGTGTGTGTGTGCTCACCTAGTTGTACTCACCTAGTTGAGGTTGCAGGGGTCAAGTCCAAGCTCCTGGCCCCGCCTCTTCACTGGTCACTCTCCCTGAACCGTGAGCTTTATCATACCTCTGCTTAAAGCTATGTATGGATCCCGCCTCCACTACATCGCTTCCCAAACTATTCCACTTCCTGACTACTCTGTGACTGAAGAAATTCTTCCTAACATCCCTGTGATTCATCTGTGTCTTCAACTTCCAACTGTGTCCCCTTGTTGCTGTGTCCCATCTCTGGAACATTCTGTCTTTGTCCACCTTGTCAATCCCTATCAGTATTTTGTACGTCGTTATCATGTCCCCCCTATCTCTCCTGTGTGTGTGTGTGTGTTTGTGTGTGTGTGTGTGTGTGTGTGTTTGTGTGTAGTGGTGGTGTGTGTGTGTGTGTGGGGAGGTGTGGTGTGTGTGTGTGTTGTGTGTGTTGTGTGTGTTGTGTGTGGTGTGTGTATGTGTGTTTGGGTGGGTGGTGTGTGGGATGTGTGTGTGTGTGTGTACTCACCTAGTACTCGCCTGGTTGAGGTTGCAGGGGTCGAGTCCTAGCTCCTGGCCCCGCCTCTTCACTGGAGTTTACCTGGAGAGAGTTCCGGGGGTCAAATCCCCCCCGCGGCCCGGTCTGTGACCAGGCCTCCTGGTGGATCAGAGCCTGATCAACCAGGCTGTTACTGCTGGCTGCACGCAATCCAACGTATGAGCCACAGCCCGGCTGGTCAGGTACCGACTTTAGGTGCTTGTCCAGTGCCTGCTTGAAGACAGCCAGGGGTCTATTGGTAATCCCCCTTATGTATACTGGAAGGCAGTTGAACAGTCTCGGGCCCCTGACACTTATTGTATTGTCTCTTAGCGTGCTAGTGACACCCCTGCTTTTCATTGGGGGGATGTTGCATTGTCTGCTGAGTCTTGCTTTCGTTGTGAGTGATTTTCATGTGCAAGTTCGATACTAGTCCCTCTAGGATTTTCCAGGTGTTTATAATCATGTATCTCTCCCGTCTGCATTCCAGGGAGTACAGGTTCAGGAACTTCAATTGCTCCCAGTAATTGAATTGTTTTATCTTCGTTATGTGGGCCGTGAAGGTTCTCTGTACATTTTCTAGGTCAGCAATTTCACCTGCCTTGAAAGGTGCTGTTAGTGTGCAGCAATATTCCAGCCTAGATAGAATAAGCGACTTGAGGAGTGTCATCATGGGCTTGGCATCCCTAGTTTTGAAGGTTCTCATTATCCATCCTGTCATTTTTCTAGCATATGCAATTGATACAATGTTATGGTCCTTGAAGGTGAGATCCTCCGACATTGATCACTTCCAGGTCTTTGACGTTGGTTTTTCGTTCTATTTTGTGGCCGGAATTTGTTATATACTCTGATGAAGTTTTAATTTCCTCATGTTTACCATATTGGTGTAATTGAAATTTCTCATCGTTGAACTTCATATTGTTTTCTGCAGCCCACTGAAAGATTTGGTTGGTGTCCGCTTGGAGCCTTGCAGTGTCTGCAATGGAAGACACTGTCATGCAGATTCGGGTGTCATCTGCAAAGGAAGACACGGTGCTGTGGCTGACATCTTTGTCTATGTCAGATATGAGGATGAGAAACAAGATGAGCGCGAGTACTGTGCCTTGTGGAACAGAGCTTTTTATCGTAGCCGCCTCAGACTTTACTCTGTTGACGACTACTCTTTGTGTTCTGCTTGTGAGGAAATTATAGATCCATCTACCAACTTTTCCTGTTATTCCTTTAGCACGCATTTTGTGCGCTATTACACCATGGTCACACTTGTCGAAGGCTTTTACAAAGTCTGTATATATTACATCTGCATTCTTTTTGTCTTCTAGTGCATCTAGGACCTAGCCGTAGTGATCCAGTAGTTGAGACAGGAGCGACCTGCTCTAAACCCATGTTGCTCTGGGCTGTATAATTGATGGGTATCTAGATGGGTGGCAATCTTGCTTCTTAGGACCCTTTCAAAGATTTTTATGATATGGGATGTTAGTGCTATCGGTCTGTAGTTCTATGCTATTGCTTTACTGCCCCCTTCGTGGAGTGGGGCTATGTCTGTTTTTTTTAGTAACTGTGGGACGACCCCCGTGTCCATGCTCCCTCTCCCTAACATAATTGTAGATGCGTGGAACAGTCTTCCCAGTGGGGTGATAGAGGCTAGGACCTTGGGTAGCTTTAAGAAGAGATTGGAAAAATATATTAGTGGGAGGGGCTGGGTTTGATTGGTGTGATTGAGAATGGGAGTTATTTCTTGGGTAGCTTTAGGGAGAGGTTGTTTTGATAAGGACCTGCCTCGCATGGGCCAGTAGGCCTTCTGCAGTGTTCCTCCATTCTTATGTTCTTATAGGATGGTATAAGCTCGTGATAGGGGCTTCTTGCAGTTCTTGATGAACACGGAGTTCCATGAGTCTGGCCCTGGGGCCCTGGTTGTTACTAGGTCACTCTCCCTGAGCCGTGAGCTTTATCATACCTCTGCTTAAAGCTATGTATGGATCCTGCCTCCACTATATCGCTTCCCAAACTATTCCACTTCCTGACTACTCTGTGGCTGAAGAAATACTTCCTAACATCCCTGTGATTCATCTGTGTCTTCAACTTCCAACTGTGTCCTCTTGTTGCTGTGTCCCATCTCTGGAACATCCTGTCTTTGTCCACCTTGTCAGTTCCTCTCTGTATTTTGTATGTCATTATCATGTCCCCCCTAATCTCTCCTGTCCTCCAGTGTCATCAGGTAGATTTCCCTTAACCTCTCCACATAGGGTGTACCCCTTAGTTCTGGGACTAGTCTTGTTGCAAGCCTTTGCAGTTTCTCTAGTTTCTTTACGTGCTTGGCTAGGTGTGGGTTCCAAACTGGTGCCGCATACTCCAATATGGGCCTAATGTACACGGTGTACAGGGTCCTGAACGATTCCTTATTAAGATGTCAGAATGCTGTTCTGAGATTTGCTAGGTGCCCATATGCTGCAGCAGTTATTTGGTTGATGTGCACTTCAGGAGATGTGCCTGGTGCTATACTCACCCCAAGATCTTTTTCCTTGAGTGAGGTTTGTAGTCTGTGTGTGGGTGTGAGTGTGGGTGTGGGTGTGGGTGTGGGTGTGGATGTAGTGTGGGTGTGGTGTGGTGTGGTGTGGTGTGGTGTGTGGTTGTGTGTGTGTGTGTGTGTGGTGTGGGTTGGTGAGTGGTGTGGGTTGGTGGGTGGTGTGGGTGTGGGTGGGGTGGGTGGGTGTATGGTGTTGGTGTGGGTGGGTGGGTGGGTGGGGTGGGTGGGTATGGTGTGGGTGTGTGTGGGGGTGTATGGGGGGTGGTGGTGTGGGTGTGTATGGGGGGTGTTTGGTGTGGGTGGGTGGGTGGTGTGTGTGTGTGTGTGAGCGGGAGGTGTGGGTGGTGTGAGAGAGAGAGAGAGAGAGAGAGTGAGAGATAGTGTGTGTTATTTGGTGAAGGATGCTTGTGGTAGGTGTAAGTGTGTTAAGTATGATGCCATAACTCTAGGATTTTATGGATGGTGTAAGTGTGTTAAGTAATGAGTGCCATAACTCTAGGATGTTTATGGATGGTGTAAGTGTGTTAAGTATGAGTATGATAACTAGGATGTTTATGGATGGTGTAAGTGTGTTAAGTATGAGTGTCATAACTCTAGGATGTTTATGGATGGTGTAAGTGTGTTAAGTATGAGTATGATAACTCTAGGATGTTTATGGATGGTCTAAGTGTGTTAAGTATGAGTGTCATAACTCTAGGATGTTTATGGATGGTGTAAGTGTGTTAAGTATGAGTGCCATAACTCTAGGATGTTTATGGATGGTGTAAGTGTGTTAAGTATGAGTGTCATAACTCTAGGATGTTTATGGATGGTGTAAGTGTGTTAAGTATGAGTGCCATAACTCTAGGATGTTTATGGATGGTGTAAGTGTGTTAAGTATGAGTATGATAACTCTAGGATGTTTATGGATGGTGTAAGTGTGTTAAGTATGAGTATGATAACTAGGATGTTTATGGATGGTGTAAGTGTGTTAAGTATGAGTGTCATAACTCTAGGATGTTTATGGATGGTGTAAGTGTGTTAAGTATGAGTGCCATAACTCTAGGATGTTTATGGAAAGGTGTAAGTGTGTTAAGTATGAGTGTCATAACTCTAGGATGTTTATGGATGGTGTAAGTGTGTTAAGTATGAGTATGATAACTAGGATGTTTATGGATGGTGTAAGTGTGTTAAGTATGAGTATGATAACTAGGATGTTTATGGATGGTGTAAGTGTGTTAAGTATGAGTGTCATAACTATAGGATGTTTATGGATGGTGTAAGTGTGTTAAGTATGAGTATGATAACTCTAGGATGTTTATGGATGGTGTAAGTGTGTTAAGTATGAGTGTCATAGCTCTAGGATGTTTATGGATGGTGTAAGTGTGTTAAGTATGAGTGCCATAACTCTAGGATGTTTATGGATGGTGTAAGTGTGTTAAGTATGAGTGTCATAACTCTAGGATGTTTATGGATGGTGTAAGTGTGTTAAGTATGAGTATGATAACTAGGATGTTTATGGATGGTGTAAGTGTGTTAAGTATGAGTGTCATAACTCTAGGATGTTTATGGATGGTGTAAGTGTGTTAAGTATGAGTATGATAAACTCTAGGATGTTTATGGATGGTCTAAGTGTGTTAAGTAGATGTCATAACTCTAGGATGTTTATGGATGGTGTAAGTGTGTTAAGTATGAGTGCATAACTCTAGGATGTTTATGGATGGTGTAAGTGTGTTAAGTATGAGTGCCATAACTCTAGGATGTTTATGGATGGTGTAAGTTTGTTAAGTATGAGTTTTCATAACTCTAGGGTGTTTATGGATGGTGTTAAGTGTGTTAAGTATGAGTATGATAACCTAGGATGTTTATGGATGGTGTAAGTGTGTTAAGTATGAGTGTCATAACTCTAGGATGTTTATGGATGGTGTAAGTGTGTTAAGTATGAGTGTCATAACTCTAGGGTGTTTTTGGATGGTGTAAGTGTGTTAAGTATGAGTGCCATAACTCTAGGATGTTTATGGATGGTGTAAGTGTGTTAAGTAATGAGTGTCATAACTCTAGGATGTTTATGGATGTGTAAGTGTGTTAAGTATGAGTGTCATAGCTCTAGGATGTTTATGGATGGTGTAAGTGTGTTAAGTATGAAATGTCATAACTCTAGGATGTTTATGGATGGTCTAAGTGTGTTAAGTATGAGTGTCATAACTCTAGGATGTTTATGGATGGTGTAAGTGTGTTAAGTATGAGTGTCATAACTCTAGGATGTTTATGGATGGTCTAAGTGTGTTAAGTATAAGTGTCATAACTCTAGGATGTTTATGGATGGTCTAAGTGTGTTAAGTATGAGTGTCATAACTCTAGATGTTTTGGATGTCTAAGTGTGTTAAGTATGAGTGTCATAACTCTAGGATGTTTATGGATGGTGTAAGTGTGTTAAGTATAGGTGTCATCACCCTTGGTTTAGGATGCTTGTAGATGGTTGTGGGTCATTTCATCAGTAATATTAGGTTGTGAGTCATCTCTTCTTCTCAGCTGATGACGTCATACGTTTTACTTTACAGTTTTCTTATTTACATTAGTAACAAGGAACAATTTTGTCCTTAAATTCCTTGTTCTCTTGTTTGTTGATAAAGAAATGTTTGGATATTGTTGTGTGACTACTGAGTGGTTCTGTCAGCTGGTAACTGTGGGTCAGTCATCTGTTGAGGTTAAGAGAGCCACTACAGCATATGCTGTCTTGAGCCAGACATAAAAATTTGTTAACAAATATTTTCATGTTTTGAACCACCTTTGTATAATGCATAAAGTTGAACCACCTTTTATGATATATAAACATGAACCACTTTTTATGATGCATAAACTTGGGCAATATTATGTGCTAACAATTTTTGAAACAAATATGAACAGTGTTTTATTTATTGTACATGTAAATTTTGTGTTTTAATATTGTATTTAGATTTTTTACTTATTTTCAGCAGTTACAGATTCTATTTTTAACTTTATATGTAGAGATTATGTATTAGGTATTTCACATTTGATTGCAACTTTATGTATTAGTTGTGATGACTGAACATTGTAGAGGTGAGTGTCATAATCAAGCAGTTTGCATTAGAATTGTGTGTACCACAACTCAAACCTCTCTTCTTGGTTTATTTTTAAGTGGAAATGTTTTCATGTGGGTCTTACTATTTTCTCAGACATAAATTAACAGCAACAACAAGAGCAGCAGCAGTAGGATTTTCTATGTTATAAGGTTGCAAAACAAACTTGTGTTTCCTAATTTAAGTTAGTCACTAGTTATTAGATGTGCCAGTTGAGAGGGATAACTTCTTATTGCATCTTCCCACTCGCATGCTCACCAGGCTATCCTACCCTGATACGACCTGCCATGACCTTGCCAAAGAACCTCACTAACAAGAGCCTGTCGAACAAGGCCAACGAGCCAGTTTTAGGTGACTAGTCCAATAACTCTGATGCCAGCTAGGCTCGGATAATGCTTGTTTTGAAACGCATGTTTCTTAGTTTGACACGGTAGTGTTTATGGTCTTGAAGTGTAGGACACCAGTGTTGTGTAACACCACTGTAGTGTATTGTAATGCCAGTGTTATGTGATATAATAATATTAGTATGTGAATGTGTAGGCTCCTCTTCATCTTTAATATGACTATGTAATAGTGTTGAGTGTATGCTGTAATCTTTCTCTAATACTTGCTAGAGTGCTCTATCAAGAGAAGTGGTTTTGAATAGTTCTTTTGTGGAGGGTAAGATTTTCTCTTCCCATAACCCAGTTCTTGACTCGGGTATTGTTAGTGTAAGCTGCATAAGTTAATACATCTGCACTTACAAGCATCCACACTTACAGACGTCCACATTTACTAACATCCACAGTTTTTTTTTTTTTTTTTTTATTCGCCGGTATTCTCCCGGCCCGGGTCTTTTTCAAGTAGTGGTGACCCGGCCTTGGCTCCCTATCTGGGGAGTTTTAAATAGAACACCTAGAAAGCAGTTAATATTTTACAAATGAGAGTTACAGTAGGAATATGCATGCAACATTACAACTTGTGCACAGGTGTTGTTTGTAAGTGTGTTACTTGAGACTTGTGGAAGTTAGAGACCTCATATACACAGGACAAGACTGGTAATCGTGTACACTGAACAAGACTGGTAATCTTGTACACCAAACAAGACTGGTAATCTTTTACACTGAACAAGACTGGTAATCTTGTGCACTGAACAAGACTGGCAATCTTGTACACTGAGCAAGACTGGTAATCTTGTACACTGAACAAGACTGGTAATCTTGTACACTGAACAAGACTGGTAATCTTGTACACTGAACAAGACTGGTAATCTTGTACACTGAACAAGACTGGTAATCTTGTACACTGAACAAGACTGGTAATCTTGTACACTGAACAAGACTGGTAATCTTGTACACTGAACAAGACTGGTAATCTTGTACACTGAACAAGACTTCATGTAACTTCATGTGTGTGTTTCAGTAAGTCTTTCATACACTACATGTTTCAGTAAGTGCTTCATACACTACATGTTTCAGTAAGTGCTTCATACACTACATGTTTCATTAAGTGCTTCATACACTACATGTTTCATTAAGTGCTTCATACACTACATGTTTCAGTAAGTGCTTCATACACTACATGTTTCATTAAGTGCTTCATACACTACATGTTTCAGTAAGTGCTTCATACACTACATGTTTCATTAAGTGCTTCATACACTACATGTTTCATTAAGTGCTTCATACACTACATGTTTCAGTAAGTGCTTCATACACTACATGTTTCAGTAAGTGCTTCATATACTACATGTTTCATTAAGTGCTTCATACACTACATGTTTCAGTAAGTGCTTCATACACTACATGTTTCATTAAGTGCTTCATACACTACATGTTTCAGTAAGTGCTTCATACACTACATGTTTCATTAAGTGCTTCATACACTACATGTTTCATTAAGTGCTTCATACACTACATGTTTCAGTAAGTGCTTCATACACTACATGTTTCATTAAGTGCTTCATACACTACATGTTTCAGTAAGTGCTTCATACACTACATGTTTCATTAAGTGCTTCATACACTACATGTTTCATTAAGTGCTTCATACACTACATGTTTCAGTAAGTGCTTCATACACTACATGTTTCATTAAGTGCTTCATACACTACATGTTTCATTAAGTGCTTCATACACTACATGTTTCATTAAGTGCTTCATACACTACATGTTTCATTAAGTGCTTCATACACTACATGTTTCATTAAGTGCTTCATACACTACATGTTTCATTAAGTGCTTCATACACTTCATGTTTCAGTAATCACTGTGTAAGTTAACTAGTTGTAAAATAATATTAAGAGTGATACTGGATAAGATGATCATCTTATAAAGAAGATGTACTAATATCTTGGGAAGATTGTTTAATCTCTGCCTTCTTTAACACTTTAATTACTTTGCAAACTAAAACAAAAACTTTTTGATTGATAAGTTTGATTACTTTTGCTATACTTTTAGTGCATTTATTTTCTTATTTTGTAGTAGTTTTTAGTATAACAAGTATGTAGAATATTATATACAGCAAGTGTTGCATGATGCAGTGTTCATTTGTCAACACTAGGCCATTGTGCACCAGCCAGGTGCACCAAGCCAGGTGCACCAAGCCAGGTGCACCAAGCCAGGTGCACCAAGCCAGGTGCACCAAGCCAGGTGCACCAAGCCAGGTGCACCAAGCCAGGTACAACAAGTCAGGTGCTTCAAGTCAAGTGCACCAAGCCAGGCTACAGTATGAAGAAGAAGCTCTTCGCTTAAGATGGAAAATTGTCACTTGTGTGATCAGATGTGCATGTTGAATTAAACTGTCATGACTGTGGTTGCAACACTTGTCAATGGGACACAAGTTGCAGAAGAAACTGTAGGCAGCATTTTGCTTGTTTCTGGACTGTTTTGTACTTGACCAGTTGTACTGGTCCAGCATGGACCAGCACAACTCAAGTTTCCTCTTATAAACTTGTGAGTTAGTTGTGGAATGTGCATGTTTATTTTGTTGTGTGATTTACATTTTTGTTATTGAATAATTGAACCCTGAGTCTGATTGTATCTGTGAAGTGTTTGTGTAAGTCAGAGTGGAGACCCATGGTTTCCCGGTCTACTGTGAGGTATATGTGTAAGCTACAGTGCAGACCTATGGTCTCCTGGTCTACTGTGAGGTGTATGTGTAAGCTACAGTGCAGACCTATGGTCTCCTGGTCTACTGTGAGGTGTATGTGTAAGCTGCAGTGCAGACCTATGGTCTCCTGGTCTACTGTGAGGTGTATGTGTAAGCTGCAGTGCAGACCTATGGTCTCCTGGTCTACTGTGAGGTGTATGTGTACGCTGCAGTGCAGACCTATGGTCTCCTGGTCTACTGTGAGGTGTATGTGTAAGCTACAGTGCAGACCTATGGTCTCCTGGTCTACTGTGAGGTGTATGTGTAAGCTACAGTGCAGACCTATGGTCTCCTGGTCTACTGTGAGGTGTATGTGTAAGCTACAGTGCAGACCTATGGTCTCCTGGTCTACTGTGAGGTGTATGTGTAAGCTGCAGTGCAGACCTATGGTCTCCTGGTCTACTGTGAGGTGTATGTGTAAGCTGCAGTGCAGACCTATGGTCTCCTGGTCTACTGTGAGGTGTATGTGTACGCTGCAGTGCAGACCTATGGTCTCCTGGTCTACTGTGAGGTGTATGTGTAAGCTACAGTGCAGACCTATGGTCTCCTGGTCTACTGTGAGGTGTATGTGTAAGCTACAGTGCAGACCTATGGTCTCCTGGTCTACTGTGAGGTGTATGTGTAAGCTACAGTGCAGACCTATGGTCTCCTGGTCTACTGTGAGGTGTATGTGTAAGCTGCAGTGCAGACCTATGGTCTCCTGGTCTACTGTGAGGTGTATGTGTAAGCTACAGTGCAGACCTATGGTCTCCTGGTCTACTGTGAGGTGTATGTGTAAGCTAGAGTGGAGTTCCACGGTTCATGTGTTGACTGCTGAGAGGAGCTGTGTAAAAGTGAAGCCAAGTCTGAGACTCTATACTGCACTGGTCTCCCCGCTTAACATTTAAAAACAATACTAGAACACAGCAGTAGGCTGTGTTCTAGTATTGTTTTTAAATGTTAAGTGTAAGACCATGACAGGTTTGTGTAAGACCATGACAGGTTTGTGTAAGACCTTGACAGAGGTGTGTATAGGTCATACAGTTAATACTTGTCACACAGTTAACGCTTGTCATGCAGTTAACACTTGTCTCAACACTTGTCACATGGTTAACACTTGTTACACATTAATGCTTTTCACACAGTTAACACTTGCCACACAGTTAACCCTTAAACTGTCCAAACAGATCTATGTTCACATTCGTAGTGCTCCAAAAGTAGATCTATGTTTTTTTACATATTTTCAAATATAACAAAAAAAATGTAGATCAAAGTTTTTTTTTACACATTTTCAAATGTAAAAAGAAAAAAGAAGGTCTACGTTTTTTTACATACTTTCAAATGTTGAAAAAACGTAGATCTACATTTGGACAGTTTAACCCTTTCAGGGTCCGTCCCGTAGATCTACGGCTTTACGTTCAGGGTCCAAACCGTAGATCTACGCCATGAGCTCAGCTCACTCTGATAAACTGTGAGTGGTACATTTGGGCCTAGATATGAGAGAATACATCTATGTGGTATGTGTGCACCACATAAAACAGATCCTGCAGCACACTGTGTATAATGAGAGAAAAAAAATGAAATCATGATTTTTCGATTAAAACAGCAACTTTGCAGTGTTTTTTCGTATGTTTTTTATAGTTGTATTTGCGATTTCTTGGTCTCATTTGATAGAATGGAAGACATATTACAGAAATAGAGATGATTTTGATTGGTTTTATCACTGGAAATGGCTTGAAACTGAGCTCAAAGTAGCAGAAATGTTAAATTTTTGCCGATATTCAAGAGTAAACAAACGACCTCACACATCTAATACACGTCAGCTGGTGGGTCTAATATACATTCACAAATATGGTGATGATATTTATACAATTATTACAGTATTGCATAACAGTAAATCTACTATTTTTTGGTGTGAATAAAAATTCATTATGTGATAAAAAATCAAAATGGAATTTATTTGTAAAGCCTCAAAACATAACTAATGAACAGAGGAAATGTTAGTTTAGTGCCAGGAATGCCTACATTGTTCATTCTGGAGCCTATTTTGAAATTGGAATATTTTGAACTTTGTGTTAAATTGGGCCAAATTAACATTTCCGATCACTTTATTTTGTAGTTGAAAACAGTTGACTTGGCGATTCTTGTGCTCAATCGATAGAATAGAAGTAATACTAGTGAAATAGCTAAGAATTTGGTTGATTGGAATAATGTAATTGGCCTAAAATGGGAGTCAAAGTCGGCAAAATCACCGATTCGTAAATATCACTGACACATCAAAATTTGCGAGAGCATAATTTCGTCAATTTTCCACCAAATTTCGTACTTTTTGTTTTATTACCTTCACAAAAAGATTCTCTACGATTTCATAACAAAAAATAAAAAAATTTTTTTTTGAAAATTCTTGGACACTGGTGCGTGACTCCAGATTTGGGCCTTGGACCCTGAAAGGGTTAAGGGTTAACACTTGTCACACAGTTAACACTTGTCACACAGTTAACACTTGTCACACAGTTAACACTTGTCACACCACAGTTAACACTTGTCACACCACAGTTAACACTTGTCACACCACAGTTAACACTTGTCACACCACAGTTAACACTTGTCACACAGTTAACACTTGTCACACAGTTAACACTTGTCACACAGTTAACACTGTCCCCACCACAGTTAACACTTGTCACACCCCCAGTTAACACTTGTCACACCACAGTTAACACTTGTCACACCACAGTTTAACACTTGTCACACATTAACACTTGTCACACCACAGTAACACTTGTCACAAAACCACAGTTAACACTTGTCACACAGTTAACACTTGTCACACAGTTAACACTTGTCACACAGTTAACACTTGTCACACAGTTAACACTTCTCACACCACAGTTAACACTTGTCACACCACAGTTAACACTTGTCACACCACAGTTAACACTTGTCACACAGTTAACACTTATCACACAGTTAACACTTGTCACACAGTTAACACTTGTCACACAGTTAACACTTGTCACACACTTAACACTTGTCACACACTTACCACTTGTCACACAGTTAACACTTGTCACACAGTTAACACTTGTCACACAGTTAACACTTGTCACACAGTTAACACTTGTCACACCACAGTTAACACTTGTCACACCACAGTTAACACTTGTCACACCACAGTTAACACTTGTCACACCACAGTTAACACTTGTCACACCACAGTTAACACTTGTCACACCACAGTTAACACTTGTCACACAGTTAACACTTTTCACACAGTTAACACTTGTCACACAGTTAGCACTTGTCGCACAGTTAGCACTTGTCGCACAGTTAACACTTGTTGTACAGTTAACACTTGTCCCACAGTTAACACTTGTCACACAGTTAACACTTGTCACACAGTTAACACTTGTCACACAGTTAACACTTGTCACACAGTTAACACTTGTCATGCAGTTAACACTTGTCATGTTTCCTTACAACTCTAACTCCCTTTTAATATGTTCTTCATAATGCCATAACTTAAGTGCAGTGACCCTCCATCACTGTCAGTGTTCATTATCCAGTGCTGTGATGATGGAGTGACCCTCCATCACTGTCAGTGTTCATTATCCAGTGCTGTGATCATGGAGTGACCCTCCATCACTGTCAGTGTTCATTATCCAGTGCTGTGATGATGGAGTGACCATCACTGTCAGTGTTCATTATCCAGCACTGTGATGATGGAGTGACCCTCCATCACTGTCAGTGTTCATTATCCAGTGCTGTGATGATGGAGTGACCGTCACTGTCAGTGTTCATTATCCAGTGCTGTGATGATGGAGTGACCCTCCATCACTGTCAGTGTTCATTATCCAGTGCTGTGATGATGGAGTGACCATCACTGTCAGTGTTCATTATCCAGGACTGTGATGATGGAGTGACCCTCCATCACTGTCAGTGTTCATTATCCAGTGCTGTGATGATGGAGTGACCATCACTGTCAGTGTTCATTATCCAGCACTGTGATGATGGAGTGACCCTCCATCACTGTCAGTGTTCATTATCCAGTGCTGTGATGATGGAGTGACCATCACTGTCAGTGTTCATTATCCAGCACTGTGATGATGGAGTGACCATCACTGTCAGTGTTCATTATCCAGTGCTGTGATGATGGAGTGACCATCACTGTCAGTGTTCATTATCCAGCACTGTGATGATGGAGTGACCATCACTGTCAGTGTTCATTATCCAGTGCTGTGATGATGGAGTGACCATCACTGTCAGTGTTCATTATCCAGCACTGTGATGATGGAGTGACCATCACTGTCAGTGTTCATTATCCAGTGCTGTGATGATGGAGTGACCATCACTGTCAGTGTTCATTATCCAGCACTGTGATGATGGAGTGACCCTCCATCACTATCACTGTTGAGTGACCCACATGGGTTTAGTGCCTAACATAATATCAACACAGTTGGTATATGCAAGTGTTCAGTTCTTGATCTTGCCAACACTTGATCAGGAACTGTCTTGATGCTGTGGTAGGTCTCTTGATCTAAGGAATTTAAGCTTCTTTCAAATTCCTTTGATGAAACCTTATTGCTTCTCATTCCCAGGCACTATGCTAACTTGTCAGGTTTAGTTCTTCCCAGTAATAATAATGATAATAATATCATTGTTTTGGTCCCAGAAAGTTGTCTTCCTGTACTGCCTGCCATGGGGGTTGAGGTTCGTGCACCTGCCTGCCATTGTGCAGGTGTTGAATAATTCCTGTGTTGAGGTGTTATCTGCATGCCATTGTGCAGGTGTTGAATAATTCCTTTGTTGAGGTGTTATCTGCATGCCATTGTGCAGGTGTTGAATAATTCCTGTGTTGAGGTGTTATCTGCATGCCATTGTGCAGGTGTTGAATAATTCCTCTAAGTTGAGCACTTTACAGTGAATATTACCACTGTAATATTCACCATGTGTGATGACACTATACTTCTGACAACCAATCATCATCAAAGTGACACAGTCTATGGTGACTGCTGCTGACAACCAGTGATCATCAAGGTTACACAGTCTATGGGGACTGCTGCTGACAGCCAGTGATCATCAAGGTGACATAGTCTATGGTGACTGCTGCTGACAACCAGTGATCATCAAGGTGACATAGTCTATGGTGACTGCTGCTGACAACCAGTGATCATCAAGGTGACATAGTCTATGGTGACTGCTGCTGACAATCAGTGATCATCAGGGTGACACAGTCTACGGTAAGACTGGTTGTAATAATGGTAGAATTGCCGACAATATGTAAAGTAAAAGTGCACAAGTGCAACTAATGTGACATTTTTATTATGGCAACGTTTCGCTCTCCAGGAGCAAAATTCCACCAATCATCTCATGAAATTCAGGGACGCCCAATTAGTGATCAAAGAAACTAATTTCCGCAGACGCAAGTGCCTTGACTCAGCACTAATCACTTTTTCTAATACAGTTAAACAAAACAATGGCAGCTTCACCATCTCTGAAGTCTTAGCAAGAATCCTCCTGAAAACAGTAAACCCTGCCATCACATAGTCTCTCCTGCTAATACTATACAAGCACATTACAGAGAATGAACATTGAAACAGGTCTTCTCTATCCAGCCTTCAATAGAAATATTTGTCTAACCTATTTTTATGTTTCCCATGTAATAGCTTTTATATCCTTTTACTTATGTGCAAGTTAATTGTTCTACCATATTGTATTACTACTACTACTACTACAACTTATATCACTACTACTACCACTAGTATTGCACCTCACTCTGAGCCTATATATACCTTCTGTGTCCATGTACTGTTTATAACGGCTTGACAAAGCTCCTGGAGAGCAAAACATTGCAACAATAAAAATGTCACATTAGTTGCACTTGTGTCCTTTTACTTTACGTAAGACTGGTGCTTACAACCAGTCATCATCAAGGTGACACAGTCTATGGTAAGACTGGTGCTGACAGCCAGTCATTATCAAGGTGTCACAGTCTATGATAACACTGCTGCTGACAACCGCAGTCTTTATCAAGGTGACACAGTCTATGGTGACACTGCTGCTGACAACCACAGTCTTCATCAAGGCGACACAGTCTATGATAACACTGCTGCTGACAACCGCAGTCTTTATCAAGGTGACACAGTCTATGGTGACACTGCTGCTGACAACCACAGTCTTCATCAAGGCGACACAGTCTATGATAACACTTCTGCTGACAACCACAGTCTTCATCAAGGTAATACAGTCTATGATAACACTTCTGCTGACAACCACAGTCTTCATCAAGGTAACACAGTCTATGGTAACACTGCTGCTGACAACCAGTTATCATCAAGGTAACATGATAAATGATGTAATAATCCAGTACAGGTCAGCTTTATGTGGTAGGTGTTGAAGGCAGGCGCTGCAGTCTTGTTAGCTTGTGCAGTCATGTAGGCAGGAGCTGCAGTCTTGTTAGCATGTGTAGTTATGTAGACTGGAGCTCCCTTAGCTGAGAATAATTGGTGCTCGAGGTGTTCTAAGTATGTGATTCATCTGTCATAACTCACTTGAGAAGTAAACACAATAAGCATCAGGAGCCCAGGACTGTTCAGCTGCCTCCCAGCATACATTAGGGGGATTACCAATAGACCCCTGGCTATCTTCAAGAGGGAGCTGGACAGACACCTAAAGTTGGTACCTGAGCAGCCAGGCTGTGGTTCCTATAATGCATTGCATGCAGCCAGCAGTAACAACCTGGTTGATCATGCATTGATTCACCATGAGGCCTGGGCATGGACCAGGCATTGGGAGGCGTTGTCCCCAAAACCATCGTTCAGGTAGACTTCGGGTAGTAGTTAGTTATGTGATCCATTTACTTTAACTTACTGTGAAAATCTAAAAGAAAATTTCAAAGAATTTTTAAGCCAAAGCATGACATTACAAATTGGAGATCATGTCAGTAAATGAGTAGCAAAACTTATTTGTTGATTCCTCAAGTATCACCTTTGTAACTTTCCTTCTTAGTGTAAATGGTAAAACTTACTTGTTGATTCCCCAGGTATCACCTTTGTAACTTTCCTTCTTAGTGTAAATGGTAAAACTTACTTGTTGATTCCCCAGGTATCACCTTTGTAACTTTCCTTCTTAGTGTAAATGGTAAAACTTACTTGTTGATTCCCCAGGTATCACCTTTGTAACTTTCCTTCTTAGTGTAAATGGTAAAACTTACTTGTTGATTCCCCAGGTATCACCTTTGTAACTTTCCTTCTTAGTGTAAATGGTAAAACTTACTTGTTGATTCCCCAGGTATCACCTTTGTAACTTTCCTTCTTAGTGTAAATGGTAAAACTTACTTGTTGATTCCCCAGGTATCACCTTTGTAACTTTCCTTCTTAGTGTAAATGGTAAAACTTACTTGTTGATTCCCAGGTATCACCTTTGTAACTTTCCTTCTTAGTGTAAATGGTAAAACTTACTTGTTGATTCCCCAGGTATCACCTTTGTAACTTTCCTTCTTAGTGTAAATGGTAAAACTTACTTGTTGATTCCCCAGGTATCACCTTTGTAACTTTCCTTCTTAGTGTAAATGTGTAAAACTTACTTGTTGATTCCCAGGTATCACCTTTGTAACTTTCCTTCTTAGTGTAAATGGTAAAACTTACTTGTTGATTCCCCAGGTATCACCTTTGTAACTTTCCTTCTTAGTGTAAATGGTAAAACTTACTTGTTGATTCCCCAGGTATCACCTTTGTAACTTTCCTTCTTAGTGTAAATGAAGAACTTTTTATTCCCCCGGTGTTAAAACTTTGTAATTCCTTTTGTTTATAACTTAAAACATTTTATCCTGTTGAAACTTCCCCCCCCATCACCTTGAACTTCTCCCTTCTTATTAATCGTCTCTTTTGATCCCTATCACCTTTCTCTCCTTCTTTTAATCTCTACTGTTTTCCCCGGTTCATCCTTTGTCTTTCCCCTTTTTGTCTATCTCTCTCTTCTTCTTGTTCCTATCACCTTTTCTTTCCTCTCTCTTTGTCTATAGTCTTTTTCCTGTTCTTCATTGTTATCTTAACTTTTATCCTTCCTCCCCCCCCATCTCTCTCTCTTTTCTCTCTCTTTCTCTCTTCTCCCTCTCTCTTTCTCTCCCCTCTTTCTCTCTCTCTTTCTCTCTCTCTCTCTCTCTCTCT
This sequence comes from Cherax quadricarinatus, assembly GCF_026875155.1. Taxonomy (NCBI): domain Eukaryota; kingdom Metazoa; phylum Arthropoda; class Malacostraca; order Decapoda; family Parastacidae; genus Cherax; species Cherax quadricarinatus. The sequence continues at coordinate 27,989,233 of NC_069459.1, forward strand.
CTTTTTCTCTCTCTCTTCTTTTCTCTCTCTTCTCTCTCTCTCTTTCTCTCCCCTCTCTCTCTCCCCTTTCTCTCTCCCCTTTCTCTCTCTCTTTCTCTCTCTCTTTCTCTCTCTCTCTTTTTCTCTTTCTCTCTTCTTCTCTCTCCTCTCTCTCTCTTTATCTCTCTTTCTCTCTTTCTCTCTCTCACTCTCTCTCTCTCTCTTTTCTCTCTCTCTCTCTCTCTTCTCTCTCTCTCTCTTCTCTCTCCTCTCTCTCTTCTCTCTTCTCTTCTCTCTCTCTCTCTTTCTCTCTTCTCTCTCTTCTCTCTTCTTTTTCGTCTCTCTCTCTCCTCTCTCTCTCTCTCTCTCTCCTCTCTCTCTCTCTCTCTCTCTCTTTCTCTCTCTCTTCTCTCCTCTCTCTCTCTCTCTCTCTCTTCTTCTTTTCTCTCTTCTTTCTCTCTCTTCTCTTTTCTTCTCTCTCTTTTCATCCTCTTCTCTCTTTCTCTCTCTCTTTCTTTCTCTTTCTCTCCTCTCTTCTCTCTCCCCTTTTCTTTCTCTCTCTCTCTCTTTCTCTCTCTCTTTCTCTCTTCTCTTCTCTCTCTTCCTCTTCTCTTCTCTCTTTTTCTCTCTCCTCTTTCTCTCTCTCTCTCTTTCTCTCTCCTCTTTTCTCTCTCTCTCTCTCTCTCGCTCTCTCTTCTTCTCTCTCTCTCTCTTTCTCTCTTTTCTCTCTCTCCATCTTTTCTCTCTTTTCTTCTCTCTTTCCTTCCTCTTTCTCTCTCTCTCTCTTGTCTCCTCTCATTTCTTTTCTCTTCTGTCTATTTTCTTCCTCTATCTCTCATCTCTCTCTCTCTCTTCTCTCTTTTCTCTTCTTCTCTCTCCTGCTCTCTTCTCTTCTTCTCTCAAGTCGCTCTCTCTCATACTTTCTCCTCACCCTGCCATTAATGTTATTCATATGACTCCTTGTACTTAAGCCTTATTTTTTTACTTTTGTTGAGCTAAGTAATGTTTGCCGATCTGTCTTGAGTAAGTTTATGAGTTCTGTGAAACTAGGTTTTTGTGTGGTGGTGTGGCATGAATATTGTAAATATTGTTATGTTAATTGTTGTTTATAGAGTGTTAGAGAAGCATGCAGATAATGTAGCTAGTATATTCTGTCTCCCTGCTCATCTAATATACAAAATATGTTATCAAGTGGAGCATCTGCTCTCCACTGACTAATTCCTCACCCAACCTAAGCACATTGTTTTATTATTGTTCATGTGGCATCATGACTGCCAGTGTTCACTTGATTGACACTTATTTTTATTTAAGGCAATGGTAACATAAAAGTTAATGTTCCATGACTGATACTGTTCATAACTAATGAAGAATTTAGAGTGGAAACTTGAGGCCTCATTACTGTCTGAGCTGGACCTGGACCACCTGGTGACTGTAACAGTTCATGGTCTGAGCTGGACCTGGACCACCTGGTGACTGTAACAGTTCATGGTCTGAGCTGGACCTGGACCACCTGGTGACTGTAACAGTTCATGGTCTGAGCTGGACCTGGACAACCTGGTGACTGGAACAGTCCATGGTCTGAGCTGGACCTGGACCACCTGGTGACTGGAACAGTCCATGGTCTGAGCTTGACCTAGACCACCTGGTGACTGGAACAGTCCATGGTCTGAGCTGGACCTGGACCACCTGGTGACTGTAACAGTCCATGGTCTGAGCTGGACTTGGACCACCTGGTGACTGTAACAGTCCATGGTCTGAGCTGGACCTGGACCACCTGGTGACTGTAACAATCCATGGTCTGAGCTGGACCTGGACCACCTGGTGACTGGAACAGTCCATGGTCTGAGCTGGACCTGGACCACCTGGTGACTATAATGGTCCATCTCAGACCAGAATGACATTAAGAGTTTTCTTCCTAATTTGTATGTTAGTTGTGGATAAGGAACTTGAAAGTCTTGATCTTTTGTGATATTTTCTTTGCCTGCTGTTTTTTCACTCTAGATTTTGTATACTAATGAGTTCTTTTATTCCCATAATCAGTAATTACTGAGCTGTGAAAATTATTGTAATATAATCATTAAAAATAGTTTACATTATTTTGTTAAATTACTATGTCAGATAAATGTACTTAGTTATATGTGTAGTTAAATTTGTGAAACTACAATACATGCTAGACACCATTAATTTTGGCCTTGCTGCCCCATGCCCTGTTGTGTGGCCGGTCGTCTGTACGACAGCAGCGCCTCCGTCACCTGCGTCATCTGGAGTGGTGAGCGAGCAGGAATACAACAGTCGCTCCTCTGGTGCCTCCTCTCCTCCCCTGCCACCACCACCCACCTCTGAGGCTGACATTCCCCCTGCAGTACCTCCACACTTCATGGAGAAAGGTTCGTCACTACCGTTGTTTTCTTCTAACGCCCTTCAAGTGCTCTTGATTCTTTCTTGAGATCAACTCTGATCACCTCTCATTACCTAGGTACTGCATGACCTATCTGAAGTAAGTTTATTTTTCACAATTTATGGTGTTGCGTTATATAGTGAAACTTCATTTTAACATTAATAGGTGTTAGGAGCCGTTTTCCTAAATGATGCAGCAGAAATTGATCTCTATACAATGATTACTGTACAGTTATTACTGTACAATGTTTACTGTACAGTGATCACTCAGTCATATCTCATGATTGTTATAATAGTCATGACAGATTGCAGCAGAAAAGGGTACAGTTTATGGATGTAGAAGAAGTGGTGACAGGAGGTACATGATATTAGAATTAATGAGACTCAAATACTACAGAAAGAAGAGGGCAGAATTCCTGGGCTTAATAGTAGACAACAGTTATTACAACCCAGGATTCCAAATGACCTGTTATCCTGGGTTTAAAGGGAGCAAAATAAACACAGCAGAAAAGTTTTGACTTATTTTATCCTTCACCAATTTAGAACAGCAGTACGTACACTATGTACACTATGTACAGTGATAGGTATTATTGCACTCCATGGTAAGCAAGGCAGAATAGAAGCCACAAGAGAGCAGACCGTGCTTCAACCAGCTCTAAAATGGGAATGACAAGGGCAGACAAGAGAGTGGTACCCACATAACCTCTGTGATTGCCAAAAACATCTTCTTATTGGCTGGAACCTGGTTACTAGTTGAACGACGGGGCCCCATTGTCAACCCTCAGCTACCTGGTTCGCTGGTTGGGGGAGACAGCCTGTAAATGAGGGTGTGTACATGTGCTGAATAAAGGTTACGTACTCTTTGCATGCCACACCCCCACCCCGAGAAGGCTCAGGATTAGGTTGCCACCTCCCAGTGGTAACCGTGCCATCATGGCACAAAATAATGGGACCACCTTTCATCTCAACCATCCAACTCTTAGAGCTCAGCTTTTCTCGTGACAAAAAGCCAAACCCTAAACTCAGAGCAAAACAGCAGACAGACGGGCTAGCTTAGGTCCAAGATACAGGCGGACGGTAGCCCGCATCCCCTCACTAAAAAAAAAACCCCACACCAGGGGATAAAAAAAAAAAGAGCTTGGAAGGGGTTACCACAAGTAACCTAACACATCCTAACCTAATATACAATTATAAATAATATTAGATTCTAGATAAGGAATCTGCCAACATATTTTCTTTGCCAGCAATATGTACAATTTTCAAAAAATAGGGTTGCAGTCTTAATGTCCAACGCATGAGCCTTGTGTTGTGGTTCTTCATGGATTGGAGATATACTAGAAGATTGTGATCACTGTAGACAGTGACCACCTGTGATGTCTGGCCCACATAAACATCGAAATGCTCCAAAGCCAGTACCAGAGCGAGGGCTTCTTTTTCAGTGGTAGAGTAAGCCCTCTGATGCGGCTGGAATTTGGCTGAAAAATAGGCTACAGGCTGCAACTCCTCGTTCCTGTTTTGCAATAGTACTGCCCCAACCCCAGACTCTCAAGCATCAACCTGTAATGAAAAAGGTTTGGAGAAGTCTGGAGACAAAAGAATGGGTGCAGTACACAATAATCTTTTTGCTTTATCAAAAGCACTCTGACATTCTGGGGTCCTATTAAAGGGAACTTTGTGACTGGTAAGAGAGGTAAGAGGGGCTACAATATCTGAGAAATTCTTACAGAATCTTCTGTAAAATCCTATCATGCCTAGGAAACGTTGAAGAGATTTCCTATCATGAGGAACTGGATAATCTTTAATGGCAAGAACTTTAGCAAGTTTAGGAGCAACTTTACCACTACCTACTTCATGGCCTAGAAAAGTGATAGTGGCCTGGCCAAAGGAAGATTTAGATAAATTAACAGTTAGATGGGAACTCTGAAAGGTTTCTCAAAAAGAGCCTTAAGTCTAAATAGGTGTTGATCCCAAGTTTCAGACACCACAAAACAATACACCCCAGGTATGCTGCCGTGCCTTAAAAGTCCTTTAATAGCCTGATGGATAAGTTTTTCTGGGAATGAAGAGGGGGAATTTTTCATTCCGAAGGGGTAACTCTATATTGATAATGACATCCTGGAATTACGAAGGCAGAGATTTCCTTCGCCTTATCCGTCAAAGGTACCTGATAGTAACCTTTAAGATCTAACTTGGACACAAAAGTAGCTTTACCCACAAAGTCGATTACGTCATCCAGAGAGGGGAAAAGGGGGTAAAGCATCTGGATTGTGACCTCATTCACCTTACGGTAGTCTGTACACATACGAAACCCTCCATCAGCTTTTTAACAAGGATGCACGGTGAAGCCCATGGACTAGATGCCTTCTCCACTAAACCATGCTCTTAAAGAAATTCTACTTCCTGCTGAAGTAGCCTTTGCTTTTCAGGATTAGCTCTGTAGGGGGAGAGTTTAATAGGTTTAGAGTTTCCCACATCTACATCATGAAAACCTAACGTACATTTTTTCGGCACATCCGAAAAAATATCAGGGTATGACTGTAGAAGCTCAGTTAAACTTGTTGCTTGCGTTTCAGATAGTCCCTCCATTAAAGAGCTAGGGTCCTTGAGGAGGACAGAGTTTGAAAGTTTAACATTAATTTCAGAAATAGAGTGCAAAGAGTCAGAGTCGTCCTTAGAGGAAGAGGACAGAGTCATTACTGGGACTTTATCTGGTGTATGAAAAGATTTTAATTGATTAATGTGGTAAGTTTTAGTTTTTGAGGTCTTATCAATGGGAGCTACCACATAATTTACATCAGATAATTTACTTACAATTTGCATAGGTCCTGTAAATCTAGCTTTCAAGGTGTGGCCAGGTATAGGTTCCTGCACCAACACCTTGTCTCCTGGATGGAAGGAACAGAATTGTGCACTTCTGTCATACCTCTGTTTCATCATATTTTGAGCTGTCTTTAGGTTAGCCTTGGCTAACTGATGTGCCACCTGCAACCTTGAAGACCGGTTGTAGTGTTGAGCTATCGTCTTCTCCCATCCATCCTTCTTTGAGCACCCGAAAAGGACCTCGTACATTGTGCCCAAAGATCAGCTCAAATGGACTATACCCGGTAGACTCTTGCACCGTTTCTCGCACTGAGAACAGCAACAAAGGTAGTGATTCATCCCAGTCTGTAGGAAAATGCATACAAAAAGTTCTCATCATGGTTTTTAACGTCTGATGGAATTTTTCCAAGGCGCCTTGAGACTGAGGATGATACGCAGTGGATAAGTTGTGGATTATCCCTAACCTACTTAATGCTTCCCTAAATGCTTTGGCAGTGAAGTTAGTACCTTGATCACTTCGAATAGTTTTAGGAATGCCAAAACAAGAAATAAATTTTGTTAAAGCTTTGAGAATAGCTTTAGTATTAATACTGCGCATGGGAATTGCTTCAGGATATCTAGTTACTCTATCCATAATGGTAAATAAATACTGATTTCCCGACTTTGACCTAGGTAGTGGACCTACACAATCTATAATTAAATCTGCAAAAGGTTTCTCCATCAGCAGTATTGGTGGAGAGGTGCAGGTTTAAGGGAATGTCCAGGTTTTCCCTACTTGCTGACATTCTCGGCAACACCGGATATGATTCTTCACATCCTGCTTTAATTTTGGCCAATAAAATTCTTTTTGCGATTCTATATAAGGTTTTAGTAATTCCTAAGTGACCTCCTAATGAAAGTATATGAGCTATATTTCAATTTTTTGAGGTCAAAAACTTTGTTGGAACCACTAACCTGTCAGACAATTGCTGGCCCTCTATCTCCTTACCAGTCTCATGCAGATCAAATAATCGTTTTTAAGTTTTATACTTGACCGGAAAGACCAGAGAGGATTTACCCATGGCTGCTGAAAAGCGAAATTTAAAGAAAGGTCCTTTCGTTGTTCCTCCCGGAAGGAAAGTCCCTCGGCATGGAAACAGAGATTCTGGCAATCCTGCAACCTGGGAATAGGAAGGCTTGATCGGGTCTGGTTCACTTGATTTACAAACCCCTCCGGCCGTGTGCCTTTGTAAAACAACGTGGCTAATTTTTCCGAGATCAGAGTCATCCAAGGATAGGTCAACATTCTCACCAGACAACCCTTGGGATGTTGCCCATTATGGGCCAACATCGGAAAAGAATTAATCATTATGGGTTCAGGACACACACTAGCAGTGGTAATGTTATTACCCAGTTTAAAAACATGGCATCTTTCATGGGAATCCTTTGGATACACCCACAGTCCAAGTACGCAGTGTAATATTGTCACTGTACATAAATTTAAAGCAAAGGGACAGAATATATAGCTCCTCCAAATGCTTTCAAATAAAACAGAGGAATTCAAGAAAGTTGTTCTTTGAAAGGGGTAATATTTCCCCCCCTTATAAGTGAGCAATATGCTCCATTTTCTCTAAAGTTTTGACTTCAGTTGTTTCGGAGTTTTCCTGAAGGGAAATAAGACTCTTACAATAATAAGGGGCCATCCCTTTTTCTACTTCTCTCGGGGACATGTTACTAGGGATATTAGAGATTTTCCCAATGGGTTGGGGTTTGTGGGGGCAGTTGGGACGGATGTGACCTACTTGGTTACAGAGGAAGCAGACGACAGGCTTGCCCTTTACTCCCTGCTGATGTTGCAACTGGTGTCGCTCTGGCTGGTGTCTCTCTGGATACTGTTGTCGAGATGCACCATGTTGAGTAGTTTGTCTCTCACCAGGTGGACCATAAGTTGAGAAGCGTGGCTCACCAGGTGACTTAGTTAGCTGATGTAGACGTTCTCCCTCTGGCTGGCACTTCATTCTCCAAGGTTGACGATCTCTGCACATGCCAGGCTGTTGAAAAGAGGGACAGGACCGCTTGGACAAGGAGCGGTTAGTTTCAAAGGTATCAGCCAACCTGGCTGCCTCCAATGCAGTGGTTAAGTCATGATCCTGCAGAAAGACTCGAACCTCTGATCCCACAGATTCCAGCAGGTTGTCTATCAGAATAAGCTGAACCAGATCCTCAAAGGTTGCAACACCACTTGCTTTATACCAGCTGGTAAAAGCTTTGGTCTGCTGTCGCACAAAATCAACCAGGGATTAACCAAGCTGTCGCCTGCCTAATTTAAACAACTTTCTATATTTAGCTGGGATACATGTATATGCTCCCAAAACTGTGGTCTTCACTACTTTATAATCAGAAAATTCAGTGTCATTTAACACTGACGTAAATTCCTATGCCTTACCAAACAATGCTGTGTGAACCAACGATTCCCAATGCTGTTCCAGCCACCTCAAGGCTCGAGCCTGATTTTCGAAGCTTTCAAAAAATTGTTCTGGTTCGGCCTCATTAAAGCGGGGAACAAGCTGTACTGCTTTCTGTAAACAGAAGTCATCTACAGAATGCAAAAACTGCCTCCTTTCTTTTTCCCTATCAAATTCTTCTTTTGCAAATGCTCTCTGTTCCCTAGCCTGCTGAAGATTGATTTTTGCCAGCTCAAGTGCCAATGCTGCTGATTCACCTCGAGACAACCCTGCTGCACTATAATGACGATTTTGCTCCGTTGATATATCATCTTCCTCCTGCGAGAACATAGCTCCCGTTGAGGGAGAAGTCTGATGTGCCATCTCTTCTTCTCAAAGTTTGTCAGTAATCAGTGAGCGCAGTTGCGCCGCTGTGAGAGTGCATTCGTAATTAATGCCAATGGAATGAGCAATTTGCCAACAACGCTGTTGGGACAATTTAGGTAGGTTAAACAAAGTATATGCCGACACCAGACGTCTGACTCGTCTAGGTGGCATACCACAATGTATGAGTTATTCGCTATTACCTGGAGTTTACCTGGAGAGAGTTTCGGGGGTCAACGCCCCCGCGGCCCGGTCTGTGACCAGGCCTCCTGGTGGATCAGCGCCTGATCAACCAGGCTGTTGCTGCTGGCTGCACGCAAACCAACGTACGAGCCACAGCCCGGCTGATCAGGAACTGACTTTAGGTGCTTGTCCAGTGCCAGCTTGAAGACTGCCAGGGTCTGTTTGGTAATCCCCCTTATGTGTGCTGGAGGCAGTTGAACAGTCTCGGGCCCTGACATTTTATTGTAGGGGTCTCTTAACGTGCTAGTGACACCCCTGCTTTTCTTTGGGGGGGATGGTGCATCGTCTGCCAAGTCTTTTTGCTTTCGTAGTGAGTGATTTTCGTGTGCAAGTTCGGTACTAAGTCCCTCTAGGATTTTCCAGGTGTATATAATCATGTATCTCTCCCTCCTGCGTTCCAGGGAATACAGGTTTAGAAACCTCAAGCGCTCCCAGTAATTGAGGTGTTTTATCTCCGTTATGCGCGCCGTGAAAGTTCTCTGTACATTTTCTAGGTCCGCAATTTCACCTGCCTTGAAAGGTGCTGTTAGAGTGCAGCAATATTCCAGCCTAGATAGAACAAGTGACCTGAAGAGTGTCATCATGGGCTTGGCCTCCCTAGTTTTGAAGGTTCTCATTATCCATCCTGTCATTTTTCTAGCAGATGCGATTGATACAATGTTATGGTCCTATGCACAGTATGATTGCAGAATACCCCAGTGTAACACGTTATTTGCAGAACACGCTTAGCTGTGCACAGTACGATTGCAGAATACGCATACAAGGTGGATACGCAATAGCAAAGCTTACTGCAAAATCTTCACACCGAACAGGCTAGTAGCAATTGACACGCAGAGTTTGTAAAGCAATTACAAAATAAACAGTGTAGACATTCCTGGCACTAAAACATTTCCTCTATTCATTAATCGTGTTCCCAGGCACCTCCTATGTTAAACTTCCCTTCCATTTTGAATTCTTAGTCACACAAAAACAGAAGATTTACTCTTTTTCTTGGATAATAAGATATAACTAGGAATGATTGTTTATGGTTTATGGCATCCCAGTAATTGAATCAGACCTGTTAAAAACCCCATAAAACTGACCAGTGTGTGTAGGGGTGCCTTACCCACCCTTAGGAACATCATCAAAAATCTATTGTTTCCACTACTTTGAGCTCAGTATCAAGCTTCTTACTTTTCAGAAACTAATCAAAATCATCTCTATTTCAGTAGCATGTTTTTCATTCTGTCCAATTATATCAAGAAACATCCAGTAAAACCATACAAACAATCCAAGACAACACTTCAAATTGCCATTTTTTTTTACCTCCACAGTCACAGTTTTGTTTTCCCCATCATGCACTGTTTGGGGCAGTTTTTTTTTTATATTGTGCACACTCACTGCACAGATCTATTCTCTCGTATCTGGGCGAAAATTTACTGGTCACAGCTTATTGAGTGAGCTGAGCTCATGACATAAAAAGTGCTTAACCCTTTGACTGTTTCAGGGCCCTCTCTGAAACTGTCATTCTATGTCTCCAAATATTCGAAAAAAAAAAAAATTATTTTTTCTTATGAAAATGTTAGGAATATTTTTACTAGTGTTTTAAGCCTAAAAAAAAATTTTTGCCATCAGTACTTACCGAGATATAGAGCCGCAAAGTTTGCAGAAATTGACGTGCGTACGGCAACAGCGGCGACTGCCGCCCACCCGGTATTCTTTTATTTACTCTAATTCAAAGGTTTCTTGCATTTTTCAATATTTTTCTTTTCCAAGTAACTTATGTGGCCTGTGAGACCAATGTAAGGTGCATTGTTCAAATATACACTCATTATTTACAACACAATAACAGAACAAACTTTATCACTATTAGTTTGTGTATACACTTTTTTTACACAAACAAACAATACAAAACAATGTTTATTACTATTGTTCCATAATATATATACATATGTACAGTCACTAAACACGTTCCTAGAACTGCTGCAGCTTGTGGAACTCTTTTGAAACATGGGTATATGCAGAGGGGCACTTCACATCTCCTCACACATAAAACGAGTGTCTCTGCGTGTTTGTGGGCGTTTTGTGGTATGCATACATACATAACACCTCTTCTGAGCATTTTTTCTTGGCAGTAGTAGGAGGCAGTTTGTATGGGGTAGTGATCACCAGGCTCATACGAGATGACGTCCTGTGGGCGCTGGTCTATTGCAGGAGTTGCTCCTTGGTACTTTGCAATTATTTGTCTGATTACTGACAGGCAAAATTCACCATATTTTGGTGTTTTGTTGGTCTTCAACTTGTATATGTTATAAGCATTTAGCATAGAGATATCAACAAGATGGAAAAAAAGTTTGATATACCTTATAACTCTTGCGTACACAGTCTGCAAACCAATCTGCATGTCACATTTGTCCACTAAGCGCATATTGAGGTTGTAGTCCATGACAGCTGCAGGCTTTAGAATGGGTTCATTGGTCTCTCTGTTGTCCCTGCCACTGGGGTACCATTCGTTTGTGTGAACTGATGTCAACAATGTGACATCACGTTTGTCCATGCCACCGAAATGCCATGATGTCATTGGCAGCAAAGGCTTGCACCTCACCTCTGCGAGTGCCAGCGTCGAACCTTGGCATATGTTTGCGATTACCACGCACTGTGCCACACACGTCTGTCAAGTTCACTCGCAAGAAATCACTGAGTAAGGGGCATGTGTACCAGTTATCAGTAAATAACATATGCCCCTTACCAAGATATGGTTCCATCATTGTTCGAACCACATCACCAGAGATACCCAATAACTTCATGGTATCTCTCAAGTATTACTGCCAGTGTACACAATAATATCTAAAACAAGACCACTTCTGCAATCACACAGTACAAATAGCTTTATACCAAAGCGTTTCTCTTGCTTGGTATATATTGCTTGAATGAGAGTCTTCCTTTGAATAAAATCAAGGACTCATCAATAACAAGCTCTCTGAAGGATAAAAATACATGCAGCACTTTTGTTTCAGGTACATAAACACATTTCTTATCTTATATAACCTGTCGCTTCTGTCAGGGCCTGGTTTTGTCTGAAAGTGTAACATACGCAACAGTATCAGGAAACGATTGCCACCTATAATGTCACTAAAACCTGGAGTTTGAAATCAGGCGATCTGTTGTCCAGTATGTGTGACAGTGTGCTTTACACATGTGGCATAAGCATTATTGTGGCAAAAAACAGTACATCTCTGCCACAGTTGTCTCCTTCCACTTGTGTAGCCGTGATTTTGGTGAGAGAATGTATTTGCCATGGTGTATTCACAGTATGTGTTGGTTCCCTGACAATGATGTCCATCAGGGGTTCATCGAAGAATAACTCAAAGCAGTCCAGTTCACTGGCATTGTTCCCAAGTGGACAAGATGGCTTTATTCCACTTTGTGTTTCATCAAAGTCATGGGGACTGGGAACAAACTCGTCACCGTCCTGCCATCCCAGATGCGGTCTGCTGGTGGGGTCTGGATATTGTACCGTGGTTGGCTGTGGTTGTGGCTGTGCAGGTTGTGGTGGTGCAGGTTGTGGCAGTGTGGGGTAGGGTGAGGCTGGTTGTTCTGCTGAGTCATGCCGCGTGGCTAGTAGCGTGGCCCGGTGATGGTGCCACATGGGCCGTGCCACCCTCACTATCACCACCACTGCCTCCTCCCTCACTGTCACCATTCATACCCATCGTTACAATATCGTCATCTTCACTATCAGGTCGTGGTGTTGGGCCACGGGATGTGCTCCCAGAGTTTCTCCTTCCCCTTGGAACAACATATGAAACACTACCAGACCGCATGCTACTGTCGTACATATTGGCGCTTCACTGGGGAATATTCACTCTCACTGTCACTAGAACTGCTTTCAATGACCTTGAAATCACTATCACTATCACTGCTATCATCAGGGTGTTGTACACGACCAAATAGTTTCCTCTTTCGTCCTGGTACAGGCGAACGTGAACGTGAACAAGCCGGCACAGCACCAGAGGTCGAAGGTTGTGGGTCATCTGGGTTTTCGTCACTATTTACGTTATCCTGGGCACTTTTTTTCGGTAACACTCACTTGAAAAACCCTTGAATTCACTGTCACTGACACTTTCATCGCTAGTTAGAGCTATCACTTGGGAACAAAAGACCTCCAATCCGCCGAGGAGTGAGGAACTTCTTACCGAGAGGCATGGTGAAAATGGACTGACAACATGGCATTCCCACAATGCACCGCTAGGTCCCAGATTTTTTTCACAGGGTGCACACCGACCACTGAGACCCATTCTCTCCTGTGTAGGCCTATCAGGCCTTTGGCGCTCGATTTGAAGCCGCTAGAATTTGTGCGTATAAATACGTCAGAAACATTGGCTCGTAAGACGTATTTATACGTCGGAAACAGTCAAAGGGTTAAGGGACTCTGGTTTCAATGGCATAGTTCTACGTGACAGGCAGTGAAATAGTTAAGTCCTACCTTACTGGTAGATGCCAGCATGTGTGCATTAGTACTACTACTTCATTAGTCCAACCTGTCAATATATGGATGTCATAGGGCAGTGCCCTAGGCTCTTGTCTACATTAATGACCAACCTAATTCCTCATAGTAACTTAAAGAAGTCTTGTTTGCTGATAACTCTACTTTTGGAAAAATAAACACAGAAGCAGTACATGTATACGTAATGTGATCCTTTATTGTGTCAGTATTTTATACCATTTATTTCCAACTCTCCTTTTGTTATTTCAAACTCAGTCAATGTGAAGTATGTGACAAGATCTACTTGGATGATAGCCAGCAAGCTTACCCTTAGTATTGATAAGATCTACACGATGTTTGCAAGTAAAGCTAAAAATCACTGAATTTAATATAAGAATATATACCTTGTAGCTCATAGAGACCAAGAAAATGGAAAATTTCTAGATATACACCTTGACTATAACCTAAAATTCAACATTCACATCTTTTACCTATCCAAGAAATTTATTTAACCCGTTAATGGTCCAAACATATATATACATTCTCTCGCGTAGTGCCCCAAATTTTTTGAAAAAATAATTTTTTTTTTTAATAGGAAAAAAGAGCATATGGAACCCAGGCATCCCCAGTTATTTTAATATGGCGCACAGTGAGTGCGCACACCCATTCTCTCATGTCTAGGTGACTCAGGCTTATTGTGGCAATGTTGAATGTATGACAAATAAAATGTATATGTACGTTTGGGGCACTAGAGGTAAAAATGTATATTATATACGTTTGGACCGTTTACGGGTTAACTGTAGCCATAGTTTCAAAAGTTTATGTTCTGCAGACAACATTACTTGCTTTGTACTTTCTAACCCATCCCTTGTGCACTTATATCATCTGTACTTGGGGATCTGTTACAATTAAATCAGATGTACAGTAATTCATTGTTACCCAACAAACATCAACTGTCAGAATGATAAGTCATTTTGGTTCCAAGACAACACACACTCCAAGTATTCAAGTCTCAATTTACTTAATATACAAATCATGTGACACCTACTACTATGCGTATTATATATACTAGACACTTAGTTCAAATACCAAGCCAGCGCTCTTGACTCTTCCTAGAGAGTTACCTTAGAACACAGTCACAATACGAGAAACAAATATCTCTCTGCTATACCAAGTATTTGTTTGTTAATTACATCACCAGGCCTCTCCTATATAAAACTTGCTCTCCATTTTGAATCCATCACACTAAAAATCCAAGTTTCCCTATTTCCTGGTTTAATAAAATATTAACAACAATGATGAGCCATCAATTGCAGCTGCTAGAAAAATGACAGGATGGATAATGAGAACCTTCAAAACTAGGGATGCCAAGCCATTGATGACACTCTTCAGGTCACTTGTTCTATCTAGGCTGGAATATTGCTGCACACTAACAGCACCTTTCAAGGCAGGTGAAATTGCTGACCTAGAAAATGTACAGAGAACTTTCACGGTGCGCATAACAGAGATAAAATGCCTCAATTACAGGAGTGCTTGAAGTTCCTGAACCTGTATTCCCTGGAATGCAGGCGGGAGAGATACATGATTATATACACCTGGAAAATCCTAGAGGGACTAATGCCGAACTTGCACACGAAAATCACTCACAACGAAAGCAAAAGACTTGGCAGACGATGCAACATCCCCCCAATGAAAAGCAGGGGTGTCACTAGCACGTTAAGGGACAATACAATAAGTGTCAGGGGCCCGAGACTGTTCAACTGCCTTCCAGCATACATAAGGGGGATTACCAATAGACCCTTGGCAGTCTTCAAGCTGGCACTGGACAAGCACCTAAAGTCGGTACCTGACCAGCCGGGCTGTGGCTCGTACATTGGTTTGCATGCAGCCAGCAGTAACAGCCAGGTTGATCAGGCTCTGATCCACCAGGAGGCCTGGTCACAGACCGGGCCATGAGGGCGTTGACCCCCGGAACTCTCTCCAGGTAAACTCCAGGTAAATGGTTTATGCTATGCCAATAATTGCAGCCAACTCAGTAAAAACCCATAAAACAGACTGGCAGCTTAGGGGACTTCCTGCCATTCCTCAGAAAAATGCCTAAAGTGAAATTTTTCTCCACTTTGAAGCATGTTTCAGGCCAGTTCCACTATGAAACTAACCAAAACAATCACCATTTCATTAGTATGTCTTCCCATCTGTCAATTGGCACTAAGAAAGAGCCAATAAAACCAAGTGGAAACCATCCTAGAAAGCACCTCGAAGCTGCAGTTTTAGCCTGAACACAAGTTCAGAGTTTAGTCATTCCCATCATGCACTGTGTGGGGCACTTTTTTTTTATGCTGTGTACACACACCCAGTCTCTCGTATCTTTCTTTCTTCTTCTTTCAACACACCGGCCGTATCCCACCAAGGCAGGGTGGCCCAAAAAGAAAAACGAAAGTTTCTCTTAAATTTAGTAATTCATACGGGAGAAGGGGTTACTAGCTCCTTGCTCTCTCTCGTATCTTAGCCAAAATTTATTGCTCACAGCATAATTGATATCTGATTATAGCATGGATCTACATAGGCACCACTGTCATCAATAATGTTTATCTACATAGGCACCACTGTCATAAATAATGCTGATCTCCATAGGCACCACTGTCATCAATAATGTTGATCCACGTAGGCATCACTGTCATCAGTAATGTTGATCTACGTAGGCGCCACTGTCATCAGTAATGTTGATTTCCGTAGGCACCACTGGCGTCAGTAATGTTGATCTGCATAGGCACCTCTGGCATCAATAATGTTGATCTATGTAGCCACCACTGGCATCAATAATGTTGATCTATGTAGGCACCACTGGCATCAGTAATGTTGATCTACGTAGGCACCACTGGCATCAGTAATGTTGATCTACGTAGGCACCACTGGCATCAGTAATGTTGATCTACATAGGCACCACTGGCATCAATAACATAGATCATCATGAAGGACAGTGGAAGAGTTAATGGTTCTGAGATACTTTAATTAGTCTTTGATGCTGATGAAGGGCTCTTGATCCGAGAAATTTGAGAGACCTTTCCTTTGGATTGAACTTGATTACATACCAGGCAGTGTCTGTTACAGGAGTTTGAGATACTGCTTGCCTAATTCACCTTATTCCTTGCTATGTCTTGCATTAACAGGGAAAGTTACAAATTATGAAGCATGACTGTGTTTGTTTCTTGTAGCAATGGATGACACACCAGCACCACATCGCATGCCAGGACCCACCACGCCTGCTGTGCCCCCACACTACCTGGAGAAAGGTGAGCTCCTCCTCACTTTCTGTGGCCATATTTGGCCGATGTTGTTTCCTTCTTGTTAATGCTTGCTATGCTGCACTTGTGTAGGCTAGCTGTGTTCATATACTGTACTCTTGAGATAGTCATGTAGGCTAGTTGTGTTCATATACTATACCCTGACATAGTTGTGTATTCTAGCAGTGTCATATACTGTACTCTGACATAGTTGTGTAGGGTAGCAGTGTAGATATACTCAGTCTGCCACATTGTAGGCAGCAGTATAGATATACTTGGTCTGCCACATTGTATGCAGCAGCGTAGGTATAATCTGCTACAGTTGTGTATGCTAGCAAGCAGTAAAGGCTTCTCCGGGATATATTGTGGTCCTAACACTTGTCATCAAGTTTGCCTTACTTCTGTACATATGATCTCTATCAACTCTGACGAACTAATCATGGACATAACAATCACACTATATAGTGAACAATAAACTCTTACAACACAACCCTTGCATCATTTGCCAAAAACCCTTAAAAAAAAAAGTTGTGTAATTTATTTAGTTGCCTCCATTGATAATCAAATTTTGGTTTTGAAGCATTAAGCAGTTCCCCCACTAGCACCTAGCCTCCTACCATTCTTAAAAAGCTATGCTAGTCATGTCAACTAGACAGCGTTTTCCTTATTTAACTAATTCCAAAATTCTATAACCTTTGATTGTTTGAATTATATAAAACACTAGTATAAAAGGTTTGAAGAGAACATAGAGTGCGTGGTGACCACTTGTCCTTTGACCTGAGTGGATGTGCACATGCTCTCCATACTTATACTGTAATGATGTTTATTGTGTCTCCAGTATTAACTTTATTAGTCTGTGATCAGCTGAGAAGGTAGGGTAGTGATAGCTGGTGAAATGACCTGACAGACTTAGGAACAACACAAGTCGTCTGTGAGGAGGAAGAAGAGGCAGATGTGAACCTACACAACACTGGTTTTCAAAAAGGTTGAAACCAAAAGATAAGATTACAGTCCAAGTGATTAAGAGGGAAGACACAACTGTGGCCACACCAGCAACACGAGGACACGGTGAACACACCAGCAACACCAGGACATTGTGACCACACCAGGACACTGTGACCACACCAGCAACACCAGGACACTGTGACCACACCAGCAACACCAGGACACTGTGACCACACTAGCAACACCAGGACACTGTGACCACACCAGCAACACCAGGACACTGTGACCACACCAGCAACACGAGGACACGGTGAACACACCAGCAACACCAGGACACTGTGACCACACCAGCATCACCAGGACACTGTGACCACACCAGCAACACCAGGACACTGTGACCACACCAGGACACTGTGACCACACCAGCAACACCAGGACACTGTGACCACACCAGCAATACCAGGACACTGTGACCACACCAGCAACACCAGGACACTGTGACCACACCAGCAACACCAGGACACTGTGACCACACCAGCAACACCAGGACACTGTGACCACACCAGCAACACCAGGACACTGTGACCACACCAGCAACATGAGGACACTGTAACCACACCAGCAACACCAGGACACTGTGACCACACCATCAACACCAGGATACTATGACCACACCAGGACACTGTGACCACACCAGCAACACCAGGACACTGTGACCACACCAGCAACACCAGGACACTGTGACCACACAAGCAACACCAGGACACTGTGACCACACCAGCAGCACCAGGACGCTGTGACCACACAAGCAACACAAGGACACTGTGACCACACCAGCAGCACGAGGACACTGTTACTACACCAGCAACACCAGGACACTGTGACCACACCAGCGACACCAGGATGCTGTGACCACACCATCAACACCAGGATACTATGACCACACCAAGACACTGTAACCACACCAGCAACTCCAGGATACTGTGACCACATCAGGACACTGTGACCACACCAGCAACACCAGGATACTGTGACCACATCAGGACACTGTGACCACATCAGCAACACCAGGGCACTGTGATCATACCAGCCATACCAGGACACTGTGACCACACCAGCAACACTAGGACACTGTGATCACACCAGCAACACCAGGGCACTGTGACCACACTAGCAACACCAGGACACTGTGACCACACCCGTAACACCAGGACACTGTGATCATACCAGCAACACCAGGACACTGTGACCACACCAGCAGCACAAGAACACTGTGACCACACCTACAACACCCGGACACTGTGACCACACCAGGACACTGTGACCACACCAGCAACACCAAGATACTGTGACCACATCAGGACACTGTGACCACACCAGCAACACTAGGATACTGTGACCGCATCAGGACAATGTGACCACACCAGCAACACCAGGACACTGTGATCATACCAGCAACACCAGGACACTGTGACCAAACTAACAACACTAGGACACTGTGACCACACAAGCAACACCAGGACACTGTGACCACACCTGCAACACCAGGACACTGTGACCACACCAGCAACATTAGGACACTGTGACCACACCAGGACACTGTGACCACACCAGCAACACCAGGACACTGTGACCACACCAGCAACACCAGGACACTGTGACCACACCAGCAACACCAGGACACTGTGACCACACCAGCAACACGAGGACACTGTTACTACACCAGCAACACCAGGACACTGTGACCACACCAGCAACACCAGGACACTGTGATCACACCAGCAACACCAGGACACTGTGACCACACCTGCAACACCAGGACACTGTGACCACACCAGCAATACCAGGACACTATGACCACACCAGCAACACCAGAAGAGTGACCATACCAGCAACACCAGGACACTGTGGCCATACCAGTAACACCAGGACACTGTGACCACAACACCACCAGCAGGACACTGTGACCACAACACCACCAGCAGGACACTGTGACCACAGCAGCACACTGTGACCATGCCAGCAACACCAGGATACTGTTGCCCCTTCAGGACACTGTGACCACACCAGCAGCACCAGAACACTGTGACGATACTAGCAACACCATGACACTGACCACACCAGCAAGTAGCAGGACACTGTGACCACACCAGGACAGTGACCACAAACCCAACAACACCAGGACACTATGACCACACCAGCAACACCATGACACAGTGACCACACTAGCAACACCAGGACACTGTGACCACACCCGTAACACCAGGACACTGTGATCATACCAGCAACACCAGGACACTGTGACCACACCAGCAGCACCAGAACACTGTGACCACACCTACAACACCAGGACACTGTGACCACACCAGGACACTGTGACCACACAAGCAACACCAGGACACTGTGACCACACCAGCAACACCAAGATACTGTGACCACATCAGGACACTGTGACCACACCAGCAACACTGGGATACTGTGACCACATCAGGACAATGAGACCACACCAGCAACACCAGGACACTGTGATCATACCAGCAACACCAGGACACTGTGACCAAACTAACACCACCAGGACACTGTGACCACACCAGCAACACCAGGTCACTGTGACCACACCTGCAACACCAGGGCACTGTGACCACACTAGCAACACCAGGACACTGTGACCACACCCGTAACACCAGGACACTGTGATCATACCAGCAACACCAGGACACTGTGACCACACCAGCAGCACCAGAACACTGTGACCACACCTACAACACCCGGACACTGTGACCACACCAGGACACTGTGACCACACCAGCAACACCAAGATACTGTGACCACATCAGGACACTGTGACCACACCAGCAACACTAGGATACTGTGACCGCATCAGGACAATGTGACCACACCAGCAACACCAGGACACTGTGATCATACCAGCAACACCAGGACACTGTGACCAAACTAACAACACCAGGACACTGTGACCACACAAGCAACACCAGGACACTGTGACCACACCTGCAACACCAGGACACTGTGACCACACCAGCAACATTAGGACACTGTGACCACACCAGGACACTGTGACCACACCAGCAACACCAGGACACTGTGACCACACCAGCAACACCAGGACACTGTGACCACACCAGCAACAACCAGGACACTGTGACCACACCAGCAACACGAGGACACTGTTACTACACCAGCAACACCAGGACACTGTGACCACACCAGCAACACCAGGACACTGTGATCACACCAGCAACACCAGGACACTGTGACCACACCTGCAACACCAGGACACTGTGACCACACCAGCAATACCAGGACACTATGACCACACCAGCAACACCAGAAGAGTGACCATACCAGCAACACCAGGACACTGTGGCCATACCAGTAACACCAGGACACTGTGACCACAACACCACCAGCAGGACACTGTGACCACAACACCACCAGCAGGACACTGTGACCACAGCAGCACACTGTGACCATGCCAGCAACACCAGGATACTGTTGCCCCTTCAGGACACTGTGACCACACCAGCAGCACCAGAACACTGTGACGATACTAGCAACACCATGACACTGACCACACCAGCAGTAGCAGGACACTGTGACCACACCAGGACAGTGACCACACCAACAACACCAGGACACTATGACCACACCAGCAACACCATGACACTGTGACCACACTAGCAACACCAGGACACTGTGACCACACCCGTAACACCAGGACACTGTGATCATACCAGCAACACCAGGACACTGTGACCACACCAGCAGCACCAGAACACTGTGACCACACCTACAACACCAGGACACTGTGACCACACCAGGACACTGTGACCACACAAGCAACACCAGGACACTGTGACCACACCAGCAACACCAAGATACTGTGACCACATCAGGACACTGTGACCACACCAGCAACACTGGGATACTGTGACCACATCAGGACAATGAGACCACACCAGCAACACCAGGACACTGTGATCATACCAGCAACACCAGGACACTGTGACCAAACTAACACCACCAGGACACTGTGACCACACCAGCAACACCAGGTCACTGTGACCACACCTGCAACACCAGGACACTGTGACCACACCAGCAACATTAGGACACTGTGACCACACCAGGACACTGTGACCACACCAGCAACACCAGGACACTGTGACCACACCAGCAACACCAGGACACTGTGACCACACCAGCAACACCAGGACACTGTGACCACACCAGCAACACGAGGACACTGTTACTACACCAGCAACACCAGGACACTGTGACCACACCAGCAACACCAGGACACTGTGACCACACCAGGAACACCAGGACACTGTGACCACACCTGCAACACCAGGACACTGTGACCACACCAGCAATACCAGGACACTATGACCACACCAGCAACACCAGAAGAGTGACCATACCAGCAACACCAGGACACTGTGGCCATACCAGTAACACCAGGACACTGTGACCACAACACCACCAGCAGGACACTGTGACCACACCAGCACACTGTGACCATGCCAGCAACACCAGGATACTGTTGCCCCTTCAGGACACTGTGACCACACCAGCAGCACCAGAACACTGTGACGATACTAGCAACACCATGACACTGACCACACCAGCAGTAGCAGGACACTGTGACCACACCAGGACAGTGACCACACCAACAACACCAGGACACTATGACCACACCAGCAACACCATGACACTGTGATCACACCAGCAATAGCAGGACACTATCACCATCACAACAGTAACACTGCTGTGATGGTGACAGCATTGTAACTGTTGTGGTGGTGACAGCACTGTTACTGTTGTAATGGTGGCATAATTGTAACTTGTGATGGTGTCAGCAGTGTTACTGTTGTGATGGTGACAGCTTTGTAACTGTTGTGATGGCAACAGCAGTGTTACTGTTCTGATGGTGACAGCAGTGTTACTGTTGTGATGGTGACAGCAGTGTTACTGTTGTGAGGGTGACAGCAGTGTTACTGTTGTAATGGTGACATCACTGTAACTGTTGTGATGGTGTCAGCAGTGTTACTGTTGTAATGGTGACAGCATTGTTACTGTTGTAATGGTGACAGCAGTGTTACTGTTGTGATGGTGACAGCAGTGTTACTGTTGTAATGGTGAAAACATTGTAACTGTAGTGATGGTGACAGCAGTGTTACTGTTGTGATGGTGACAGCAGTGTTACTGTTGTAATGGTGACAGCAGTGTTACTGTTGTGATGGTGACAGCAGTGTTACTGTTGTGATGGTGACAACAGTGTTACTGTTGTGATGGTAATGTCAGTGTTACTGTTGTGATGGTGATGGCAGTGTTACTGTTGTGATGGTGACAACAGTGTTACTGTTGTGATGGTGACAGCAGTGTTACTGTTGTGATGGTGACAGTGTTACTGTTGTGATGGTGACAACAGTGTTACTGTTGTGATGGTAATGTCAGTGTTACTGTTGTGATGGTGACAGCAGTGTTACTGTTGCAATGGTGACAGCAGTGTTACTTTTGTGATGGTGACAGCAGTGTTACTGTTGTGAGGGTGACAGCAGTGTTACTGTTGTAATGGTGAAAACATTGTAACTGTAGTGATGGTGACAGCAGTGTTACTGTTGTGATGGTGACAGCAGTGTTACTGTTGTAATGGTGATAGCATTGTAACTGGAGTGATGGTGACAGCTGTGTTACTATTGTGATGGTGACAGCATTGTATCTGTTGTGATGGCAACAGCAGTGTTACTGTTCTGATGGTGACAGCAGTGTTACTGTTGTGATGGTGACAGTGTTACTGTTGTGATGGTGATGGCAGTGTTACTGTTGTGATGGTGACAACAGTGTTACTGTTGTGATGGTGACAACAGTGTTACTGTTGTGATGGTAATGTCAGTGTTACTGTTGTGATGGTGACAGCAGTGTTACTGTTGCAATGGTGACAGCAGTGTTACTTTTGTGATGGTGACAGCAGTGTATCTTGTGATGGTGACAACAGTGTTACTGATGCGATGGTGACAGCAGTGTTACTGTTGTGATGATGACATCATTGTAACTATTGTGTTGGCGACAGTACTGTTACTTTTGTGATGGTAATGGCAGTGTAACTGTTGTGATGGCGACAGCAGTATTACTGTTGTAATGGTAATGACAGTGTAATTGTTGTGATGGTAACAGCACTGTTACTGTTATGATGGTGACAGTAGTGTAACTGTTGTGATGGTGACAGCAGTATTACTGTTGTGATGGTGACAGTAGTGTTTGTTGTGATGGTGATGGCAATGTAACTATTGTGATGGCGACAGCAGTGTGACTGTTGTGATCGTAACAGTAGTGTTACTGTTGTGATGCTGACAGCATTGTTACTGTTGTGATGTTGACACCAGTGTTACTGTAACATTGTGATAGTGACAGCATTGCAGCTGTTGTGAAAGTGACAATAGTGTAACTGTTGTGATGGTGACAGCAGTGTTACTGTTGTGGTGGTGACAGTAGTGTTACTGTTGTGATGGTGACACTAGTGTACCTATTGTGATGGTGACAGCAGTGTTACTGTTGTGATGGTGCATCAATGTTACAGTTGTGATGGTGACAGCAATGTTACTGTTGTGATGGTAACAGTAGTGTTACTGTTGTGATTCTGACAGCATTGTTACAGTTGTGAAGGTGACATCAGTGTTCCTGTTGTGATGGTGACACCAATGTTACTGTTGTGATGGTGACAGCAGTTATCACCTATATATGGTTGCAGGTGTCAAGTCACAGCTCCTGGCCCTGCCTCTTTACTAGTTGCTCCTCAGTCACTGTTGCTGCTCCAAGAGTCTTGTCATACCTGTTCTTGAAGCTATGTATGAATCCTACCTTTACTACTTAACTCTGCAGATTTTTCCACTTCCTGGCAACTCCATGGCTGAAGGAATACTTCCTTACATCCTTATTACTCATTTAAGTTTTCAACTTCCAGTTGTATCCCTTTGTTGATGTGCCCCATCTCTGAAATGTTCTTGCCCTCCCACTCTGTCAATTCCTCTCAGTATTTTATATGTTGGTATCATGTCTTCTCTGTCCCTCCTGTCTTCTAGTTCAGGGGTTGCAACAAAGAGTCCTAATGAAAAGCACAATTCTGCTTATTTTACCAAAAACTTTTCTAATTGCTTAAGTCATATTTGTATTTTATTCACTAAATTAAAGCTTGTTTTTTGAGTTCAACATTAATGAAACATTTGCTAGGGGTGCTGGGTATAGAAAAGTTTGGAACCCCTGTTCTAGTGTCATTAGGTTGAGTTCTCTTAACCTCTCCTCATAAGACATACCCCTTAGCTCTGGGACTAGTCTTGTTGCAAACTTTTTCACTTTCTCCAATTTCTTGACTTGTTTACCAGATGTGGTTTCCATAATGGTGCTGCATACTCCAATACAGGGTGTACAGTGTCATGTATGACTCCTTCCTTAGATATGAAAATGGTATTTGTAGGTTTGCCAGTCGTCCATATGCTGCAGCAGTTACCTGGTTGTTGTGCGCCTCACGGGATGTTCTCGGTAAAATGCTCACCCCAAGATCCTTTTCCTTAATAAGGTTTGCATTCTTTGATTTCCTAACCTGTACTCCTTCTGTGGTCTTCTTTGTCCTGCCCCAATCTTCATGACTTTGCACTTGGTGGGGTTAAACTTCAGGAGCCATTTGTCAGACGAGGCTTCCAGCCTGTCCAGATCCCCCTTGTAATTTTATCTTTTCCTACTCCACTTGTATTCTCCTCATTAGTTTCACATGATCAGCAGACAGGGACACCTCTGAATCTATTCCTTCCATCATGTCATTTGCATATACAAGAAATAGCACCGGTCCCAGGATTGACTCTTGTGGAGCCCCACTTGACATGTGTGTTCACTCTGACACCTCATCACTTACCAACACTCATTGTTTCCTTCCTATCCAGTAGTTCATGATCCATTACAGTGTTTCCTCTACTATTACTTCTTGCTCCTCTAGTTTTTGAACCAGTCTCTTGTGTGGTACTGGAACAGAAGCCTTCTTACAGTCCAAAAAGATGCAATCTACCCATTACTCTCTCTCCTGTTCTTCTTCTGTTTGTATTAGAACTCAAGTAAATTTGTGACACATGATTTACCATCCTTGAAGCCTTGCTGATTGTCATATATGAGCCCAGACCTTTCTATGTGCTCCACCACTCTTCTGATAATCTTCTCCATGACTTTACATACTGTACATGTCAGTGACAATGGTCTGTAGTTTAATGCTGCCTGTCTATCTTCTTTCTTGAAAATTGGGACTACATTTGCCATCTACACCTCATGCAGTTGATGTGTTTTGATTGCCACTAAAGGTACACACAGTTCCTCTGCTCCCTTTCTTAGGATCCATGGAGACATGTTATCTTGGCTCACTGCCTTCGAGGTATCTGATTCACCTAGCAGTTTCTTCACCTCCTCCTTGGTTATGTGCAGTGTGTCTAGCACTTGCTGGTGCACCCTACCTCTTCTGCTTCCTGGAAGCATTCCTGTCTATACTGTGAATACTTATCTGAATCTTGTACTAAACTTTTCACATACTTCCTGGTCATTTTTTGTGAGTTCCCTTCCTTCCTTCCTCAGCTTAACTACCTGGTACTTAACTGTTACTTTCCTCGTGATGTGACTATATAACAATGTTGTGATGCTGGCAGTAGTGTTACTGTTGGGATGGTGACAGCAGTGTAACTGTAGTGATGGTGACAGCAGTGTAACTGTTGTGATGGTAACAGCAGTGTTAATGTTGTGATGGTGGTAGTGTAACTGTTGTCATTGTGACAGCAGTATTACTGTTGTAATGGAGACAGCAGTATTATTGTTGTGATGGTGATAGCAGTATTACTGTTGTGATGGTCATAGCAATCTTACTATTGTAATGGTGACAGCAGTTTAACTGTTGTGATGGTGGTAGCAGTGTTGCTCTTGTGATAGTGACAGCAATGTTACTGTTGTGATGGTGGCAGCAGTGTTACTGTTGTGATGGTGACAGCATTGTAACTGTTGTGATGGTGACAGCAGTGTTACTGTTGTAATGGTGACAGCAGTGTTACTGATGTGATGGTGATAGCATTGTAACTGTTGTGATGGTGACAGCAGTGTTACTGTTGTAATGGTGATAGCTTTGTAACTATTGTGATGGTGACAGCAGTGTTACTGTTGTGATTGTGACAGCATTGTAACTGTTGTGATGGTGACAGCATTGTAAGTGTTGTGATGGTGACAGCATTGTAACTGTTGTGATGGTGAGAGCAGTGTTACTGTTGTGATGGTGAAAGTGCTACTGTTGTGATGGTGACAGCAGGATTACTGTTGTGATGGCAATAACAGTGTTACTGTTGTAATGGTGACAGCAGCGTTACTGTTGCGATGGTGACAGCATTATAACTGTTGTGATGGTGGTAGAAGTGTTGCTCTTGTGATAGTGACAGCAGAGTTACTGTTCTGATGGTGACAGCATTGTAACTGTTGTGATGGTGACAGCAGGGTTACTGTTGTAATGGTCTGATCAGATCAGATCGACTGGTCCGAACCCTCGACTGGTCCGAACCCTTGACTGGTCTGAACCCTTGACTGGTCCGAACCCTTGACTGGTTTCAAACGGATTCGTTGGACAATAAAGCAGACTGTAAACGGATGGGGTTGTAGGCGCCCTTATCAAACACAAACAATAAATATAAATCAGGAACGTACACGGTAAGCTGTCCAATATACAAGTACAGTTAGAAATAGAAATACAAATAGCTAGTGCTTCATTTAAGGAGGTTATTAATAGAATATTCAAGAGGTTGCTAGTAGAATTACAGTAAATCAACCATTCAAATCATTATGAAGCTCTGTGTAGTCTGCGGTCACTCAAACAAACGGGCTTCCACATGGATAAATTGTCATTTTTGTGGAAATTGGTGTCACGCCCCTTGTGCAGATATCCAAGAACTATCTACAAGCAGTATTAAAACAGGGAAGTGTTTTTGGGTATGCCCAAATGAGATAGATCTGTGGACTAAAATCACAAGGGTATTAAAAGAGGATAACATCAAAGCTGCTTTCATAGAAAACCTGGAAGCTTTCTACAACAGATGGGAACATAAAAAGTCTGGGCTGAATGGTACTGCCCTTGATACTGGCCATGTAGTCAGAAACTGTAAGGCTGGAGGTGATGTCCTAGTAGTCAGTAAATGTAGGGCTGATAGTGCTGTCCTGGGAGACAGTAATGGTGAAGCTGGAGGTGCTGTCCTGGGAGACAGTAATGGTGAAGCTGGAGATTTTGTCCAGGTAGTCGGGAATTATACGCAGGAAGGAATACATATAAATGACCTCATAGGGGACAGGAGCCGTAGTAGGGAAACAAGTGTAGTCAAAGATAAGATAAAACCAATATTGCAAACTAGAAATACCACAGGAAATAGCAAACAAGAGGACTCCACTAGCAGTAGTGAGGATATATTACCAAAAACAACTGGTGGGAGCTCCATTGTTGGTGCTAGGGAGGATAGGAATAAGACAGGGAAACATGCACCAACAGGGAATACAGTCACAGAAACCCAAGGCAAACGGAAACCAAGCCTGTGCACATACTATGCACTTGGTATCTGCAGACATGGGAAATCTAGAAAAACAGACAGGACGTGCAACTATGACCACCCTAGAAAATGCCATGCCCATATGGCAACAGGAAAATGCAAACTCCCTTCCTGTAAGCTTTTTCACCCTGAACTGTGTACCTCTTCAGTACAGGAAAGACTGTGCTATAACTTAAATTGCCAGGCACACCATCTAAAGGGGACAAAAAGATACAAAACATCCAGGCCATGGGAAAACCTGGGTAGCCACAGCCACTCAAGAGGGAGAGGTTTTTTAGTGCCAGGAAGGAACAAAAACTGGCAGGAAATGGCAGAAATCGTACACCAAATCCAGTCATTCCTGGAGTGGAACCACTGTCGATGGCCTCCACTCCAAACCAACAGATACAGATATTAATGCCGGAAAAAAAATCCCCCCCCAGTACCAACAATACCACCAGTCCGATGACATTCTTCTTTGCAAATATACAGGGTCTAAAGGCAGCAACAAACAACAAAATACCTTTCATCCGTGGACTGCTTGCAGAGGCAAAGGCAATGTTCGCGGCTTTCACTGAGACCCACATAAAGGATCACTTGGACAACGAAATATGGATCCCAGGTTACAACCTATACAGATGTGAGAGTGAACAGGCAAAAGGGGGGGGTTGGCCTGTACATTGCAGAGTCACTTGCTTGCACAGAACTGCTTAATGCCTCAAATGATGTAGTGGAAGTTTTAGCAGTAAAGGTCGAGAACCAAAACCTAGTCATTGTGGTAGTCTACAAGCCTCCGGATGCAACATCCCAGCAATTCCAGGAACAGCTGTTAAAAATTGACCAATGTCTGGAAAATCTTCCAGCTCCTGCACCCAACATCTTGCTCCTGGGGGATTTCAACTTAAGGCACCTAAAATGGAGGAATATAGCAAATAATATTGTTGCAGTAATAACACCAGGAGGCAGCTCTGATAAAAACTCACACTCACACGAGCTTTTAAATCTCTGCACAAAATTCAATTTAAACCAGCAAATAATAGAGCCTACTAGACTGGAGAATACACTAGACCTCATCTTCACTAACAATGATGATCTGATAAGAAATGTCACCATATAAAAAACAATATACTCAAATCACAACATAATTGAGGTTCAGACATGTATGCGTGGAGCCCCAGACCGACATAATGAGACTAGTCATGAGGGAGTATTCACCAAATTCAACTTAATAACAAAAACATAAAGTGGGAACAAGTAAACCAAGTCCTAACCGATATAAGCTTGGAAGATATACTAAGCAACACAGACCCCAATTTATGCCTAGAACAGATTAACTTGGTGGCACTCGATGTATGCACAAGGCTTATTCCTCTAAGAAAAAGGAGGAGTAGATGTAAAATAGAAAGAGACAGGCGCTCCCTTTACAGGCGATGGAAAAGAATAACAGAGCGGCTAAAAGAGGTCAGTATATCTGAAATGCGTAGGGAGACACTGGTCAGAGAAATAGCAAGCATCGAACTTAAGCTAAAGGAATCTTATAGGAGTCAGGAATCGCGGGAAGAACTAAAAGCCATAAATGAAATCGAAAGAAGCCCAACGTATTTCTTCTCCTATGCCAAATCAAAGTCGAGAACAACGTCCAGTATTGGGCCCCTACTTAAACAAGATGGGTCCTACACAGATGACAGCAAGGAAATGAGTGAGCTACTCAAGTCCCAATATGACTTTTTTATGAGAGAGCCACAAAATTTGATTAACACAAGCCTATCCAATGTTATCCTGATGCCAAATGACTTCGAACAGGCAATAAATGACATGCCCATGCAGTCTGCCCCAGGGCCAGACTCATGGAACTCCGTGTTCATCAAGAACTGCAAGAAGCCCCTATCACGAGCCTTTTCCATCCTATGGAGAGGGAGCATGGACACGGGGCTTGTCCCACAGTTACTAAAAACAACAGACATAGCCCCACTCCACAAAGGGGGCAGTAAAGCAACAGCAAAGAACTACAGACCAATAGCACTAACATCCCATATCATTGTAATAAAGTTGGTAGAATTACCGTCAATATGTAAAGTAAAAGGACACAAGTGCAACTAATGTGACATTTAATTGTGGCAACGTTTTGCTCTCCAGGAGCTTTATCAAGCCATTACCATGGCTTGATAAAGCTCCTGGAGAGCGAAACGTTGCCACAATTAAATGTCACATTAGTTGCACTTGTGTCCTTTTACTTTACATCCCCTATCATAAAAATCTTTGAAAGGGTCCTAAGAAGCAAGATCACCACCCATCTAGAAACCCATCAGTTACACAACCCAGAGCAACATGGGTTTAGAACAGGTCGCTCCTGTCTGTCTCAACTGTTGGATCACTACGACAAGGTCCTAAATGCACTAGAAGACAAAAAGAATGCAGATGTAATATATACAGACTTTGCAAAAGCCTTCGACAAGTGTGACCATCGCGTAATAGCGCACAAAATGCGTGCTAAAGGAATAACAGGAAAAGTCGGTCGATGGATCTATGATTTCCTCACTAACAGAACACAGAGTAGTCGTCAACAGAGTAAAGTCCGAGGCAGCTACGGTGAAAAGCTCTGTTCCACAAGGCACAGTACTCGCTCCCATCTTGTCCCTCGTCCTCATATCCGACATAGACAAGGATGTCAGCCACAGCACCGTGTCTTCCTTTGCAGATAACACCCGAATCTGCATGACAGTGTCTTCCATTGCAGACACTGCAAGGCTCCAGACAGACATCAACCAAATCTTTCAGTGGGCTGCAGTAAACAATATGAAGTTCAACGATGAGAAATTTCAATTACTCAGATATGGTAAACACTAGGAAATTAAATCTTCATCAGAGTACAAAACAAATTCTGGCCACAAAATAGAGCGAAACACCAACGTCAAAGACCTGGGAGTGATCATGTCGGAGGATCTCACCTTCAAGGACCATAACATTGTATCAATCGCATCTGCTAGAAAAATGACAGGATGGATAATGAGAACCTTCAAAACTAGGGAGGCCAAGCCCATGATGACACTCTTCAGGTCACTTGTTCTATCTAGGCTGGAATATTGCTGCATACTAACAGCACCTTTCAAGGCAGGTGAAATTGCTGACATAGAAAATGTACAGAGAACCTTCACGGCGCGCATAACGGAGATAAAACACCTCAATTACTGGGAGCGCTTGAGGTTCCTAAACCTGTATTCCCTGGAACGCAGGCAGGATAGATACATGGTTATATACACCTGGAAAATCCTAGAGGGACTAGTACCGAACTTGCACACGAAAATCACTCACTACGAAAGCAAAAGACTTGGCAGACGATGCAACATCCCCCATATGAAAAGCAGGGGTGTCACTAGCATGTTAAGAGACCATACAATAAGTGTCAGGGGCCCGAGACTGTTGAACTGCCTGCCAGCATACATAAGGGGGATTACCAACAGACCCCTGGCAGTCTTCAAGCTGGCACTGGAGAAGCACCTAAAGTCGGTTCCTGACCAGCCGGGCTGTGGCTCGTACGTTGGTTTGCGTGCAGCCAGCAGCAACAGCCTGGTTGATCAGGCTCTGATCCACCAGGAGGCTTGGTCACAGACCGGGCCGCAGGGGCGTTGACCCCCGGAACTCTCTCCAGGTAAACTCCAGTGTTACTGTTGTGATGATGACAGCATTGTAACTGTTGTGATGGTGACATCAGTGTTACTGTTGTGATGGTCACAGCATTGTAACTGTTGTGATGGTGACAGGAGTGTTACTGTTGTGATGGTGACAGCAGTGTTACTGTTGTGATGGGGATAGCAGTGTTACTCTTGTGATGGTGACTACATTGTAACTTGTGATAACAGCAGTGTTACTGTTGTAATGGTGACAGCAGTGTTACTGTTGTGATGGTGATAGCTTTGTAACTGTTGTGATGGTGACAGCAGTGTTACTGTTGTAATGGTGACAGCATTGTAACTGTTGTGATGGTTAGAGCAGTGTTACTGTTGTAATGGTGACAGCAGTGTTACTGTTGTGATGGTGATAGCATTGTAACTTGTGATGGTGAGAGCAGTGTTACTGTTGTGATGGTAAGAGTGTTACTGTTGTGATGGTAACAAGAGTGTTACTGTTGTGATTGTGAAAGCTGTGCTAATGTTGTGATGGTGACAGCAGTATTACTGTTGTGATGGTGAAAGCAGTGTTATTGTTGTAATGGTGACAGCAGTGTTACTGTTGTGATGGTGACTGCATTGAAACTGTTGTGTTGGTGGTAGCAGTGTTGCTCTTGTGATAGTGACAGCAATTTTACTGTTGTGATGGTGGCAGCAGGGTTACCGTTGTGATAGTGACAGCATTGTAACTGTTGTGATGGTGACAACAGTGTTACTGTTGTAATGGTGACACCTTTATAACTGTTGTGATGGTACAGAAGTGTTACTGTTGTGATTGTGACAGCATTGTAACTGTTGTGATGGTGACAGAATTGTATCTGTTGTGATGGTGACAGCAGTATTATTGTTGTGATGGTGATAGCAGTATTACTGTTGTGATGGTCATAGCAGTCTTACTATTGTAATGGTGACAGCAGTGTATCTGTTGTGATGGTGGTAGCAGTGTTGCTCTTGTGATAGTGACAGCAGTGTTACTGTTGTGATGATGGCAGCAGTGTTACTGTTGTGATGGTGACAGCATTGTAACTGTTGTGATGGTTAGAGCAGTGTTACTGTTGTAATGGTGACAGCAGTGTTACTGTTGTGATGGTGATAGCATTGTAACTTGTGATGGTGACAGCAGTGTTACTGTTGTAATGGTGACAGCTTTGTAACTGTTGTGATGGTGACAGCAGCATTACTGTTGTGATTGTGACAGCATTGTAACTGTTGTGATGGTGACAGCATTGTAACTGTTTTGATGGTGACAGCATTGTAACTGTTGTAATGGTGAGAGCAGTGTTACTGTTGTGATGGTGAAAGTGCTACTGTTGTGATGGTGACAGCAGTATTACTGTTGTGATGGTGATAGCAGTGTTACTATTGTAATGGTGACAGCAGAGTTATTGTTGTGATGGTGACAGCATTGTAA
The DNA here is from genome assembly GCF_026875155.1 of Cherax quadricarinatus. Classification (NCBI taxonomy): domain Eukaryota; kingdom Metazoa; phylum Arthropoda; class Malacostraca; order Decapoda; family Parastacidae; genus Cherax; species Cherax quadricarinatus. Next base: position 28,021,865 of record NC_069459.1, read on the forward strand.
CTGTTGTGATGGTGAAAGCAGGGTTACTGTTGTGATGGTGACAGTGTTACTGTTGTGATGGTGACAGCATTGTAACTATTGTGATGGTGACAGCATTGTAACTGTTGTGATGGTGACAACATTGCATTTGTTGTGATGATGGTAGCAGTGTTACTGTTGTGATGGTGACAGGGGTGTTACTGTTGTGATGGTGACAGCATTGTAACTGCTGTGATGGTGACAGCATTGTAACTGTTGTGATGGTGGTAGTACTGTTACTCTTGTCATGGTGACTACATTGTAACTGTTGTGATGATAACAGCAGTGTTACTGTTGTAATGGTGACAGCAGTGTTACTGTTGTGATGGTGATAGCATTGTAACTCTTGTGATGGTGAGAGCAGTGTTACTGTTGTAATGGTGATGGCTTTGTAACTGTTGTGATGGTGGGAGCAGTGTTGCTGTTGTAATGGTGACAGTGTTACTGTTGTAATGGTGACAGCATTGTAACTGTTGTGATGGTGAGAGCAGTGTTATTGTTGTGATGGTAACAACAGTGTTACTGTTGTGATGGTGAAAGCTGTGCTACTGTTGTGATGGTGACTGCATTGTAACTGTTGTGATGGTGGTAGTAGTGTTGCTCTTGTGATAGTGACAGCAGTGTTACTGTTGTGATGGTGATAGCAGAGTTCCTATTGTGATGATGAAAGCATTGTTACTGTTGTGATGGTTACAGCAGGGTTGCTGTTGTAATGGTGACAGCAGTGTTACTGTTGTGATAGTGACAGCATTGTAGCTGTTGTGATGGTGACAGCAGTGTTACTGTTGTAATGGTGACAGCATTGTAACTGTTGTGATGGTGACAGCAGTGTTACTGGTGTGATGGTGACAGTATTGTAACTTGTGATGGTGACAGCAATGTAATTGTTGTGATGATGGTAGCAGTGTTACTGTTGTGATGGTGACAGCAGTATTACTGTTGTGATGGTGACAAGAGTGTTACTGTTATGATGGGGATAGCAGTGTTACTCTTGTGATGGTGACTGCTTTGTAACTGTTGTGATGATGACAGCATTGTAACTGATGTGATGGTGACAGTAGTGTTACTGTTGTGATGGTGACAGTCTTACTGTTGTGATGGTGACAACATTGTAACTGTTGTGATGGTGGTAGTAGTGTTACTTTTGTGATTGTGACTGCATTGTAACTGTTGTGATGATGACAGCAGTGTTACTGTTGTGATGGTGACAGCAGTATTACTTTTGTTATGGTGACAGCATTGTAACTGTTGTGATGGTGACAGCATTGTAACTGTTGTGATGATGACAGCAGTGTTACTGTTGTGATGGTGACAGCAGTGTTGCTGTTTGATGATGACAGCATTGTAACTGTTGTGATGGTGACAGCATTGTAACTGTTGTGATGGTGACAGCAGTGTAACTGTTGTGATGGTGGCAGCAGTATTATTGTTGTATGGTGACAGCATTGTAACTGTTGTGATGGTGACAGCAGTGTTATTGTTGTGATGGTGACAGCAGTGTTACTGTTGTGATAATGACAGCATTGTAACTGTTGTGATGGTGACAGCTGTGTTACTGTTGTGATGGTGACAGCAGTGTTACTGTTGTGTTGGTGACAGCATTGTAGCTGTTGTGATGCTGACAGCAGTGTTACTGTTGTTCCAGCTTGTTGTAATTGTGTACAATGTTGGTTTATCTCTGGTGAAAGCTGTGTTCGTGTTTGTGAACAGTTGAAGTTCTTGAGAGAAGAAGAACTGTGTAGAAGCAATGCAAGACTTAATGTGAGCTGCAGTGACATGTATATGTATGGGTAAGAGATATAATGGAGATCCTTCAAAAAACAAAAGTTGAGGAACGAAGAATTCGTCATTCAGGTAGTTATGTGATTGTAAATGTTCTGGTGTTAGTGGTCGGTGTTAAGATCTCAGACTCTGAAAATCGTAGCCAGGAGAATTAAAGCACTTAAAAATTTAGCTAAGGCTACACTGAGTGATGAAGTGGTAATTGAAGATGACTAACAAGGAAATAATGGATATAATAGTGTTATTAATGGAGCAGGGTCATGGAAAGGACCTCTCCTCTGATAAGAGCAATGTGGTAACTTATATTGTTGGAAAACATGCAGGAAACTGCTTTATGGTTCAGTGGGTTACAGGTATAGTAATAATAACTGTACTGTTGATGGGTAATTACAATAGTAATGAGAAACAGGAGAAATACAAGTTTGGGAGTCTGGTCTACCATGTTGTCAGGTTTACAGCCAGTAGCAGTATAATGATAGGTGTTGTGTGCTTATAATGTCTGACAGCACAGATGACTTGAAAAACAACTATGGATGAAGCATAATAAGACACAATACTGTGACTGGAACAATACACATGAAAAAATGAAACTTATGATGTTTTAATCCAACTTGGACCTTTAACTAGTGATTAGTTAATGGTCCAAGTCAGACCAAAATGTCATCATAAGTTTCATTCCTTATGTGCTTCTTCTTTATATAGTATAGAACTATGTATGTACATTATTTGAGTCTTAAGTAAAATATTGATAGTATAGTAGTACAAGAAAGTAGAGATGGTAGCAGACACAAAGGATTTCATTTATTTGCAGGAGAACATTTAAGAGGATTATCATACTATGTTAAAAATACCACAGCTGCTGATTTAATAGAGACTTATAAGAGTGTTTGTTTAAGAATATATTGACAAGACAGAGAAATAAACTTTTTAATATTTACATTTCTAATAAGTAAAGATTTACTTTCTATTACAACCCAGGAGTCCAAATGGCCTGTTATCCTGGGTGTAAAGGGAGCAAAATAAACACAGCAGAAAAGTTTTGACTTATTTTATCCTTCACCAATTTTAGAACAGCAATATGTACACTATATACACTATGTACAGTGATAGGTATTAGTGCACTCCACGGTAAGCAAGGCAGAATAGAAGCCACAAGAGAGCAGACCGTGCTTCAACCAGCTCTAGAATGGGAATGACAAGGGCAGACAGGAGAGTGGTACCCACATAACCTCTGCGATTGCCAAAACCATCTTCTTATTGGCTGGAACCTGGTTACTAGTTGAACGATGGGGCCCCATCGTCAACCCTCAGTCACCTGGTTCGCTGGTTGGGGGAGACAGCCTGTAAATGAGGGTGTGTACATGCGCCGAATAAAGGTTATGTACTCTTTGCTTGCCACACTTTCTCTGCCAGATACTTTCTGTTTGGATAACATTGTGGTAGTAGGAGAGTGTAATGCTACACCTCCATACTTAGCAACATAAGAAATACCTGATGTTATTAATGATATCAGATAGTATTGTGAGAACACTAAACTGCTGGCCATGATCTCTGCTACTCTTGTAAGAGGAAGGCATTTTGCATTATGCTTGCTTAATTAATGCTGGGGAAACTGAGGAATGTGTTACATTGTCAAAGATGTTTTAAGTGATAATTTTGCATTACAAGTACAGTTAAAATTGGGAAAAAGAAAAGTATGTGCCCAGAGCAAAAAAATTGTGATAAGTACAAGAGAAATGAATAGACTTCTGAATCACATTAAATGTTAGAAGGATATAAACCAGATGTATTTTATGAAGAGCTTGAGAAAGAAACTAACTTGTTTGATCAAACTAGCTAGAACAACTAGAGTGAAACATATTGCAATGAAAAATAAGACATTATCTTAAGAGGGTGCACTTCTACACTGAAGATGGCTCACAAGGAATGGGTTAGGAAGGTTGCATAAGGCAAGACATATTGACTTTATTGAAAGTTACCAACTTGTGGGGAGAGAGAAGGAAAGAGGCAAGGACATAGTACTGGTAAGACCGGTGATAACACTAGTTTATATGGAATATAGCATGACAGCTCTAATAAAAGGGCACAAACAAGTTTGTTAGATATTCTGATCCTCAGAGCATAGTTAATGATCCTGGAAGGAGTTGATTGATGGTGAAGATACTAGAAAATAATTTATATTTTCAATAGTTAACATTGGGTTGCCACATATATGGACATTGTGCAGGATGAACTAATAATGACAGTTAAAATTGAGATCTCTTGTGCTAGGGTGGATGGAGTAACTTGTTAACTACAGTACTAAATGCAATAGATCATATTGAGAAAAGTCTTCTGTTGAAACACTTTAATATGTGCAGGCAAGATTCCAAGACTATCATACCTATCCCTGAAGTTGATGGATAGTGCAGACCTTTGTCTTTAAGATTGTCTTCTTGTAAAATGATGGAGAGAATAATCCTGAACAGACTCTAATGTTTGCATGGAGATCAGATGTTTCCCCAAAGGCAAAAGTATGTCTGACTGCATCATGAAATGCTTAGTGAATGATAATGAGAACTGTTGAATATTTATTAACTTATGTACTGCTATATGAAACTTGTATGATGGGTGTTAAATATCAGTGTGAGTGGTAGTGGACAGAGGGTTGCCAACCCTTCCTCCAACCTCAAGTATCACTTTTATTACAAAAACAACTTCTTGCTTCTTCTCACCTATTACTATGGTCCTTCCTATTCTGGAAGACAACAGTAGCTTAGATCTGCTCCTCATCAGACTAGCTTGCTGCAAGTTCATGTATTCTTTGATGTTTAATGCATTTTTTTTATATTTTTGAATGCTCTGAAGTACATTAACATTGCAGAGGCACTGCACAAACAAACCATATCTAGTGCACTGTTGATAAGTCTTATCAGTTACTTGGTTAATTGGGTTTTTAACCTCTCAACTACACAGTGGTCATTAAGACTGCATATTCACAATCAATCAAATTTACTTTAGTCACAAATATGTGCCTATAGGGTTTAAAGTAAACCAATGTCTATGTATATATACTGAGATATACACCCTCCACATACACTATTGCTCTTAAAAAACATACATCAAGAGAGATACTCATCAGAATATACAAAGTGTTGCTTATTGGTTGCTTGGTTAATGGAGGCTTAAAGCCTATTGACTATGTGAGTGTCATGTAGCCTCTTCACTACCAGTCAGGAATACTTTAATCCCTAAAATGTGGATTAAATTGACTTCTTGGCATGCAGTAAATACACTGAGAGACATACATAACAAATAACAAAAAAAGGCACAATACCGTGACTGGACGGTGACTGGACCATGATGGTCCAAGTTGGACCGAAACATCGTCGTAAGCTCCTCTCTTCTTACGTGTGGGTTATTGGTGTATAGAGCCATACACCTTACAGTACATATAGTGTATCTTGTGCTACTTATTAGTTGGTCTGTGTGTCAACACTTAGTGCTTTCTTTTTGTGTTTTTGAAGTACGTATGATTGTTGTCTTTGTTGCTTAAACAACATTATATATTTGGGCATTGTTTGCAATGACAAAGATTGGGCAATTTTGTGTGCTCTGTTCCCTTCCCTTCCCTCTCCTTCCACCTCTTTCCCTTCCTTAAGAAGGATGTGGTGCTAAGTATCTATGCTGCCCATATACAGGTCCTCCATCACAAATCCGGCATCACTGGGACCTGTAGTGTGCCGGATTACAGAGTGGTTAGGTTAGAATACACTTAATAAAATTAACCAAGTTGACTTACACAGTTCATTGAACATCAGCAAAAATCGAACATTTCCGCTACTTTGAGCTCAATTTCAAGGTACTTTTCGTCATGAAAGCAATCAAAATCATGTCTGTTTCTGTAAATATCTTCCATTCTATCAAATGAGTCCAAAAAATGAGAATACAACCATAAAAACCATACGAAAATATACTGCAAAGAGGCGGCTAATGTCTGAGAACTGAACTCCCTTATTTACGTCCATCTTTTTTATTTTTGTTGTATGTTAAGAAGCATCTTTCCGTCATACATTGCCCAAGTTTCAATGAGATAGCCCAACAAACAAACTAAGAAAAAAAAAAATATTTACCAAAAAATCATATATGGCAAGCCCAAGCCAGGTACTGGAAATAAGTCACTTTGTTTGACTTTTCTGGGTTATCCTAGGTTCTCTACACATACACTGCTATGTATGATAATCTATGTAACTGTATTTGTGTATACCTGAATAAACTTATTTACTTATAGTCTGTCAACTGAGTACAAGAAACTGCCCATTCACTTATTTCAACTACCAATAAAGTGGTCACAAATTGGCAATTTGGCCGATTTCACACAAATTTCAACAGATGCCAGTTTCAAAAAAGGGTCCAGAATAAACAATGCAGACATTCTGGCACTAAAATAAACATTTTCTCTGTTCATTAGTCATGGCTACAGGCCCCATCTTATATTACTCTTGCTTACCATTTGGAATTTTTATTCACAAAAAAAATAGAAGATTTACTGTTATGCAGACTGCTGCATTATTGTAATAATTGTATAAATAATGTCAAGCCATTCTTGACTCCGTATTGGAATTTGGACTGGCAGACGGACAGGTATTGGATGGTGGACGTCATTTGTTTTCGCTACTGTGAGCGCAATTTCAAGGTACTTTTCGTCATGAAAGCAATCAAAATCATATCTATTTCTGTAATATATCTTTCATTCTATCAAATGAGACCGAGAAAATGAGAATATAAACATAAAAAACATACAAAAATATACCACTAGCAGCCACTAATGGCTGAGAAGTGAACTCCGCTATTTATGGTCTGATTTCTTTCATTTTTGGTGTACGTTAAGAAGTATCTTTCCATCATACATTGCCCAAGTGTGAATAAGATAACCCAACAAACAACTGAGAAAATAATAATATAATAATAATCCTAGGTAGTAGGTTGGTAGACAGCAACTGTCCAGGGAGGTACTACTGTCCTGCCAAGTGAGTGTAAAACGAAAGCCTGTAATTGTTTTACATGATGGTAGGATTGCTGGTGTCTTTTGTCTGTCTCATAAACATGCAAGATTTCAGGTATGTCTTGCTACTTTACTTACACTTAAGTCACACTACACATACATGTACAAGCATATATATACACCCCCTCGGGTTTTCTTCTATTTTCTTACTAGTTCTTGTTCTTGTTTATTTTGTTATTGACTGTTCTTACTGCTGAACAGTGGTTAGTGCGATGAAGGTAGCGTAGGTAGCAATGATATGGCCGTGGACTAGTTTGGCTTTAATTGGGTAGGAGTGAGTACACAACGGGCAGTGTGAGGGAGTGACCGCAAGCCAGTCCGTGGAGGGGGAGCACTTGTGTCTATCAAGTCGGTCGGCCTAGGAGTGAGGGCGGATGGGCTCAGCCTCCCACTGACCTGAGTGAACCTACAGAGGGCAGCACCTAAATGCTGCGAAATATGAACTAGTCAGAGCAGACGGCTAGGCTGTGTGTTCTGACAGTACAGGCTGTCTACATTTGCTCGGCCACGCACCTCCGACAATAATGGTGGGCCCGCAGGTATAAAGGAATTACTTACACTAGCTACCCCAGAGAGGGACTGGCTTTCGCTCACTAGTAAATCAAAAAATGGACATAAAAATGCAAAAGGCAAAAAAAAACTCTCCCATCCAGAGGAAGAGAAAACTGGTTTGCCCGTGCTGTTTCATCGAGGAGAGAGTCCGGAGACGTCAGCACTGGAACTAAAATCTTCTATATACAGGTTGTCCGCAGGGCTGAACATCAGTTGACCACTCGTCTACAAACGTTGTTGCACCCTCACATCTGCAAACAATGACTGACAGTAGCATTTCCTAAGGTGTGACATGTGACTCAGAGGGCAGCACTGCCCTGACCGTAATACAGGCTCTTTTTTTTTATATAAAAACACTGGGTGCACATACCTACAATAATACTATATCCATGGAATTCATTACACTCTGGGTACCCTTCTAAAAGTATTTACATAATTACATGATGTTGTCCACCTTGACTCCATTATCGACTAGCTATACAATGTGTGTGCATTTATACCCATTTCTGCAAGCAAACAATTAGCATAACTAGCGTAGGAGTCAGACAAGTCAGTAGGTACGTCAATGTCACAGAAATGTACTGTTGTCCTGGGTCGCAGGCCATAAGTATGGAGCCTTACTGGGCCGTCTTCTGTACCAGTAGTAGTGGGAGAAGGGATAGATGGGTTGTCCCTAGCATTAGTCTGATTGTGGCGTTGCAACGCACGCGACTCCAGCTCTGCTTCGGCCTGTACATGGTCCACATACTTCATGTGATCAAGGTGGGCTTCCTTGATAGTTCCCATAGCAATCTCCCTCACCTCGAACTTATTGCCATGGAGCTGTCGTAGGACACGGTAAGGACCCACAAATTTTGGGACAAGTTTGTGCATACCTGGGGTCTGCACTAGGTTCAGCAACATAACTTTGCAACCTGGTTCCACTTTGCTTTCCTTGGCGCGGGCATTCCGCTCAGACGTGAACCTATCAGTAGCTTTCATAAGGTTCTCTCGTACCCGCTGGAAGACAAACTGCGTTGTCCGCATCTTTACTACACTGGGGTTATCAGTATCTTAAGTAGGTCTAGGTGGAGCAAACAGAATTTCATATGGTAAGCGCTTGTCATAGGCATACAAAGCAAAATGAGGTGTCTCACCGATCGAGCTGTTGAGGGAGGAATTTAATGTACACTGAACATCTGGGATAGCCTCATCCCATGTAGTACAACCTGGGTTAACGTACCCTGAGGCACCTCCAGGACTTCTTGGCGATTTGGTATGTTCAGCAAGACCATTCCTCGCAGGGTGGCGTGGAAGCTACTGGCACTTGGTGAATGATGAATCTGGAGCAAAGATCTGCATTATGCCATTTATAAACACAGAACCCATTGTCTGACAGAAGGACCACGTGGGCAACTATGACAAAGAACAACATGCTCACGGAAAGTATTAGCGACCGTATTCGTGAGCGGTTTTATCAGGAATGTACTAATTCACTGGTATGCACGCGCAGTTATCTACCATTACAAGCAGTGTCTTATTTCCCTTCTCCGAGGTCGAGAAGTTCGTCAACAAGTCACATGAATTTCTCTCCCAGGGCTCCTTTTGTAATGGGATACTTTAGAATGGGTTAGGACCTGTAATGGTACCCTTGAGTCTGTAGGCAAACAAGCACACTGTTGTACATTCTTGGCAATGTCCGCTGCCATATGTAGGCCAGAATATTTCATACGTTGCCTGTTTGATACTGCGACCTTGCCGGGGTGCGCTACACCTGGGACATCATGGATAACCTGAAAGTAGCGATGTATCATGGACTCAGGTATCAACCAGTTTGATATGGTCTGCCGGGTCCACCACTGTGCAAACACGGCACAGTACCCTTGGTTGACCACTAAATCCTTCGTGGAACGGGAGAATTGACCTGTAAGTCAACGTCCTCCTGGTCAGGAAACGAGAGTGAACTGGGACCACACAGGTCCTGTGTTGGGCTCTCTCGAGATCCCTCAACAGAGAATGAGTTGCCGACACTCAACGAATGCTATATCCTCGACAGGCATCAGCTACAACATTTTGCTGCCTGGGACCATAGCAAATTTTCAGGTTTGTAGTCATTGAACGTGAGCCAAGACCACCGAGCAATGGGCATTCCCGAGAGGTTCTTATTCGCAAAAGGCCAATAGGGGTTAAATGATCTGTGTAAATCTTGATAGGATAAAGATAATGATATCCCGAAAATGACTCAAGGCCCATACAATGGCTAAAAGCCTTCTAGCTCCGTCACTGAATAATTGACTTCCGCTTAGTAAGGACACGGCTAGCATAGGCAATAGGCTGTTTGCTTACCATTTAGATTCCTGTGACAAGACTGTGCAATCAAGGAATCTAAGGGTTTGGGGCTGTATGTTAACTTGTCTTAAGAATGACAAAAGCTCATTCCTGATCACAGACGTCCACTCAAAAGGGGCATCCCTTCTTGAGTAAGCGTGTCAGGGGTGCAGCAATGGTGGAGAAACCTGCGATAAAGGTGCGGTAGAAACCCGCCAGGCCTATGAAGGAACCGGACTGCAATCTGCCGTCCAGGGGTCCTGGGGAATTTCCTGCATGCCGAGATTTTAGACTCGTCCGTCCTTTATGCCATTCTGAGTCACTACGTGACCCAGAAATTTATTTCCTCCGGAGGAAATGACATTGGAGAGCCTTTACCTTAAGGTTTGCCTAGCTAGCCTGTCCAATAACCTGTCAATTTCTCGAGATGTACGGACATCTTGCGACATACTTGAGATAATCTAGGTAACCATGAGCGTGCCACCTAGGAGGGTATGGAAAATTGTCATACAAACGACTAAACCGTGATGGGTAATTTGCCGCGCAGCCGAAGGCATTGCCTCCTGAACGTGGTAATGACGCAGTTGGCATAGAGAAAGCGTCCAACTCTTTTGCTCTCATCATCGAGGGGGATCTGCCAGCACACTTGAAGCAAGATCAAGAGTTGATAAAGACCTTATTCTCGCGATGTTCTGCAACAGGTCGTTCAGAACTGGGCAATGGAAAGCGTCTGGGAGGTACAATGCATCAGTTTTCCTGTAATCGTTGATAAACAGGGCGCCAGGTTTCCTCCTTCATTGGGACCAGAATAAGGGGAGCATTCCACGGGGAAGTGGACTCCTCAATAACTCATCACGAGAATCCGTGTAATGAGTTCTTCGCGAAGACTCTTTTGCGCATGGGGCAGGCGATAAGCAGGTACATAAATGGGTTTAGTACCTTGTCAAGTGAAATACGGTGGAGAGATCAGGGGGTCCAAACCCATTGACTCACCATCAGTGCGACTCCAGAACGTGCACGATTAGAACTGGAGAAGTTTTGGGACCTCTTCAGGATAGTCCCTGGTCAAAGCTGATCCATCTTCCTGAACTGGCCGGGTGTTTGGAAGAGTCAGCAGCAGACTCGCCTGGGAAACTGCACTCACAAGGAAGTCACTGGGCTTCACCCTCCACTCTCACCCGGAGAGGGATCTGACAAGGTCGACAGTGAGGTATTTCTTCCACAGGGGGAAAGTTCTCGACTGTGCAATGTTGACAACAAGGACTTGCAACTTACCAACGTTGCACTGTGTGCAAGATGGTTCAAGGGAGAGGCCTTGACTCGGCCGTGTCGTTGTCAACCAGCACATGTCTCCTTCAAAAAGCACTGTCTCACGTACACCCGTAAGCAGAGTGAGCGAGTTAGAGCTGACAAAGTGACAGTCATACTTGTAAAAGCAGTACTCTGCACGCTGATGCCATGACACGATCAACAGTCGCCTGCCGACAGGGATAACTGTCGGCCTTGACACTGCTTTCTCTACAACAGCGTCAGAGTTAGAGAGAAGGTTAGACTGGGCGTCCCAGACTGGTTTCACCTGGTACTAAGCGCTGATGGCCAGGAGGTGACGGCAAGGCGAGCTCTACTACGAGGTCGAATCAGACAAGAGACTTACCCCGGGAGAAATGTGCTATGGAAACCACCGGTTTTCCCAAACGATTCCAGCACTGTGCATACTCTGAGACAAGAGTAGCACGTAGTGGATCCTAAGCGCGATCCCCAGAAAGGCACATCCACTCCTGTTGAATTCTGCTTTCCACTCCAGCTGGGATCTAAGCGGATCCTAAGGTCTGCCATGGTTTTGAGCCCATGAGCAAGTCACCATGAAAAACAATTCTATCTACACCAAGAATTTTGCAGACAGCTTGTGACCCCTGGACCGCAAATTCAACATTGTACTGCCTCACGAACGCGACAAGCGGATTACCTGAGACCTCCCAAGGTCTGAATGACAGACGGCTCTGTCAACATGGCTACGTGAAGGCCAATGTCTCAGAAAAGAGTGGAGCGGATAATGTTTACCACCGAAACCTGTATCCTAGGAAGAGCTGGACAGGCTTAGGTGGACAGTGGACTTGATGAGCGGTCCATACGGGTTGTCATACCGAACAGAAGGCATGACAGGCCGACAAATCCCCGGAGTCAGCAGCTTCTTGAGGCTCGACGCTTGTTGACGAGGCTTCGATCCTGGAAGGTACTGTACGAGTCTTGGCACAACTTCAGACAACTCTGTTTTCCCTCCACTGTCGCAAGGTATCACTGCCCAGGGCAGGGAATGCATTGCGGAAAGGACGGAATGCAGCGACTCCCGCAGGTACTATGTCTTTTGCTGGTTTTGCGATGCGCCTCTTTCCCCCCGAAACTATGGAAGGCTTCCCCTACACACGTGCATTGCGCGACGACGCTTGCTTCCACTCAGCTGACAGCATACTTCGCAGCTTGTGACACTCATGGAGGTATGACTGGAAGTATTGTGGTACATACAGACTCCCTCGCGAGACGAGCATGGGGACGGTGACGGTACTTTGATACTGAGCGTGGGGAGGTCATGGTTACTTTGATACTGATAGCGTGGGGATTGGTGATGGTTACTTTTGCGGGGACTTAGGTTTGTAACACTCCGATCGTTAGTGCCCGCATTTCACACGAAGTCCACAGTTGAAACAAGTCACCACGCGCTTAGTAGGTGAGGCTGGAGTGGTGTTTGCTGCGACGTTGTTGCCTTGTCCCAGGAAGTCGATGACTGCTTTTTTGTATGAGACTGACTGTTGTTACTTGGTCAATATTTTACTTGGCGAGTGTTAGTGGACTGGGGTTAGAAACTTTTGGGCTGGCTGTCTGACAGCAGCGGCAAAGTGACTTCCGGCTGGCGACCGCGGGGTTCACCGTGGACGGCGCTGCAAGGAATGGGTAAAGGAATCATCCGCAAAGCGACAAAAACCTAGCCATGCTCGGCAGGCGGCTTGAATCGCGTCAATGCATCATATGCACCCAGGACGTCGTGCTGAGGCCGAGTCCAGTGCATCAATGGCACCTCAGAGGTTTAGGGGGGGCCATCCCTCCGCATGATGCCTACAGCCAGCCTGGGGGATGATCGTCCTTCAGCTTTTAATACAGTGTCACCATTCACGCCACTTAGTGGAGCTGATGGCATCAGTAAAGTCTTTGCAGCGTTCTCCAAACCTGCAAATGCAAGCCAGGGGCTTTCGTGCGGTAATGACATTCGGCCAAGATGCTGGGAACGATGTCAATGTAATGGCGTTGGCGACTAATGCCAAAATAACGCCTAAATTCCTCCTTAAGCTCGGTCCCAAAACTGAATCTTACAAACCGCGACTGAGCTGCGCCAAAGGCACCTATATCATCCTGGGTGAGATCCACTGCTGCAACAGCAGCCACGAATGTACTGGTGCATCCATGGGACTTATCAAATAGGGCCTTAACAGTCGTCTCGACTGACTGCAGAGCCATGGCTCTAACCTATTTGAAACGAACCGGCAAAAAGAAGGGTTGGTATGGACGAGTAGCCGTCCCACTGGTGTCGAGACTTGAGCCACAAGTTACCAAATGTCACGGGGCTTCGATGCCCTGCCACGGTTCAACGCTTCTGAGGCACCATTGCTAGCATCAGCAGAACCGGACTAATGGTACAGCCACTGAGTGTCTAGTCATGATGTCATTGTTCAAGATGCAAGCAGGTCTACGAAGAGGTAACAGGTCATAGCAAGAATGGTATGCACTGGCTAGAAATTCAATCACAAGAGTCCAAGGGAACACAGCACCACGTTACTAGGTAAAACTGCTAGGTGATGAGAATTAATTTGAGCATAACAACAAAAAAAAAGTGGTACGCTCTGAAACACAAAATAATAGATGTATGCAAGAGAATGTAACTACAGGAAGTGCAGAAAATGAGGCTAAGGTGGTCAATATATTTCATCACCAGGAGCTGGCAACCAAAATTTATGAAAGGGAGTTGAACTGTGAACACTGGTACAAAAATTGCAACCAAAATTAAAATAAATCAGGTACTACACAACACTAAAACTGTGCTGCAAGCACAGTGTAAAAAATAGCTGCAGGTGCTGGAAGTTGCAAAATTGGAATGCAAAAAAAAAAGTGAAATCACTTGCCAAAGGAAGTTGACAGCAAAGATATCAGAGTAGGGATATTGCCAAAAATCACAGAAAAAAAAAAAAATACACTGTAAACAAGAAATTATATTGCACACAAAATAAAAATTAATAAAAATGCAAATTAGTAAATTCAAGAATAGGGCAAAGGTTTAACTGGGTTAGCAGGGGTACACTGGCAAAAGCAAAATTTCACATCTCTAGGTCAAAATAAATGAACTTCAACAAGTATAGTTTGTGTAATTAATGGTAAATAAGCAGGTTCCCAAAATGCACTCAATGACTTGGGTATACAAAATAGCAAAATGCAATGCCAATTGGTGAATACTCACAGATAAAACATAGAATATATGTAAAGGCATATAAAAGGGGAAGCAGAGAAAAGTGTAAATGGGCCAGGCAACAGATGTATCACTGCAGGTAAATAAACTAATACTTAAGTACTTGAAAGATTACACATATTAAGGAAAAAAAAACACACTAACAACAAAACATGGCAGGGTTGTCCACAATCTGTACTAACTTGCAGGGTACAACTACAAAACTAAATCACAACAGGACTTACTTGCAAACTGTGTGTGAGAGGTAAATTGTATAATGGTTAACCCTGAACAATTTAAATCAAGATCTGAGGTGCAAGATGCAGAATAAATACTGAAATTTTAAAATGTGGGTGGTGCAAAATAAATGTACAAAATATAAGTAGCTGTGGGAATAAGTGGCAATATGTACACTGAAAGACTAAACGCGAGAACAATTTACTGAAGTATGGCTTCATAACTGTAACTGTATTGGTGCAGGACAGTTTAAATATTCACAAATATTAGGAAATGCTAGGGTAAGTCACTGTTTACTTAACTTTGAGGCAGAGATGGACGAAGGTACAGGGTGCTGTCAGGGTCCTGAAACTTTCAGTGCTGCTCTAGTAACACTACACGCCTCGTAGCATTTGTATACTGCAAAGGGCTTCAATTCGTATGAAAAATTACCAGAATGGACTTGGGAAGAACAGGAAAGACCGTGGTTACTCGTGGAGGGTATAAATATGAGAGAAACGTGGCTAACTCAGCATGAGCCACAGCTGTGCATGGTTTTTTACACTGGCAAGCGTGTCTGGGGCGCGCTGAACTGACGCAGCTTCAGCACACGGAGAACAAAACATTTACATGCCTACTCGAACGTGCTAAAAACAAGCTTAAGTGAAACTATGAACTGGGACGAGTATAGTTTTAAACTGTAACAAATCAATGGGACAACAAACTGGTGATGAACTGGGAAATGTAACAGCAAGGGAAAGAAAAAATTTAACTGGGCAACACAAAAACAAAAGCTGCACTGGCTGGAGATACGTAGACGCTGAGTATGTAGACACAAATGATGAGTCACGAGCTGCTGTAGACGGCGTGGGGCTGAACTGAGCTGGCTTAGGGCTAAGCCAACTTGTGTTCCCACATGGTTAAGCCATAGAACTTCTTGGAGAAACTGGGAAGACACAACACAACATGACGGCGAGAATGGACGTCGTTGCGTAGCATAGAGCTGTAGAGGAGGCTGTTGGTTTTACACACTGATGTTGGGGTATAAACCAACCCCAGAGCTGCCGTCGTGGTCACGCGTGGAGCCAATGAAGCCAACACACTAAACGACCTCACCTCTACTTTCTCTTGTAGCTGAGAAAGGGGGTAGGGAACGCTGTAGGAGGCAGGAGAATGTGCTGGAGAGTGTTGAAGGCTGTAGAGAGGGTGATGAGGTGAACACTGACTGCTAAGGCTGGAAGATGACGCCGTGATGCCCAATTGTCCATATTTTGTGGGAAAAATCTAGGACGAAGATCTATCTCGAGGCCCCATCAAGACGTGGGGAGTAACAGATAACCTTTAGGCAGCAGGTTGCGTTTGGATGACGAACGGTATTGAATGTTGACTGGCGTCGACCGATGGTTTGACCCCTCCACCCTGAAGAGGCTCAACAATGCCGTTGACTTCCGCGTCCCACGGTTATTGCGTGGTTCTTATGCTGAAACAGCGGTTTTAGTGCCGAGAAGTAGTGTAGGTAAGCAATGATAACGGCCGTGGACTAGTTTGGCTTAATTGGTAGGAGTGAGTACACAATGGACAGTGTGAGGGAGTGACCGCAAGCCTGTCCGTGGAGGGGGAGCACATTGTGTCTATCAGTCGGTCGGCCCTAGGAGTGAGGGCAGATGGGGCTCAGCCTCCCACTGACCTGAGTGACCTACAGAGGGCAAGCACTAAATGCAGTGAAATAATGAACTAGTCAGAGCAGATGGCTAGGCTGTTGTGATCTGACAGTACAGGCTTGTCTACAATTTCCCTCTTATCTCCATGGGAAGTGAACATAATTCTTCCTCCGTAAGCTATGCAGTTGTAAGAGGCGACTAAAATGCCAAGAAGCAAGGGCTAGTAACCCCTTCACTCCTGTATATATTACTAATGTAAAAAGGAGTAACTTGTGTTTTTCCTTCGGGGCCACCCAACCCTAGGTGGGATAACGGCCGTGGTGTTGAAAGAAAGAAATAAAAATAAAAATAATAATAATAATAATAATAATGTCTTTATTTACTACATGTACAAGGTATACAGGCTTAGCTGACATCAGTGACATACTAACTGTAATAGAAAGCCGCTTGTTATGCTGAGTATTTTCAAGAAAATTCAGGGGGGGGGGGGGGGGGGGGGGGGGGGGGGTCAGTGTCCCAGATAAACACCCATACCTAGTCGGCTAACAACCCAGGTACCCATTTACTGATGGGTAAACATAGACAACAGGTGTAAAGAAATACGCCTAAAGTTTTGGTACCCTGGCTGGAATCGAATATTTACCAAAAATCATATATGGCTAGCCCAAGCCAGGTACCAAAAATAAGCCATGTTGACTTTTTTGGGTTATCCTGGGTTCTCTACACATATGCGGCTATGTTGTATAATCTATATAGAGAAAATAACTTTTGTTTCAGAGTTTATGGTGCAGTACGAGTGTATATCACAGTTAGCCCTGTACTACACTCCGTTTTCTCTAATATAAGCCCCATGACAGGGATAGGAGAATGGTATTTGTTTACCATATCCTCTTCATACCTCCGTCAAACTGCTCGGTGTTATGCCGAAATAATATTCATTTCTGGAGTATTTAACATGTTATATGTTATTTATATTGTTTCTTATGTCATATTAGATCAATTGTGATAGGAAAAAAAGCTGTAGTGCTCATGGCAACCGACAGTGGCTTCAAAGCCACCTTATCGTTAATGGGTAATGTACTGTGTAGGTGCTTTACATAATGAGAAGCATTTCTTTTATTCATTGGAACCATGGCTAGGGCTAAAAGTAAGCAGGTTAAAACAATAAATGGAGAAAAAGAAATTGGAATGACTTATGCAGCAAGTAGCGCCACCAAACAGTACCAGCAGGTTGGTGTGGTGACCCTGGAAATTTGAAATTATGCTAGCCAAAATTAGTGCCGAATAACTGAAGGAACCGAATAACTGATTGCCGGATTTGTGATGGCGGACCTGTACTTATATGGTTACTGTATAACTCCTATGGATTGAAAGCTTCCCTGTGAATATAAAAATACTATAATCATATTCAGCAAATTATCTTAATTTTTATTTTGTGTGAGTAGATCACAACCATCTATTCTTCTAGAGGCTGACCTTTTTTACATTGGCTTTTCCCACCAAGGCAGGGTGGCCCGAAAAAGAAAAACTCCCATAATCATTCACTCCATCACTGTCTTGCCAGAGGCATGCTGACACTACAGTTATAAACCTGCAACATTAACACCCCTCTTTCAGAGTGCCAGTACTGTACTTCACATCTCCATCCTCTCTAGATATCCAAACCATCTCAATAACCCCTCCTCAGCCCTCTGCATAATAGTTTTGGTAATTCCGCACCTCCTCCTAATCTCCAAACTACGGATTCTCTGCATTATATTCACACTACACATTGCCCTCAGACATGACATCTCCACTGCCTCAAGCCTTCTCCTTGTTGCAACATTCATCACTCATGCCTCACACCCATACAAAAGCATTGGTATAATTATACTCTCATACATTCCCCTCTTTGCTTTCATGGATAAAGTTCTTTGCCTCCATAGACTCCTCAGTGCACCACTCGCCTTTTTCCCCTCGTCAATTCTACGATTCACCTCATCGTTCGTGGACCCATCTGCTGACATGTCCACTCCCAAATATCTGAATACAGTGGACCCCTGCATACCGGACGCCTTGCATAACGGACAATCCGCATACCGGACGCTTTGATCGCTAAAATTTTGCCCCGCAACTGCCTACTGCCCAAAAACCCGCTCACGCCCTTATGTTCGCCGAGACCGCGTCCAATGTGCGGCTGAGCCAGCCTCATATGTTCCGCCTTGGCATTGTTTACACCAGCCAGCCTCCGCGGTAAACATTCAAAGCATACAATCGGATATTTCGTGTTATTCCAGTGTTTTCGGTGCGTTTCTGGAAAATAAGTGACCATGGGCCCCAAGAAAGCTTCATAGTTCCAACCCTAACAGCAATAAGGGTTAGAATTCCTATAGAAAATGAAGAAAGAGATCATTGATAGTATGAAAGTGATGCGTATCACCCGACCTGGTCAGGTTGTACAAGAAACCCAAATCAACCATCTCTACTATTTGTGGGCAATCAGAAAGGCAATCAAGAAGCTGTTCTTGCCAAAGGTTAACTGTTTTTCGAACATAAGAGCGCAAGTGATGGAAGATGTTGAGAGACTCTTATGGTGTGGATAAATGAAAAACAGCTAGCAGGAGATAGCTGTCTCTCAGCGTCATAAAGCGAAAAGGCTAGGAATTGCATGAGGATTTATCTAAAAAAAGGCCTGCAACTAGTGATGATGTGAGTGAATTTAAGGCCAGCAAAGGTTTGGTTTGAGATATTAAGAAGCGTAGGGGCAAACATAGTGTGATAACGGCATGTGAGCTGCCAGTTCGGACCACAAAGCGGCAGAAAAATATGTGCAGGAATTCAAGGAGTACATAGAAACTGAAGGACTGAAACCTGAACAAGTGTTTAATTGTGATGAAACAGGCTGTTCTGGAAGAAAATGCCAAGCAGGGACCAGCATTTACTCAGGAGGAAAAGGCACTCCCAGGACGATAGAGCCTTGAAAGACAGGCTTACTTTGTTGATGTGTGCCTATGCTAACTGGAGATTGCAAGTTAAGCCTTTATTAGTGTATCACTCTGAAACTCCCAGAGACATTCAGCAAAAGAATGTCCCTCAGGATTAATTTGTGTGTGCTGTGCGAGATCAAACAGTAAGGCCTGGGTCACAAGGGCTTTTTTCTATAACTGGTTACACCATGCATTTGCCCCCAAATGTCAAAGATTTACCCTAACTGAAAAGAAATTGAGAACTTAAGTGCCTCCTGGTGTTAGACAATGCCCTGGTCATCCTACAGACGTGGCAGAGCGACTTATGGGGACATGAGCTTCATTAAGGTAGAAGTTTTTGCCTCAATACCACTCCTCTCCTCAGCCCATGGACCAGGCAGGTCATTTCCAACTTCAAGAAACTGTACACAAAAGCTATGTTTCAAAGTGGCTTTGAAGTGACCACAGACACTCGATTGACTTCTAAAAGAGTTTTGAAGGATCACTTTAATATCCTCAATTGTGTAAACCTTACAGGAACGGCCTTGGTAGGGAGTGACTAAAGAACCTTGAACTCTGCTGGGAAGAAACTGTGGCCAAATGTGTAGACAAAAGGGATTTTGAAGTTTGAGCTAACCCCTGAGAGGAGTATACCAGTTGAGGATTCAATTGTGGCATTTGGGAAGTCCTTGGGGTGGAAGGTTAGTGGGGAGGATGTGGAAGAGTTGGTGAGGAGTACCATGGAACAAACCACTGATGAGCTATAGATCAACTTCCAAGAGCAAGATCCAACCTGGGGAAACTTGTTCAAAGGAGGGGAGAGAGAATTGAAGGATTGCCTACTTCAAAATTAAGGAAATGTGTGCAAAATGGGCTTAAGGCAAACCTTTTTGATGAAAATCACCCTCACACAGCTATTGCAAGCCGTGCTGTGACTGTTACAATGACAATGTTGTGGACCACTTTAGACAAATCATAAAGGAAGAGAGGTACTGCACTATGGACATATAGTTTTGTGCGAAAAGAAGGTCCAGTGACTCGAAGCTGTCCTAGTGCTTAAAAAAAAGAAGGGAAGTAACCCCAGAAATTAGGACTTGGCCACTCAAGTCTTAATGGAAGGGGCTTCCCCTTCTAAACACTAACACTCTCTCTCCCCTCCTCCCATCCCATCATCATCACCAGATCTCATAAAAGTAAGTGTCATTAATTGTGCATGCCTTTTTCAGTTTGCGTGTAACTAAAATTACATTTCAATGTGTGTAAAAAAAATTTTTTTCATACTTTGTGTCATGCACGATAAATTTTAATTCCATTATTTCTTATGGGGAAAATTCATTCACATACCGAACATTTCGCATAACAGCCAGCCCTCATGCACGGATTAAGGTCGCTATGCGGGGGTCCACTGTACATTCACCTCCTCCATACTCTCTCCCTCCAATCTGACATCCAGTCTTCCATTACCAATAGCACAAACGTCCCATATCATAAAAATCTTTGAAAGGGTTCTAAGAAGCAAGATCACCACCCATCTAGATACCCCTCAGTTACACAACCTAGGGCAGCATGGGTTTAGAGCAGGTCGCTCCTGTCTGTCCCAACTACTGGACCACTACGACAAGGTCCTGGATGCTCTAGAAGACAAACAGAATGCAGATGTAATATACACAGACTTTGCAAAAGCCTTTGACAAGTGTGACCATGGTGTAATAGTGCACAAAATGCGTGATAAAGGAATAACAGGAAAAGTCAGTTGATGGATCTATAATTTCCTAATAAATAGAACACAAAGAGTAGTAGTCAACAGAGTAAAGTCTGAGGTGGCTATGGTGAAAAGCTCTGTTCCACAAGGCACAGTACTTGCCCCCATCTTGTTCCTCATCCTCATATTGGAAAAAACGGATATAAGCCAGTGCAGTGCCTTCCTTTGCAGAAGACACCTGTATTTGCATGACAGTGCCCTCCATTGAAGATACTGAAAGACTCCAGGCAGACATCAGCCAAATCTTTAAATGGGCCGCAGAAAACAATATGAAGTTCAATGATGAGAAATTCCAATTACAGTGGACCCCCGGTTTGCGATATTAATCCGTTCCTGAGAGCTCATCGTAAACCAAAATTATCACAAGCCGAATCAATTTTCCCCATAAGAAATAACGGAAATCAAATTAATCCATGCAAGACACCCAAAAGTATGAAAAAAAAATTTTTTTTACCAAATAAAATATTAATTTTAATACACACAAATTGACACTTACCTTTATTGAAGATCTGGTGATGATTGATGGGATGGGAGGAGGGGAGAGTGTTGATGGTTTTAGTGTTTAGAAGGGGAATCCCCTTCCATTAGGACTTGAGGTAGCAAGTCCTTTTCCGGGGTTACTTCCCTTCTTTTAATGCCACTAGGACCAGCTTGAGAGTCACTGGACTTCTGTCGCACAACATATCTGTCCATAGAGGCCTGGACCTCTCATTCCTTTATGGTTCACAACATTGTCATTGTAATAGTTACCTGCACAGCTTGCAATAGCTGTGTGAGAAAGGTGGAGTTTTAGGAAGAGAGAGGGGGGGATAAAGGCTTTGCACTTCAAGCCACTTTGCACACATTTCCTTAATCTTTGAAGTAGGCAACTTCCTCGATTTCTCTCTCCCCTCCTCCGAAGCAGTGTCCTCAGATCTGGCCTCTTGATGTTGAAGATGATCTAGCAGCTCATCAGTGGTTAGTTCGTCATTGTCCTCCTCCATCAACTCTTCCACATCTTCCCCACAAACCTCCAACCCCAAGGACTTCCCCCAATGCCACACAGGATTCCTCCTGCTGGCATACACTTTCTCAGGTTAGCCTCCAAATCCTCAAATCCCTTTGTCCTACACATTCTGGCCGACAAGTTTTTTCCCAAGCAGAGTTCAAGGTCCTCTAGTCCACTTCCTCCCAGCCTTACTTTATAAAGGTTTATACAATTGAGGATATTTAAGTGATCCTCCAGAACTCCTTTTAGAGCAATCAAGTGTCTGTGGTCACTTCAAGAGCACTTTTTGAAACAGCTTTTGGTAACAATTTCTTGAAGTTTGGGGAAATACCTGCATGGTCCATGGGCTGCAGGAGAATAGTGGGTATAGAGGCAAAAACTTGACCTTAATGAAGCTCATGTTTCATTGAAAGTTGCTCTGCCAAGTTCTGATGGATGACCAGGGGCATTGTCTAATACCAGGAGGCCACTTTAAGGTCTTATTCTTTCAATTAGGTAATTTTTTCACATGGGGGGCAAATGCAATGTTTAACCCAGTCATAGAAACATCCCTAAGTGACCCCATGCCTTACTGTTTGCCCTCCACAGCAACACACAAATTAGCCTTGAGGACATTCTTTTTGCCTGAACATTCTGGAGTTTCTGAGTGATACACCAATAAAGGCTTCAACTTGCAATCACCACTAGCATTAGCACAGAATAAAAGAGTAAGCCTGTCCATCCATATGCTTATGTCCTGGGGAGTGCCTTTTCCTCCCCAGTAATGTAAGGTCCTGCTTGGACAATTTCTCTTCTTCGCAAAACAGGCCTGTTTCAATCGCAATTAAGCACTTGTTTCAGGTTTCAAGTCTTCACTGTCTATGTAATCCTTAATTCCTTACATATGTTTCAGCTGCTTTGTCCCAAACTGCAGCCTCACCATGCCTAATCACACTATGTATGCCGTCTACGAATCTTAACCCCTTTGACTGTTTTCGACGTATAAATACGTCCTTACGAGCCAATTTTACTGACGTGTTTATTATTTATTTATTTATTTAGAAATTTTAGCATACATACAGAGGTACAAAAAATACAGGTAAGAGGGCAGCATGCCAAAAGCCATTAATTATGCATAGCATTATGGGGCTGGCTAATATTAACTTAAGATTAACTAAGCAATGATGAGATTCAGTGATAAGACATTATTGTAAACAGATAACTATAAGGCACAAAAGAAGTATTACAAATACAGGTCATATTTTGCATGCATTGCTGTTCATTCAGTAGAATGGAGTATTCTGGGTTAGGTAGTGTATTTTAAAAAATATAACAAAAGTTAGATTGGTCCTAGGTTTAACATTTATCTGGATATAATTGTGAGTAACATTTGGATATACAATTTATAAGGTTCAGTTATTCCAGTATTTTTTGGTTTTGAGTGAGTAAGTGAACTTTGAAAGAGACTTGAATTTATAAACAGTAGTGTTTTCTTTTATATTTACAGGTAATGAATTCAGATTTTAGGCCTTTTATAGTGCATTGAGTTGGGGCATGAGCGGGTGAGATGGACACATGAACATCAAAGAGTGATCTGTGCCTTGTGTTATGTTCATTGTTCTGTTGAGTTGGCAAGGAGAATGTTTGAGGGGAGGTTAATATCAGAGTTAAGTGTTCTATGTATTAATATGAGGGGGGGGGGAGGTGGGGATCCCACCACCTACATTCATAAAATACATTCATCAACTTAATCAGTGATTTGAATAAGGTGTAGTGTGATGCCAGTAGTGAGACTATGTTATCCTTCTACCTGCCGCACCTTTTGATGGGTCATTCGAGTCAGAGATGGTTCATTGTTGTTGACCCCATGCACAAAAACTCAATTCCCTAGGTGAGATAGGGGTAAATAAGAGAATGATAAAGGCCAGAGGGTGACTGAGGTGAACAAGTACTGTACTATACCAATAATTCTATCCGCTTCAATCAAGTCAGGAGAAAGCTGGTATGCCACACATGTGAAGAATGGGTTCTGTGGGCCAGTGTGCACCACATAAAAAAAAATCCTGCAGCACACATTGCGTAATGAGAAAAAAAAAACTGATCGTTTTTTTGGATAAAACGCCGACTTTGAGGTGGTATTTTCGTATAGTATTTATCGTTGTATTCCGCGTTTTCATGGTCTAGGTGATAAACTGAAAACATATTACAGAAATAGAGATGATTTTTCATTACTTTGACAATGAAAAAAAGACTGACAGTACATTTCCTAAGGTGTGACATGATGACCCAGAGGCAGCACTGCCCGACCGTAATACAGGCACTTTTTTTTGTATTTTATATAACAACACTGGGTGCACATACCTACAATAATACTATATCCATGGAATTCATACACTCTGGGTACCCTTCTAAAGGTATTTACATATACATGATGTTTGTCCAACCTTGACTCCATTACGATCTAGCTATACAATGTGTGTGCATTTATAAACCCATTCTCTGCAAGCAAACAATTAGCATAACTAACAAGCGATTTAGGATCGACAAGTCAGTAGGTACTCAATGTCAGCACAGAAATGTACTGTTGTCCTGGGTCCGCAGGCCATAAGTATGGAGCCTTACTGGGCGTCTTCTGTACCAGTAGTATGGGAGAAGGGATAGATGGGGTTTTGTTCCCTAGCATAGTCTATTGTGGCGTTTGCAACGCACGCACTCCAGCTCTGCTCGGCCTGTACATGGTCCACATACTTCATGTGATCAAGGTGGGCTTCCTTGATATTTTCCCAAAGCAATCTCCCACAAACCTCGAACTATTGCCACGGAGCTTGTCGTAGGACACGGTAAGGACCCCACAAATTTTGGGACAAGTTTTGTGCATACCTGGGGTCTGCACTAGGTTCAGCAACATAACTTTGCAACCTGGTCCACTTTGCGTTCCCTTGGCGCGGCATTCCGCTACGAACGTGAACCTATCAGTAGCTTTCATAAGGTTCTCTCGTACCCCCCGCCGGAAGACAAACGCGTTGTCCGCAGCTTTACTACACTGGGTTATCAAGTATCTTAAGTAGGTCTATGTGAGCAAAACAGAATTTCATAGGTAGCGCCATGTCATAGCATACAAAGCAATGAGGTGTCCTCACGATCGAGCTGTTGAGGGAGGAATTTAATGTACACTGAACATCTGGGATAGCCTCATCCCATGTAGTACAACCTGGGTTAACGTACCCTGAGGCACCTCCAGGACTTCTTGGCGATTTGGTATGTTCAGCAAGACCATTCCTCGCAGGGTGGCGTGGAAGCTACTGGCACTTGGTGAATGATGAATCTGGAGCAAAGATCTGCATTATGCCATTTATAAACACAGAACCCATTGTCTGACAGAAGGACCACGTGGGCAACTATGACAAAGAACAACATGCTCACGGAAAGTATTAGCGACCGTATTCGTGAGCGGTTTTATCAGGAATGTACTAATTCACTGGTATGCACGCGCAGTTATCTACCATTACAAGCAGTGTCTTATTTCCCTTCTCCGAGGTCGAGAAGTTCGTCAACAAGTCACATGAATTTCTCTCCCAGGGCTCCTTTTGTAATGGGATACTTTAGAATGGGTTAGGACCTGTAATGGTACCCTTGAGTCTGTAGGCAAACAAGCACACTGTTGTACATTCTTGGCAATGTCCGCTGCCATATGTAGGCCAGAATATTTCATACGTTGCCTGTTTGATACTGCGACCTTGCCGGGGTGCGCTACACCTGGGACATCATGGATAACCTGAAAGTAGCGATGTATCATGGACTCAGGTATCAACCAGTTTGATATGGTCTGCCGGGTCCACCACTGTGCAAACACGGCACAGTACCCTTGGTTGACCACTAAATCCTTCGTGGAACGGGAGAATTGACCTGTAAGTCAACGTCCTCCTGGTCAGGAAACGAGAGTGAACTGGGACCACACAGGTCCTGTGTTGGGCTCTCTCGAGATCCCTCAACAGAGAATGAGTTGCCGACACTCAACGAATGCTATATCCTCGACAGGCATCAGCTACAACATTTTGCTGCCTGGGACCATAGCAAATTTTCAGGTTTGTAGTCATTGAACGTGAGCCAAGACCACCGAGCAATGGGCATTCCCGAGAGGTTCTTATTCGCAAAAGGCCAATAGGGGTTAAATGATCTGTGTAAATCTTGATAGGATAAAGATAATGATATCCCGAAAATGACTCAAGGCCCATACAATGGCTAAAAGCCTTCTAGCTCCGTCACTGAATAATTGACTTCCGCTTAGTAAGGACACGGCTAGCATAGGCAATAGGCTGTTTGCTTACCATTTAGATTCCTGTGACAAGACTGTGCAATCAAGGAATCTAAGGGTTTGGGGCTGTATGTTAACTTGTCTTAAGAATGACAAAAGCTCATTCCTGATCACAGACGTCCACTCAAAAGGGGCATCCCTTCTTGAGTAAGCGTGTCAGGGGTGCAGCAATGGTGGAGAAACCTGCGATAAAGGTGCGGTAGAAACCCGCCAGGCCTATGAAGGAACCGGACTGCAATCTGCCGTCCAGGGGTCCTGGGGAATTTCCTGCATGCCGAGATTTTAGACTCGTCCGTCCTTTATGCCATTCTGAGTCACTACGTGACCCAGAAATTTATTTCCTCCGGAGGAAATGACATTGGAGAGCCTTTACCTTAAGGTTTGCCTAGCTAGCCTGTCCAATAACCTGTCAATTTCTCGAGATGTACGGACATCTTGCGACATACTTGAGATAATCTAGGTAACCATGAGCGTGCCACCTAGGAGGGTATGGAAAATTGTCATACAAACGACTAAACCGTGATGGGTAATTTGCCGCGCAGCCGAAGGCATTGCCTCCTGAACGTGGTAATGACGCAGTTGGCATAGAGAAAGCGTCCAACTCTTTTGCTCTCATCATCGAGGGGGATCTGCCAGCACACTTGAAGCAAGATCAAGAGTTGATAAAGACCTTATTCTCGCGATGTTCTGCAACAGGTCGTTCAGAACTGGGCAATGGAAAGCGTCTGGGAGGTACAATGCATCAGTTTTCCTGTAATCGTTGATAAACAGGGCGCCAGGTTTCCTCCTTCATTGGGACCAGAATAAGGGGAGCATTCCACGGGGAAGTGGACTCCTCAATAACTCATCACGAGAATCCGTGTAATGAGTTCTTCGCGAAGACTCTTTTGCGCATGGGGCAGGCGATAAGCAGGTACATAAATGGGTTTAGTACCTTGTCAAGTGAAATACGGTGGAGAGATCAGGGGGTCCAAACCCATTGACTCACCATCAGTGCGACTCCAGAACGTGCACGATTAGAACTGGAGAAGTTTTGGGACCTCTTCAGGATAGTCCCTGGTCAAAGCTGATCCATCTTCCTGAACTGGCCGGGTGTTTGGAAGAGTCAGCAGCAGACTCGCCTGGGAAACTGCACTCACAAGGAAGTCACTGGGCTTCACCCTCCACTCTCACCCGGAGAGGGATCTGACAAGGTCGACAGTGAGGTATTTCTTCCACAGGGGGAAAGTTCTCGACTGTGCAATGTTGACAACAAGGACTTGCAACTTACCAACGTTGCACTGTGTGCAAGATGGTTCAAGGGAGAGGCCTTGACTCGGCCGTGTCGTTGTCAACCAGCACATGTCTCCTTCAAAAAGCACTGTCTCACGTACACCCGTAAGCAGAGTGAGCGAGTTAGAGCTGACAAAGTGACAGTCATACTTGTAAAAGCAGTACTCTGCACGCTGATGCCATGACACGATCAACAGTCGCCTGCCGACAGGGATAACTGTCGGCCTTGACACTGCTTTCTCTACAACAGCGTCAGAGTTAGAGAGAAGGTTAGACTGGGCGTCCCAGACTGGTTTCACCTGGTACTAAGCGCTGATGGCCAGGAGGTGACGGCAAGGCGAGCTCTACTACGAGGTCGAATCAGACAAGAGACTTACCCCGGGAGAAATGTGCTATGGAAACCACCGGTTTTCCCAAACGATTCCAGCACTGTGCATACTCTGAGACAAGAGTAGCACGTAGTGGATCCTAAGCGCGATCCCCAGAAAGGCACATCCACTCCTGTTGAATTCTGCTTTCCACTCCAGCTGGGATCTAAGCGGATCCTAAGGTCTGCCATGGTTTTGAGCCCATGAGCAAGTCACCATGAAAAACAATTCTATCTACACCAAGAATTTTGCAGACAGCTTGTGACCCCTGGACCGCAAATTCAACATTGTACTGCCTCACGAACGCGACAAGCGGATTACCTGAGACCTCCCAAGGTCTGAATGACAGACGGCTCTGTCAACATGGCTACGTGAAGGCCAATGTCTCAGAAAAGAGTGGAGCGGATAATGTTTACCACCGAAACCTGTATCCTAGGAAGAGCTGGACAGGCTTAGGTGGACAGTGGACTTGATGAGCGGTCCATACGGGTTGTCATACCGAACAGAAGGCATGACAGGCCGACAAATCCCCGGAGTCAGCAGCTTCTTGAGGCTCGACGCTTGTTGACGAGGCTTCGATCCTGGAAGGTACTGTACGAGTCTTGGCACAACTTCAGACAACTCTGTTTTCCCTCCACTGTCGCAAGGTATCACTGCCCAGGGCAGGGAATGCATTGCGGAAAGGACGGAATGCAGCGACTCCCGCAGGTACTATGTCTTTTGCTGGTTTTGCGATGCGCCTCTTTCCCCCCGAAACTATGGAAGGCTTCCCCTACACACGTGCATTGCGCGACGACGCTTGCTTCCACTCAGCTGACAGCATACTTCGCAGCTTGTGACACTCATGGAGGTATGACTGGAAGTATTGTGGTACATACAGACTCCCTCGCGAGACGAGCATGGGGACGGTGACGGTACTTTGATACTGAGCGTGGGGAGGTCATGGTTACTTTGATACTGATAGCGTGGGGATTGGTGATGGTTACTTTTGCGGGGACTTAGGTTTGTAACACTCCGATCGTTAGTGCCCGCATTTCACACGAAGTCCACAGTTGAAACAAGTCACCACGCGCTTAGTAGGTGAGGCTGGAGTGGTGTTTGCTGCGACGTTGTTGCCTTGTCCCAGGAAGTCGATGACTGCTTTTTTGTATGAGACTGACTGTTGTTACTTGGTCAATATTTTACTTGGCGAGTGTTAGTGGACTGGGGTTAGAAACTTTTGGGCTGGCTGTCTGACAGCAGCGGCAAAGTGACTTCCGGCTGGCGACCGCGGGGTTCACCGTGGACGGCGCTGCAAGGAATGGGTAAAGGAATCATCCGCAAAGCGACAAAAACCTAGCCATGCTCGGCAGGCGGCTTGAATCGCGTCAATGCATCATATGCACCCAGGACGTCGTGCTGAGGCCGAGTCCAGTGCATCAATGGCACCTCAGAGGTTTAGGGGGGGCCATCCCTCCGCATGATGCCTACAGCCAGCCTGGGGGATGATCGTCCTTCAGCTTTTAATACAGTGTCACCATTCACGCCACTTAGTGGAGCTGATGGCATCAGTAAAGTCTTTGCAGCGTTCTCCAAACCTGCAAATGCAAGCCAGGGGCTTTCGTGCGGTAATGACATTCGGCCAAGATGCTGGGAACGATGTCAATGTAATGGCGTTGGCGACTAATGCCAAAATAACGCCTAAATTCCTCCTTAAGCTCGGTCCCAAAACTGAATCTTACAAACCGCGACTGAGCTGCGCCAAAGGCACCTATATCATCCTGGGTGAGATCCACTGCTGCAACAGCAGCCACGAATGTACTGGTGCATCCATGGGACTTATCAAATAGGGCCTTAACAGTCGTCTCGACTGACTGCAGAGCCATGGCTCTAACCTATTTGAAACGAACCGGCAAAAAGAAGGGTTGGTATGGACGAGTAGCCGTCCCACTGGTGTCGAGACTTGAGCCACAAGTTACCAAATGTCACGGGGCTTCGATGCCCTGCCACGGTTCAACGCTTCTGAGGCACCATTGCTAGCATCAGCAGAACCGGACTAATGGTACAGCCACTGAGTGTCTAGTCATGATGTCATTGTTCAAGATGCAAGCAGGTCTACGAAGAGGTAACAGGTCATAGCAAGAATGGTATGCACTGGCTAGAAATTCAATCACAAGAGTCCAAGGGAACACAGCACCACGTTACTAGGTAAAACTGCTAGGTGATGAGAATTAATTTGAGCATAACAACAAAAAAAAAGTGGTACGCTCTGAAACACAAAATAATAGATGTATGCAAGAGAATGTAACTACAGGAAGTGCAGAAAATGAGGCTAAGGTGGTCAATATATTTCATCACCAGGAGCTGGCAACCAAAATTTATGAAAGGGAGTTGAACTGTGAACACTGGTACAAAAATTGCAACCAAAATTAAAATAAATCAGGTACTACACAACACTAAAACTGTGCTGCAAGCACAGTGTAAAAAATAGCTGCAGGTGCTGGAAGTTGCAAAATTGGAATGCAAAAAAAAAAGTGAAATCACTTGCCAAAGGAAGTTGACAGCAAAGATATCAGAGTAGGGATATTGCCAAAAATCACAGAAAAAAAAAAAAATACACTGTAAACAAGAAATTATATTGCACACAAAATAAAAATTAATAAAAATGCAAATTAGTAAATTCAAGAATAGGGCAAAGGTTTAACTGGGTTAGCAGGGGTACACTGGCAAAAGCAAAATTTCACATCTCTAGGTCAAAATAAATGAACTTCAACAAGTATAGTTTGTGTAATTAATGGTAAATAAGCAGGTTCCCAAAATGCACTCAATGACTTGGGTATACAAAATAGCAAAATGCAATGCCAATTGGTGAATACTCACAGATAAAACATAGAATATATGTAAAGGCATATAAAAGGGGAAGCAGAGAAAAGTGTAAATGGGCCAGGCAACAGATGTATCACTGCAGGTAAATAAACTAATACTTAAGTACTTGAAAGATTACACATATTAAGGAAAAAAAAACACACTAACAACAAAACATGGCAGGGTTGTCCACAATCTGTACTAACTTGCAGGGTACAACTACAAAACTAAATCACAACAGGACTTACTTGCAAACTGTGTGTGAGAGGTAAATTGTATAATGGTTAACCCTGAACAATTTAAATCAAGATCTGAGGTGCAAGATGCAGAATAAATACTGAAATTTTAAAATGTGGGTGGTGCAAAATAAATGTACAAAATATAAGTAGCTGTGGGAATAAGTGGCAATATGTACACTGAAAGACTAAACGCGAGAACAATTTACTGAAGTATGGCTTCATAACTGTAACTGTATTGGTGCAGGACAGTTTAAATATTCACAAATATTAGGAAATGCTAGGGTAAGTCACTGTTTACTTAACTTTGAGGCAGAGATGGACGAAGGTACAGGGTGCTGTCAGGGTCCTGAAACTTTCAGTGCTGCTCTAGTAACACTACACGCCTCGTAGCATTTGTATACTGCAAAGGGCTTCAATTCGTATGAAAAATTACCAGAATGGACTTGGGAAGAACAGGAAAGACCGTGGTTACTCGTGGAGGGTATAAATATGAGAGAAACGTGGCTAACTCAGCATGAGCCACAGCTGTGCATGGTTTTTTACACTGGCAAGCGTGTCTGGGGCGCGCTGAACTGACGCAGCTTCAGCACACGGAGAACAAAACATTTACATGCCTACTCGAACGTGCTAAAAACAAGCTTAAGTGAAACTATGAACTGGGACGAGTATAGTTTTAAACTGTAACAAATCAATGGGACAACAAACTGGTGATGAACTGGGAAATGTAACAGCAAGGGAAAGAAAAAATTTAACTGGGCAACACAAAAACAAAAGCTGCACTGGCTGGAGATACGTAGACGCTGAGTATGTAGACACAAATGATGAGTCACGAGCTGCTGTAGACGGCGTGGGGCTGAACTGAGCTGGCTTAGGGCTAAGCCAACTTGTGTTCCCACATGGTTAAGCCATAGAACTTCTTGGAGAAACTGGGAAGACACAACACAACATGACGGCGAGAATGGACGTCGTTGCGTAGCATAGAGCTGTAGAGGAGGCTGTTGGTTTTACACACTGATGTTGGGGTATAAACCAACCCCAGAGCTGCCGTCGTGGTCACGCGTGGAGCCAATGAAGCCAACACACTAAACGACCTCACCTCTACTTTCTCTTGTAGCTGAGAAAGGGGGTAGGGAACGCTGTAGGAGGCAGGAGAATGTGCTGGAGAGTGTTGAAGGCTGTAGAGAGGGTGATGAGGTGAACACTGACTGCTAAGGCTGGAAGATGACGCCGTGATGCCCAATTGTCCATATTTTGTGGGAAAAATCTAGGACGAAGATCTATCTCGAGGCCCCATCAAGACGTGGGGAGTAACAGATAACCTTTAGGCAGCAGGTTGCGTTTGGATGACGAACGGTATTGAATGTTGACTGGCGTCGACCGATGGTTTGACCCCTCCACCCTGAAGAGGCTCAACAATGCCGTTGACTTCCGCGTCCCACGGTTATTGCGTGGTTCTTATGCTGAAACAGCGGTTTTAGTGCCGAGAAGTAGTGTAGGTAAGCAATGATAACGGCCGTGGACTAGTTTGGCTTAATTGGTAGGAGTGAGTACACAATGGACAGTGTGAGGGAGTGACCGCAAGCCTGTCCGTGGAGGGGGAGCACATTGTGTCTATCAGTCGGTCGGCCCTAGGAGTGAGGGCAGATGGGGCTCAGCCTTTGCTGTAAATTTTTCCAGCATAGTTACTACTCACTACTTTACCTTCT
Organism: Cherax quadricarinatus; assembly: GCF_026875155.1. Lineage (NCBI taxonomy): Eukaryota > Metazoa > Arthropoda > Malacostraca > Decapoda > Parastacidae > Cherax > Cherax quadricarinatus. The sequence continues at coordinate 28,054,355 of NC_069459.1, forward strand.
GCTGTGAGTTTTCCAGCATAGTTACTACTCACTACTTTACCTTCTGCTGTGAGTTTTCCAGCATAGTTACTACTCACTACTTTGCCTTCTGCTGTGAATATTCCAGCATAGTTACTGCTCGCTACTTTACCTTCTGCTGTAAGTGTTCCAGCATAATTACTACTCACTTTACCCTCTGCTGTGAGTTACTTTACCTTCTGCTGTGAGTATTCCAGCATTGTCACTCCTTACTATTTTACCTTCTACATATGAGTGTTCCAGCATACTTACTTCTCTCAGGGCAGCAAGTTCTTGACTCTTAAGACTTTTTGTTACTGATGTTTCTCAGTCATGTTTTTTTTTTATTATTTTTTTATAGTGGAACCTCAGTATTCGGAACGTTCCTATATTTGTACAACTCGGTATTCGCCCAACTTTTTTGAGAAAATTTGATTCTGTATTTGGATTTTTAACCTAAACAAAACAGTCCATCTGGAACAAAGTTTGATGAAAACAAAGCATTGCACACTCAGTCTCTTGTCAGCTTTCGTTCATTAAGCATCATTCATACAAGCTCTGTGAAACTTTTTGGTATTGTTATTCTGTGGCATTTTTTAAATATTTTCATTGACAGTAAGTAATCTTGACCCCCAAAAAGGGTAGTGATCCAAACAAGCTTAAAAGGAAAGCAGTGAGAACAACAATTAAAGTGAAAAAAGATCTCATTGAAAAGTGGGGAAAGTGGAACAGGTGTGTTGGACTGGGCCACTTAGCCCTTAAACTGTCCAAACGTAGATCTACGTTTACACACGTCGTGCTCCGACCTTGATTTTCTCCATTTGAAAGCATGTAAAAAAAGCGTAGATCTACGTTTGAGCTCTATGCGAGCGAATGTAGATCTACATTTGGACATTTAAGGGTTAATGTGGTATGGCGAAATCCACCATATCATCCATATTGAAAAATAAAGAGGCAATGAAAGGGGCTGATGTCGCAAAAGGAGTGACAATTCTTGGTGTGAAAAGGTCACAGACAATTGAAGAAACGGAAAAACTTTTGTTCGTGTGGATTAACGAAAATCAATTGGCCAGGGACAGTGTTTCTGAAACAATAATTTGTGAAAAAGCAAAACAGTTGCATCTTAGGTGAGACACCCCAGGAAACAGTGCTGAAAGACAAGTAGGGGCTGATTTGATGTGTTTTAACCCTTTCAGGGTCAAACAGGCCCTCTCAGAGACTTGTTCTCAGGGTTGCCCAAATTTAAAAAAAAAAAAAAAAAATCTAATGAAAAGATAGAGAATCTTTTCCCAATCATAATGACACCAAAAGTATGAAATTTGATGGAAAACTTGCGAAATTATGCTCTCGCGAAGTTAGCGGTCCTCGATGATGTTTATGCATCGGTGATTTGCCCGCTTTGAGCCCTATTTTTGGCCAATTCCAGTGTACTTGTCGACAAAAATCATAACTATTTCTCTAGAACTCCATTTTTTCTATCGAATGAGTACAAGAAACCACCCATTTACTGATTTCAACTATCCAAACAGTGGTCAGAATTCAGCAATTTTGCCAATTTCACACAAATTTCGAAAGATGCCAATTTCCCAATAGGGTCCAGAATAAACAAGAAAGACATTCCTGGCACTAAAATAACATTTCCTCTGTTCATTAGTCATGTCCCCATGCCCCTCTTACATTCTTTTGCTTCCCACTTTGAATTTTTATTCTCACAAAAAAATAGAAGATTTACTGTTATGCAGACTACTGCATTAGTGTAGAAATGGTTATAAATAATATCAGCGCACTTGTGAAAGAATATTAAACTCACCAGTTGACGTGTATTGGACGCATAGCATGATTTGTTTACTTTTGAACTTTGGTAAAAATCAAACATTTCTGCTACTTTGAGCTCAATTTCCAGGTACTTTTCTTTGTAAAACCAGTCAAAATCATCTCAATTTCTGTAATATGTCTTCCATTCTATAAAATGAGACCGGAAAACTAGAACACAACAATAAATACCATACGAAAATACAGTGCAAAGTCGCTGTTTTAATCCAAAAACATGGTCAAACTTTTTTTTCTCATTACGCACTGTGTGCTGCAGGATTTTTTTATACCGCGCACACTGACCACATAGACCCATTCTTTCATATGTAGGCCTACCAGCTTTCTCTCACTAGATTTGAGGGCGCTAGATTTAGGCGTACTTGTACGTCAAAAACCCTGGTGTGCAAGCCGTACTAGTACAGCCGAAACCCTGAAAGGGTTAAAAAGAGGAGTGGGAGTCATAGTGTATTAAGGCATGGGGAGGCTGCCATGCTAACAGAGATGAAGCTGAGAAGTATGTTTTCGGAATTTAACCCCTTTTAGGGTCCGTCCCGTAGGTCTACGGCTTTACGTTCAGGGTCCAAAAACCCTAGATCTACGCCATGAGCTCAGCTCACTCTGATAAACTGTGAGTGGTACATTTGGACCTAGATATGAGAGAATACATCTATGTGGTATGTGTGCACCACATAAAACAAATCCTGCAGCACAATGTGTATAATGAGAAAAAACTGAGACCATGATTTTCGATTAAAACAGCAAATTTGCAGTGTTTTTTTCGTATGTTTTTTATAGTTGTATTTGCGATATCTTGGTCTCATTTGATAGAATGGAATACATATTACAGAAATAGAGATGATTTTGATTGGTTTTATCACTGGAAATGGCTTGAAACTGAGCTCAAAGTAGCGGAAATGTTAAATTTTGCCGATGTTCAAGAGTAAACAAACGACCTCACACATCTAATACACGCCAGCTGGTGGGTCTAATATACATTCACAAATGTGGTGATGATATTTATACAATTATTACAATATTGCATAACAGTAAATCTTCTATTTTTTCGTGTGAATAAAAATTCATTATGTGAATAAAAAATCAAAATGGAATTTATTTGTAAAGCCTCAAATGTAACTAATGAACAGAGGAAATGTTAGTTTGGTGCCAGGAATACCTACATTGTTTATTCTGGACCCTATTTTGAAATTGGAATATTTTGAACTTTGTGTTAAATTGGCCAAATAGCCAATTTCCGATCACTTTATTTTGTAGTTGAAACAGTTGACTTGGCGATTTCTTGTACTCAGTCAATAGAATAGAAGTAATACTAGTGAAATAGCTAAGAATTTGGTTGACTGGAATAATGTAATTGGCCTAAAATGGGAGTCAAAGTCGGCAAAATCGCCAATTCGTAAATATTGCTGACACATCAAAATTCGCGAGAGCATAATTTCGTAAATTTTCCATCAAATTTCATACTTTTTGTTTTATTACCTTCACAAAAAGATTCTCTACCATTTCATAAGAAAAAATAACAAATTTTTTTTTTTTTTTAAATTCTTGGACACTGGGGCACCACTTCAGATTTTGGCCTTGGACCCTGAAGGGGTTAAAACCTATGTTAATATTGAGGATTTATTCCTCAACAGGTCTTTAATTGTGATATGAAACCAGACATTTTGGAAAAGAATGACTAAGAGAACCTACATCACACAAGAAGAATCATTACCAGGACACAAGCCCATTAACCCTTTAGGGTCCAAGGCCCAAATCTGGAGTCACGCACCAGTGTCCAAGAATTTAAAAAAAAAAAATTTGTTATTTTTCTTATGAAATCGTTTTAGAGAATCTTTTTGTGTAAGGTAATAAACAAAAAGTACGAAATTTGGTGGAAAATTGACGAAATTATGCTCTCGCGAATTTTGATGTGTCAGCGATATTTACGAATCGGCGATTTTGCCGACTTTGACTCCCATTTTAGGCCAATTACATTATTCCAATCAACCAAATTTCTTAGCTATTTCACTAGTATTACTTCTATTCTATCGATTGAGCACAAGAAATCGCCAAGTCAACTGTTTCAACTACAAAATAAAGTGATCGGAATTTGTTAATATTGGCCAATTTAACACAAAGTTCAAATATTCCAATTTCAAAATAGGGTCCAGAATGAACAATGTAGGCATTCCTGGCACTAAACTAACATTTCCTCTGTTCATTAGTTATGTTTTGAGGCTTTACAAATTAAATTCCATTTTGATTTTTTATTCACATAATGAATTTTTATTCACACCAAAAAATAGAAGATTTTACTGTTATGCAATACTGTAATAATTGTATAAATATCATCACCTTATTTGTGAATGTATATTAGACCCACCAGCTGACGTGTATTAGACGTGTGAGGTCGTTTGTTTACTCTTGAATATCGGCAAAAATTTAACATTTCCGCTACTTTGAGCTCAGTTTCAAGCCATTTCCAGTGCTAAAACCAATCAAAATCATCTCTATTTCTGTAATATGTCTTCCATTCTATCAAATGAGACCAAGAAATCGCAAATACAACTATAAAAAACATATGAAAAAAACACTGCAAAGTTGCTGTTTTATCGAAAAATCATGATTTCATTTTTTTTCTCTCTTTTATACACAGTGTGCTGCAGGATCTGTTTATGTGGTGCACACATACCACATAGATGTATTCTCTCATATCTAGGCCCAAATGTACCACTTACAGTTTATCAGAGTGAGCTGAGCTCATGGCGTAGATCTACGGTTTGGACCCTGAACGTAAAAGCAGTAGATTACGGGACGGACCCTGAAAGGGTTTAAAGACAAGGGGTTTTAAAAAACAAAGTGATCAAAAGTAAACTCAGTGTAATGTGGAGAGCTAATAGTAAAGTTTGGATAACAAGGTAGTTCTTCACTGAGTGGATACATGAAGTATTTGCTCCAAATGTGAAGTGGAAAAAACTTAGCATTAACAGAAGTTCTTTTGAACTTCTGGTAATGGACAATGCTCCTGCTCACCCTTCAGGCTTGGAGGAAAATTTCTGGATGAATACAGCTTCATTAAAGTGAAGTTCTTGTCCCCTAAACACCACTCCTCTTATCTAACTCATTGACCAGCAGGTAATTTACAATTTTAAGAAACCTGACACAAAGTATTGTTTAAAAGGTGCCTCAAAGTGACCTCTGAAACAGAGGTTACTTTGGAATTTGAAAAAAGCATTATAATATCCTCCAGTGTTTAAGGATAATAGACAAAGCCTGGGAGGAAGTTTCTTTCAGGACAATGAACTCTGCTTTGAAGAAATTGTGACCAGACTGTGTGTCAGTCAGATTTTGAAGGCTTTGAGGCAGAGCTGTAGTGAAAGATATTGTTCCTCTGGGCCAGTCCATGGGTTTGGAAATGAACGATGAGGATGTAGGAGGAGTTGGTGTAGAATCACGAGAATGAGCTCACCACAGAGAACTTCAAGACCTGCACATGAAGCAGCAAGAAGTGGTTGAGGATATTTCTTCTTATTCAGAGGTGGAGGAGGAGAGGAGAAGCAGTTAGGACAACCTTTTCAATGCAGAATTTAAGGAGCTGTGTTACCATTGGGCTCAAACACAGAGCCTGGTGGAAAAAAGGCATCCTGACATTACTTTTATAAAATAGGAGCATCATCCTGCAGAGTTGGACAGCTTCTTTAGCAAAGAAAAAATCAAACACTAGTAAATGCCCTCATCTTCAAGCACTGCTGCACAGAGGCAGAAAGAGGAAAAATACCAGATGGGCAGTTGCCTGATGTTTTTTTATGAAAGGTGACAACCTTTCCAAACATTAACGTCTCTCCACCTTCCTCTTAGGCCTATCACCACTTTCAGAAGGGTAAAGTGCAAGTAAATTTTCATTTATTTTGTGTATTTATTGTTTTTATAGTTTTCATGTATGATTTTTATGCATGCAAATATTATACAGGTTTAAATAAGCAATATTTTCACTTGAAATGTTTTATAATTGGTGTAATTGTTTGGGTTCTGGAGTGGATTAATCGTATTTACATTATTTCTTATGGGAAAAATTTATTTGTAAAGCTCACTATTCGAACAGCTTCCTGGAATGAATTTAGTTTGATATTGAGGTACCACTGTATTTAACTTAGAATTCATTGCCATATCTGAGTGTGGGAATTATTGTCATAGTATCATGATCTTCAGTGTAGCTTTTTCCTTAGTCAACAAGAGCTTAAACTCTTGTCTTATGTATTTGGTGAATGAAAAACCATGTGCTCTTCGTTCCTGATCACCTGAGAGTTAAGTGTGTCCTAGGAGCTGGAACTCTTTATTGGGTAACTTGCTCTTTAATGGATGATTTGAGTTAAATCATGTGATTGTGTTAGCCTGTTCCTGAATCAGTCATGTGATTCAGTGTTAACCTTGTCTGAATTCGCTCATGTGTCTGATTCCTGAACTCAGTAATTCCAGGTATCAGCTCATTTTCAACTTAGTGAATCTTGGACCTCTGCAAATTATGATAAGGGGCAAGGTAGGCTAGATTTTGGCCTGTGAGGGTTTGTATTGGCAGTGGTACACCTAGCTGGGGTTAACCTTCAAACCTTATCCAGTGTACTAGTACACAGCTGAGAGTTGTGTGTCCAATGGTTAGTGACAGACCACATATACGAAGGTGGTGTAAACAAACCTACTTTTCTGCCAGTCATATAAAATTATAGCACATACAGTTATGTACAGTACATAAAACTTGACAATGATAATAAACAAGTACATTACTGGTTTATGTATTTACTATGTTGTACTTTTTATCATTTTTCTAGAGCGTACTCTTTCTACTTACAAAAAAAAATGTTTACTGTAAAATAGTATGGGGAGTTACGCCAGCTGCAGCCTCATTCATCTCGTGGTTACTGCATCTTTTGATAGCCTCATTTTCCCTTGTGCTTGGTTTAATCTCATGTTGTTTTGTTCTTCATGGCTCCTGCAGAGAAGAAAAAGAAGAACCCAAAAGAAAATTCACAGCGAAGAGTTTAGCAGATGCCTTTGCAGACCTAAACAAACTCTTTAAAAGGTTTGAAAACAAGACCCCAACACCAAAAGGTTTTCATTAATATAGAGAGGAATGTTCTTGGTGCATTATCTGCTTACAATCAAATCTATGATAAAAAATGAACAAATCATATAACCTAAGTGTGTAATAGTCTATACCATCTAGGTTTGTGTAAGTACACTCTGTGACATTCCCACAACAACAAAAATCGCCTAATAATGCATTTCTCAGAAAGTATCCCCGTTGTTAAGTGATGCATGACCGTACACAGCTGTCAGTCATATCCAGTGTATTAGTGCATAATTGACAGTTGTGTACAGCACACTAGTAACTGACAGTTGTGTCCAGTGTACTAGTAACTGACAGTTGTGTTCAATGTGCTAGTACACAACTGACAGTTGTGTTCAACCCTCTAGTACACAACTGACAGTTGTGTTCAGCATACTAGTACACAACAGGCAGTTGTGTCTTAATGCACTAGTACACAATTGACAGTTGTGTTCAACCTTCTAGTACACAACTGACAGTTGTGTTCAACCTTCTAGTACACAACTGACAGTGTGTTTCAACCTTCTAGTACACAACTGACAGTTGTGTTAAATGTGCTAGTACACAACTAACAGTTGTGTTTCAATGTACTAGTACACAACTGACAGTTGTGTTGAACCTTCTAGTACACAACTGACAGTTGTGTTCAATGTACTAGTACACAACTGACATTTGTGTCCAACATACTAGTACACAACTGACAGTTGTGTTCAACCTTCTAGTACACAACTGACAATTGTGTTCAACCTTCTAGTACAACAACTGACAGTTGTGTCCAACGTACTAGTACACAACTGACAGTTGTGTTCAACCTTCTAGTACACAACTGGCGATTGTGTTCAACCTTCTAGTACACAACTGACAGTTGTGTTCAGCATACTAGTACACAACTGACAGTTGTGTCCGATGTTCTAGTACACAACTGACAGTTGTGTCCGATGTTCTAGTACACAACTGACAGTTGTGTCCAACTCCTGCACCAGGCAGCACACACTACTGCTATTTAAGAGCCTGATCTTGCCTAATATACAATATATTTTTTTAACATGTCGGCCATTTCCCACCGAAGCAGGGTGACCCAAAAAGAAAGAAAAATCTGAAACGAAAGAAAAACCCACAAAGAAAGAAAAAATTTCATCATTCAACATTTTCACCATCACTCATACGTAATCACTGTCTTTGCAGAGGCACTCAGATACAACAGTTAGGTGTCCCTCCAAACTGCCAGCATCCCAACCTCCTCCTTTAAAGTGCAGGCATTGTACTTCCATTTCCAGGAGTCAAGTCTGGCCAACTGGTTTTCTTGAATCCCTTCACAAAATATTAACCTGCTCACACTCCAATAGCTTGTCAGGTCCCAAAAACCATTCGTCTCCATTCGCTCCTATCTAACACAATCATGCACGCTTGCTGGAAGTCCAAGCCCTTCACCCACAAACCTCTTTCACCTCCTCCCTCCAACCTTTTTGAGGACAACCCCTACCCCCCCTCCTTCCTCCACAGATTTATGTGCTCCAAGTCATTTTACTTTGTTCCATTCTTTCTAAATGACCAAACCACCTCAACAAACCCTCTTCAGCTGTCTGTCTAATACTTTTAACAGCTCCACACCTCCTAATTTCCACACTATGAATTCTCTGCATAATATGTACACCACACATTGCCCTCAGGACATCTCCACTGCTTCCAGCCGCCTCCTTGCTGCAGCATTTACAACCCATGCTTCACACCCACATAAGAGTGTTGGTACCACCTTATTCTTGTACATTCGCTGTATGGTTATTTTTTATATATACTTCATCTCAACTAAAAAATTTAATTACTGCAAACCATTAGCTACCTCAGTGTTCTAATAAGGATAGCAGTGTAACAGTGGACCCTGGATATCGGCCAAATTGGACTTCAGCTGCTTTTTTGGCCGAAGTTCTATCCTGGATTTTGACCGGCAACTCGGAAATCAGCATATTGGACGCATAATAATAATCACGCTTGGGCACATTAAATGTCATATTTTAGGTTTATATAGACATTTTCATTAATACATCTATGATATTATCTTCAAAATTATATAAGAAACACGTTACATAGCATATAGCATATAAACATGCAATGTTTGTATGCTGTCAAGTGGTGAGTTCTGTTGAGAGTAACCATTACATTTTCTCTGATTCAGCATTAGAGAAACTGTGAATGTGACGTCTGGCCCAGTCACCACCTTCATATGGCATGAATTATTCATGCCGTATTATTCAGCGATATTTACTCATCGGTGATTTTGCCCACTTTGACTCCTATTTTAGGCTAATTACATTATTCTAGCCGACCAAATTCTTAGCTATTTTGCTAGTATCACTTCTGTTTTATGGATTAAACACAAGAAACTGCCCAATCATGAATTTCAACTACCTATTAAAGTGATCAGAAATGGTAATTTGGCCAATTTCACATGAAGTTCAAAATATTCCAATTTCTAAATAGGGTCCAGCAGTGCCCGATTTAGGTGGTGGGGGGCCCATTGCATTAAAAAGGTCTCAATATATGTAACAGTCCTCTTAGGAGAAGAAAAATGAAACAATAAATTTGATTTTTTAGGGTATTTTTGC
>NC_069459.1:28064367-28124433 GCF_026875155.1 Cherax quadricarinatus
AAAATAGGGCTCAAAGTCGGCGAAATCGCCGTACCGCATATGTCGCCGAGGACCGCTAAATTCGCAGGAGCATAATTCCATGAGTTTTCGACCAAATTTCGAACTTTTGGTGTCATTACCATCGGGAAAAGATTCTCTATCATTTCATAAGAAAAAATAAATTTTTTTTTTTTCAAAAATTGAGCAACATAGAATGACAGTTTCAGAGAGGGGCCTGAAACAGTCAAAGGGTTAAATCTTTCAAACCAACCTTTGCTGGCCTTAAATTTACTCACATCACCACTAGTTGCAGGCAATTTCTTTACCAAATCGTCATGCAACTGCCTAGCCTTTTCATAAATTATTGCTTGAGAGATGCTATCTCCTGCTATCTGTTTTTCATTTATCCCCACCAATAACAGTCTCTCAACATCTTCTAACACTTGCGGTCGCTGTTTCGTAATCACAGTTGCACCTTTTGCAACAACAGCTTCCTTGATTGCCGTTTTCCTGGCCACTATAGTAGCGATGGTTGATTGGGGTTTACTATACAACCTGGCCAGCTCTGACACACACACTCCACTCTCGTACTTTTCAATTATCTCTTTCTTCATTTCAATAGTTATTATCAGCCTTTTTCTCGAAGGGTTGGCACTAGAAGCTTTCTTGGGGCCCATGGTGACATATTTTGCAGAAACAAGCAGCAAAAACACTGTGATAATATGGAATGTACCGAATGTATGCTTAGATGCGCGCACACTGGCTGGCTTGTAAACACTGGCACGCACGGGGAAGTTCAGGCCACATGTTGACATGTCTTGGACGAATCGCGTATACCGGGTTTTTTAACCCTTTGACTGTCGCGGCCGTATATATACGTTTGTGAGGTACCGTGTTTGACGTATATATACTCATAAATTCTAGCGGCTTCAAATCAGGCAGGAGAAAGCTAGTAGGCCCACATGTGAGAGAATGGGTCTGTGTGGTCAGTGTGCACCACATAAAAAAAATCCTGGAGCACGCAGTGCATAATGAGAAAAAAAAACTCCGACCGTTTTTTTTAATTAAAATGCCGACTTTGTGGTCTATTTTCGTATAGTATTTGTGGTTGTATTCTCGTTTTCATGGTCTCATTTGATAGAATGGAAACTATATTATAGAAATGGAGGTGATTTTGATTAATTTTACTATAAAAAGAACCTGGAAATGGAGCACAAAAGTACAGGAAATGTTTGATTTTTGCCGATGTTCAAAAGTAAACAAATGATGTCATTGTCCAATAAATGTCCAAATAGCCATTCTAATACGCAGTCATGAATGGGTTGATGTAATTTTTACAATTATTACAGTATTGCAGTAGTCTGCATAACAGTAAATCTTCTATTTTTTGTTTGAATAAAAATTCAAAATAAAAAGCAAGAGTAATATCACAGGGACCTGGAGACATGACTGATGAACAAAGAAAATCTTATTTTAGAGCCAGGAATGTCTGCATTGTTCATTCTGGACCTTATTTTGAAATTGTCGTATTTTTTAATTTTCGTGAAATTGGCCAAATTGCAAATTTCTGACCATGTTATTGGGTATTGAAATCGTAAATGGGCAGTTTCTTGTGCTCAATCGATAGAAAAAATAGAGTTCTGAAGAAATAGTTATGAGTTTGGTTGACTGGAATAACGGAATTAGCCGAAAATAGGGCTCAAAGTGGGCGAAATTGCCGATTTTTAAATATCGCCGAAGTCGCTAACTTCGCGAGAGCGTAATTCCGTCAGTTTTCCATCAAATTTCGTTTTTTTGGTGTCTTTACAATCGGGAAAAGATTCTCTATCATTTCATAAGAAAAAATAATTTTTTTTTTTTTCAAATATTTTGCGACACCAGGAGCAACTTCAGGATTGGGCCCTTCGACAGTCAAAGGGTTAACATGAACTGAGGCAAAATTTTTGCGTTAAAATGTATCGTATACCGGATTTAGCGTATACCGATGGCTTCGTGTACCGGGGGTCCACTGTACTCCGATACGGAAAACGGGCGGAAGTTAAAATTTCATCGGAGTATAAAACAAATTCCAATCACACAATGGAGCGTTAGAGGATCTCACCTTCAAGGACCATAACATTGTTTCAATTGCATCTGCTAGAAAAATGACAGTATGGATAATGAGAACCTTCAAAACCAGGGAAGCCAAACCCATGATGACACTCTTTAGGTTGCTTGTTCTATCTAGGCTGGAATATTGCTGCACACCAACAGCACCTTTCAAGGCTGGTGAATTTGCTGACCTAGAAAATGTACAGACAACCTTCACGGCACACATAACTGCGATAAAACACCTCAATTACTTGGAACGCTTAAGTTCCTAAACCTGTACTCCCTAGAACGCAGGTGGGAGAGATACATGATTATATACACCTGGAAAATCTTAGAGGGACTGGTACCAAACTTGCACACAAAAATCTCTCCTTACAAAAGCAAAAGACTCAGCAGACGGTGCAGCATCCCTCCAATGAAAAGCAGGGGTGCCACTAGCACAATAAGAGACACCACAATTAGTGCCATGGGCCCAAGACTCTTCAACTGCCTCCTAGCATACATCAGGGGGATTACCAATAGACCCCTGGCTGTCTTCAAGCAGACGCTGGACAGGCACCTAAAGTCAGTACCCCACCAGCCAGGTTGTGGTTCGTACATTGGATTACATGCGGCCAGCAGTAACAGCCTGGTTGATGGGGCCCTGATCCACCATGAGGCCTATTAACAGACCGGGCAGTGGGGGTGTTGACCCCCGGAACTCTCTCCAGGTATACTCCAGGTATTAGCTGATTTTTTTTGTTATTCTCATCACCTTTCTCTTTCCTATATTCACTTTCAATTTCCTTCTTTTACATACCCTACCAAACTCATCAACCAACCTCTGCAACTTCTCTTCAGAGTCTCCCAGAAGCACTGTGTCATCAGCAAAGAGCAACTGTGACAACTCCTCCTTTGTGTTAGATTCTTTATCTTTTAACCCCACACCTTTTGCCAACACCCGAGCATTCACTTCTTTTACAACTCCATCTATAAATATATTGAACAACCATAGTGACATCACACGTCCCTGTCTGAGGCCTACTTTTACTGGGAAATAATCTCCCTCTCGCCTGCATACTGTAACCTGGGCCTCACTATCCTCGTAAAGACTTTTCACTGCTTTTTATAACCTACCTCTTATTCCATACATTTGCAACATCTGCCACATTGCCCTCTTCCACCCTATCATACGCCTTTTCCAAATCCATAAATGCCACAAAAACCTCTTTACCCTTATCTAAATACTGTTCACCTGTATGTTTCACTGCAAACACTTGATCTACACACCCTCTACCCCTCCTAAATCCTCCTTGTTCATCTGCTATCCTGCTCTACATCTTACTCATAATTCTTTTAATAATAACTCTACCATACACTTTACCAGGTATACTCAACATACTTTTTTTTTTTCAACAAACTGGCCATATCCCACCAAGGCAGGGTGGCCCAAAAAGAAAAATGAAAGTTTCTCTTTTTAAATTTAATAATTTATAAAGGAGAAGGGGTTACTAGGCCCTTGCTCCCAGCATTTTAGTTGCCTCTTACAACACGCATGGCTTACGGAGAAAGAATTCTGTTCTACTTCCTCGTGGAGATAAGAGGAAATAAACAAGAACAAGAACTAGAAAGAAAATAGAAGAAAACCCAGAGGGGTGTGTATATATATGCTTGTACATGTATGTGTAGTGTGACCTAAGTGTAAGTAGAAGTAGCAAGATGTACCTGAAATCTTGCATGTTTATGAGACAGAAAAAAGACACCAGCAATCCTACCATCTTGTAAAACAATTGCAGGTTTCCGTTTTACACTCACTTGGCAGGATGGTAGTACCTCCCTGGGTGGTTGCTGTCTACCAACCTACTACCTACACTCAACAGACTTATTCCCCTGTAATTTTTACACTCTCTTTTGTCCTTTTGGCCTTTATACAAAGGAACTGTGCATGCTCTCTGCCAATCCCTAGGTACCTTAACCTCTTCCATTCATTTATTAAATAAAATACTAACCACTCCAAAACTATATCCCCACCTGCTTTTAACCCTCTGAAGGTCCAGAGACCAAATCTCAGAGTGACAGCCAGGGTCCAAGAAATGGTAGAGAATCTTTTTCTGAAAGTAATAAAATAAAAAGTACATAATTTTATGAAAAACTGACAAAATTACGCTCTCACGAATTTTGCTGCTTCAGCGATATTTACGCATCGGCGATGTTGCTGACTTAGACTCCCATTTCAGGTCAATTACATTATTCCAGTTGACCAAATTCTTAGTTATTTTGCCAGTATTACTTGTGTTTTATTGATTGAGCACAAGAAATCTCCCAGTCAACTGTTTCAACTACCCAATAAAGTGACTGGAAATTGGTAATTTGGCCAATTTAATACAAAGTTAAAAATATTCCTGTTTCAAAATAGGGTCCATAATAAACAATGCAGACATTCCTGGCACTAAAATAACATTTCCTCTATTCATTAGTTACGTTTTCAGACATTAGAAATGAATTCCATTTTGATTTTTTATTCACATAATGAACTGCTATTCACACCAAAAAAATAGAAGATTTACTGTTATGCAATGTTGCAGTAATTGTATAAATAATATCAGCAGATTCGTGGACATGTATTAGACCCACCAGCTGATGTGTATTAGATTCATGACGTCATTTGTTTACTCTTGAACATCGGCAAAAATTGAACGTTTCTGCTACTTTGAGCTCAGTTTCAAGTCATTTTCACCACTAAAACCAGTCAAAATCATCTCTGTTTCTGTAATATATCTTCCATTCTATCAAATGAGACCAAGATTTCGCAAATACAACTGTAAAAAAAAATATGAAAAAAACACCACAAATTCACCGTTTTAATCCAAAATTATGGTCTCAGCTTTTCTCTCTCATTATGCACTGCATGCTGCAGGATTTGTTTTATGTGGTGCACACTTGCCACATGTGTATTCTCTCATATCTAGGCCCAAATTTACCCCTCACATGTTATCTGAGTGAGCTGAGCTCATGGCGTAGATCTACGGCCTGGACCCTGGCTTCAAAGCCGTAGATCTATGGGACGGACCCTGAAAGGGTTAACATTCCTATCTTTATCCCATCAATCCGAGCTGCTTTACCTCCTTTCATTCTACCCACTGCCCCATGCACTTCCTCCACACTCGCAACTGGATCTTCCTCACTCCTATAAGATGTTATTCCTCCTTGTCCTATACACGAAATCCCGATACCTCTAACTCTTCGTTTAACAACTCTCCTCTCCTTTTTTTAACTTACAAATCCATTCGTTCCCTAGGCTTTCTCAACTTATTAATCTCACTCCAAAAGTTTCTTATTTTCAACAAAATTTGTTGGTAACATCTCACCCACTCTCATTTGCTCTCTTGTTACACTGCTTCACCACTCTCTTAACCTCTCTTTTTCTCTCCATATACTCCTCCCTCATTGCATCACTTCTGCTTTGTAAAAACCTCTCATATGCTAACTTTTTCTATCTTACTACTCTCTTTACATCATTCCACCAGTAGCTCTTCTTCCCTCCTGCACCCACTTTCCTGTAACCACAAACTTCTGCTGAACACCCTAACACTATATTCTTAAACTTACCCCATACATCTTCTACCCCATTACCTATACTCACAATAGCCCATCTGTCTTCCAACAATTGTTTATATCTTACCCTAACTGCCTCCTCTAGTTTATAAA
The DNA here is from genome assembly GCF_026875155.1 of Cherax quadricarinatus. Classification (NCBI taxonomy): domain Eukaryota; kingdom Metazoa; phylum Arthropoda; class Malacostraca; order Decapoda; family Parastacidae; genus Cherax; species Cherax quadricarinatus. The sequence continues at coordinate 28,070,125 of NC_069459.1, forward strand.
CCTTCACCTCTCTCTTACTTGATGCTTCCATTTTCCTTGTATCCCAAATACCTTTTACTCTCACTGTAGCTACCACTAAAAAGTGATCTGATATATCTGTGGCCCCTCTATAAACATGTTGTCCAAGCTGCTATTATTTTATTTCACTATGTTAAAAACCCAACTTTATCTAATGTTCACTGCCAACCTCCAGGATTCCACCGAAAGCAGTCAACTGGCACCCAGGTGCTGTGTTACTGCTAGGTGAACAGCACCAGTGAGTGTTAGTAAACATTCCCACAATTTCCACTCAACCCAGATTCAAATGAGAATTCTTGAGCTATGAACTGAAAATGCTACCAGTGATCTATGACCCACTTTGCAGTCGTCAGTCATTCACTTCCGTCCAGCTGGACTATTGTGCAATTTTTTGACACTGAATGAAAACTAATTGATGATGTAGTTGTTGTGGTGTTTGCAATGTGAGTGATGTGTGAAGATGAGGGGTACAAGATGAAGCTCCAGGACGCCTTACCCCTGAATCATGTCTAGTTTTGTCTATAACTCTCTTCCCTTATTACACAGAGTAGCGCAACTGCATAATGTTCATCCCACTCAAGTGGATCCCCAACTTACACACAGTGAGTCTTCTACATTGTTATACAGTAGTGTATTACAAGTGAACAGACAGCCTTTATCTTGTCTTGTATGTTACATAATTCTGCCTTCTGCTGTGAATTTTCCAGCATAGTTACTACTCACTACTTTACCTTCTGCTGTGAGTTTTCCAGCATAGTTACTACTCACTACTTTACCTTCTGCTGTGAGTTTTCCAGCATAGTTACTACTCACTACTTTGCCTTCTGCTGTGAATATTCCAGCATAGTTACTGCTCGCTACTTTACCTTCTGCTGTAAGTGTTCCAGCATAATTACTACTCACTTTACCCTCTGCTGTGAGTTACTTTACCTTCTGCTGTGAGTATTCCAGCATTGTCACTCCTTACTATTTTACCTTCTACTATGAGTGTTCCAGCATACTTACTTCTCTCAGGGCAGCAAGTTCTTGACTCTTAAGACTTTTTGTTACTGATGTTTCTCAGTCATGTTTTTTTTTATTATTTTTTATAGTGGAACCTCAGTATTCGGACGTTCCTATATTTGTACAACTCGGTATTCGCCCAACTTTTTTGAGAAAATTTGATTCTGTATTTGGATTTTTAACCTAAACAAAACAGTCCATCTGGAACAAAGTTTGATGAAAACAAAGCATTGCACACTCAGTCTCTTGTCAGCTTTCGTTCATTAAGCATCATTCATACAAGCTCTGTGAAACTTTTTGGTATTGTTATTCTGTGGCATTTTTTAAATATTTTCATTGACAGTAAGTAATCTTGACCCCCCAAAAAGGGTAGTGATCCAAACAAGCTTAAAAGGAAAGCAGTGAGAACAACAATTAAAGTGAAAAAAGATCTCATTGAAAAGTGGGGAAAGTGGAACATGGGTGTTGGACTGGGCCACTTAGCCCTTAAACTGTCCAAACGTAGATCTACGTTTACACACGTCGTGCTCCGACCTTGATTTTCTCCATTTGAAAGCATGTAAAAAAAGCGTAGATCTACGTTTGGAGCTCTATGCGAGCGAATGTAGATCTACATTTGGACAGTTTAAGGGTTAATGTGGTATGGCGAAATCCACCATATCATCCATATTGAAAAATAAAGAGGCAATGAAAGGGGCTGATGTCGCAAAAGGAGTGACAATTCTTGGTGTGAAAAGGTCACAGACAATTGAAGAAACGGAAAAACTTTTGTTCGTGTGGATTAACGAAAATCAATTGGCCAGGGACAGTGTTTCTGAAACAATAATTTGTGAAAAAGCAAAACAGTTGCATCTTAGGTGAGACACCCCAGGAAACAGTGCTGAAAGACAAGTAGGGGCTGATTTGATGTGTTTTAACCCTTTCAGGGTCAACAGGCCCTCTCAGAGACTTGTTCTCAGGGTTGCCCAAATTTAAAAAAAAAAAAAAAAAATCTAATGAAAAGATAGAGAATCTTTTCCCAATCATAATGACACCAAAAGTATGAAATTTGATGGAAAACTTGCGAAATTATGCTCTCGCGAAGTTAGCGGTCTCGATGATGTTTATGCATCGGTGATTTTGCCCGCTTTGAGCCCTATTTTTGGCCAATTCCAGTGTACTTGTCGACAAAAATCATAACTATTTCTCTAGAACTCCATTTTTTCTATCGAATGAGTACAAGAAACCACCCATTTACTGATTTCAACTATCCAATACAGTGGTCAGAATTCAGCAATTTTGCCAATTTCACACAAATTTCGAAAGATGCCAATTTCCCAATAGGGTCCAGAATAAACAAGAAAGACATTCCTGGCACTAAAATAACATTTCCTCTGTTCATTAGTCATGTCCCCATGCCCCTCTTACATTCTTTTGCTTCCCACTTTGAATTTTTATTCTCACAAAAAAATAGAAGATTTACTGTTATGCAGACTACTGCATTAGTGTAGAAATGGTATAAATAATATCAGCGCACTTGTGAAAGAATATTAAACTCACCAGTTGACGTGTATTGGACGCATAGCATGATTTGTTTACTTTTGAACTTTGGTAAAAATCAAACATTTCTGCTACTTTGAGCTCAATTTCCAGGTACTTTTCTTTGTAAAACCAGTCAAAATCATCTCAATTTCTGTAATATGTCTTCCATTCTATAAAATGAGACCAGGAAAACTAGAACACAACAATAAATACCATACGAAAATACAGTGCAAAGTCGCTGTTTTAATCCAAAAACATGGTCAAACTTTTTTTTCTCATTACGCACTGTGTGCTGCAGGATTTTTTTATACCGCGCACACTGACCACATAGACCCATTCTTTCATATGTAGGCCTACCAGCTTTCTCTCACTAGATTTGAGGGCGCTAGAATTTAGGCGTACTTGTACGTCAAAAACCCTGGTGTGCAAGCCGTACTAGTACAGCCGAAACCCTGAAAGGGTTAAAAAGAGGAGTGGGAGTCATAGTGTATTAAGGCATGGGGAGGCTGCCATGCTAACAGAGATGAAGCTGAGAAGTATGTTACGGAATTTAACCCTTTCAGGGTCCGTCCCGTAGGTCTACGGCTTTACGTTCAGGGTCCAAACCGTAGATCTACGCCATGAGCTCAGCTCACTCTGATAAACTGTGAGTGGTACATTTGGACCTAGATATGAGAGAATACATCTATGTGGTATGTGTGCACCACATAAAACAAATCCTGCAGCACAATGTGTATAATGAGAAAAAACTGAGACCATGATTTTCGATTAAAACAGCAAATTTGCAGTGTTTTTTCGTATGTTTTTTATAGTTGTATTTGCGATATCTTGGTCTCATTTGATAGAATGGAATACATATTACAGAAATAGAGATGATTTTGATTGGTTTTATCACTGGAAATGGCTTGAAACTGAGCTCAAAGTAGCGGAAATGTTAAATTTTTGCCGATGTTCAAGAGTAAACAAACGACCTCACACATCTAATACACGCCAGCTGGTGGGTCTAATATACATTCACAAATGTGGTGATGATATTTATACAATTATTACAATATTGCATAACAGTAAATCTTCTATTTTTTCGTGTGAATAAAAATTCATTATGTGAATAAAAAATCAAAATGGAATTTATTTGTAAAGCCTCAAATGTAACTAATGAACAGAGGAAATGTTAGTTTGGTGCCAGGAATACCTACATTGTTTATTCTGGACCCTATTTTGAAATTGGAATATTTTGAACTTTGTGTTAAATTGGCCAAATAGCCAATTTCCGATCACTTTATTTTGTAGTTGAAACAGTTGACTTGGCGATTTCTTGTACTCAGTCAATAGAATAGAAGTAATACTAGTGAAATAGCTAAGAATTTGGTTGACTGGAATAATGTAATTGGCCTAAAATGGGAGTCAAAGTCGGCAAAATCGCCAATTCGTAAATATTGCTGACACATCAAAATTCGCGAGAGCATAATTTCGTAAATTTTCCATCAAATTTCATACTTTTTGTTTTATTACCTTCACAAAAAGATTCTCTACCATTTCATAAGAAAAAATAACAAATTTTTTTTTTTTTTTAAATTCTTGGACACTGGGGCACCACTTCAGATTTTGGCCTTGGACCCTGAAGGGGTTAAAACCTATGTTAATATTGAGGATTTATTCCTCAACAGGTCTTTAATTGTGATGAAACCAGACATTTTGGAAAAGAATGACTAAGAGAACCTACATCACACAAGAAGAATCATTACCAGGACACAAGCCCATTAACCCTTTCAGGGTCCAAGGCCCAAATCTGGAGTCACGCACCAGTGTCCAAGAATTTAAAAAAAAAAAATTTGTTATTTTTTCTTATGAAATCGTAGAGAATCTTTTTGTGAAGGTAATAAAACAAAAAGTACGAAATTTGGTGGAAAATTGACGAAATTATGCTCTCGCGAATTTTGATGTGTCAGCGATATTTACGAATCGGCGATTTTGCCGACTTTGACTCCCATTTTAGGCCAATTACATTATTCCAATCAACCAAATTCTTAGCTATTTCACTAGTATTACTTCTATTCTATCGATTGAGCACAAGAAATCGCCAAGTCAACTGTTTCAACTACAAAATAAAGTGATCGGAATTTGTTAATTTGGCCAATTTAACACAAAGTTCAAAATATTCCAATTTCAAAATAGGGTCCAGAATGAACAATGTAGGCATTCCTGGCACTAAACTAACATTTCCTCTGTTCATTAGTTATGTTTTGAGGCTTTACAAATAAATTCCATTTTGATTTTTTATTCACATAATGAATTTTTATTCACACCAAAAAATAGAAGATTTACTGTTATGCAATACTGTAATAATTGTATAAATATCATCACCATATTTGTGAATGTATATTAGACCCACCAGCTGACGTGTATTAGACGTGTGAGGTCGTTTGTTTACTCTTGAATATCGGCAAAAATTTAACATTTCCGCTACTTTGAGCTCAGTTTCAAGCCATTTCCAGTGCTAAAACCAATCAAAATCATCTCTATTTCTGTAATATGTCTTCCATTCTATCAAATGAGACCAAGAAATCGCAAATACAACTATAAAAAACATATGAAAAAACACTGCAAAGTTGCTGTTTTAATCGAAAAATCATGATTTCATTTTTTTTCTCTCATTATACACAGTGTGCTGCAGGATCTGTTTTATGTGGTGCACACATACCACATAGATGTATTCTCTCATATCTAGGCCCAAATGTACCACTTACAGTTTATCAGAGTGAGCTGAGCTCATGGCGTAGATCTACGGTTTGGACCCTGAACGTAAAGCAGTAGATCTACGGGACGGACCCTGAAAGGGTTAAAGACAAGGGTGTTTATAAAAAACAAAGTGATCAAAAGTAAACTCAGTGTAATGTGGAGAGCTAATAGTAAAGTTTGGATAACAAGGTAGTTCTTCACTGAGTGGATACATGAAGTATTTGCTCCAAATGTGAAGTGGAAAAAACTTAGCATTAACAGAAGTTCTTTTGAACTTCTGGTAATGGACAATGCTCCTGCTCACCCTTCAGGCTTGGAGGAAAATTTCTGGATGAATACAGCTTCATTAAAGTGAAGTTCTTGTCCCCTAACACCACTCCTCTTATCTAACTCATTGACCAGCAGGTAATTTACAATTTTAAGAAACCTGACACAAAGTATTGTTTAAAAGGTGCCTCAAAGTGACCTCTGAAACAGAGGTCACTTTGGAATTTTGAAAAAAGCATTATAATATCCTCCAGTGTTTAAGGATAATAGACAAAGCCTGGGAGGAAGTTTCTTTCAGGACAATGAACTCTGCTTTGAAGAAATTGTGACCAGACTGTGTGTCAGTCAGATTTTGAAGGCTTTGAGGCAGAGCCTGTAGTGAAAGATATTGTTCCTCTGGGCCAGTCCATGGGTTTGGAAATGAACGATGAGGATGTAGAGGAGTTGGTGTAGAATCACGAGAATGAGCTCACCACAGAAGAACTTCAAGACCTGCACATGAAGCAGCAAGAAGTGGTTGAGGATATTTCTTCTTATTCAGAGGTGGAGGAGGAGAGGAGAAGCAGTTAGGACAACCTTTTCAATGCAGAATTTAAGGAGCTGTGTTACCATTGGGCTCAAACACAGAGCCTGGTGGAAAAAAGGCATCCTGACATTACTTTTATAAATAGGAGCATCATCCTGCAGACGTTGGACAGCTTCTTTAGCAAAGAAAAAATCAAACACTAGTAAATGCCCATCATCTTCAAGCACTGCTGCACAGAGGCAGAAAAGAGGAAAAATACCAGATGGGCAGTTGCCTGATGTTTTTATGAAAGGTGACAACCTTTCCAAACATTAACGTCTCTCCACCTTCCTCTTAGGCCATCACCACTTCTCAGAAGGGTAAAGTGCAAGTAAATTTTCATTTATTTTGTGTATTTATTGTTTTTATAGTTTTCATGTATGATTTTTATGCATGCAAATATTATACAGGTTTAAATAAGCAATATTTTCACTTGAAATGTTTTATAATTGGTAATTGTTTGGGTTCTGGAGTGGATTAATCGTATTTACATTATTTCTTATGGGAAAAATTTATTTGTAAAGCTCACTATTCGAACAGCTTCCTGGAATGAATTTAGTTTGAATATTGAGGTACCACTGTATTTAACTTAGAATTCATTGCCATATCTGAGTGTGGGAATTATTGTCATAGTATCATGATCTTCAGTGTAGCTTTTTCCTTAGTCAACAAGAGCTTAAACTCTTGTCTTATGTATTTGGTGAATGAAAACCCATGTGCTCTTCGTTCCTGATCACCTGAGAGTTAAGTGTGTCCTAGGAGCTGGAACTCTTTATTGGGTAACTTGCTCTTTAATGGATGATTTGAGTTAAATCATGTGATTGTGTTAGCCTGTTCCTGAATCAGTCATGTGATTCAGTGTTAACCTTGTCTGAATTCGCTCATGTGTCTGATTCCTGAACTCAGTAATTCCAGGTATCAGCTCATTTTCAACTTAGTGAATCTTGGACCTCTGCAAATTATGATAAGGGGCAAGGTAGGCTAGATTTTGGCCTGTGAGGGTTTGTATTGGCAGTGGTACACCTAGCTGGGGTTAACCTTCAAACCTTATCCAGTGTACTAGTACACAGCTGAGAGTTGTGTGTCCAATGGTTAGTGACAGACCACATATACGAAGGTGGTGTAAACAAACCTACTTTTCTGCCAGTCATATAAAATTATAGCACATACAGTTATGTACAGTACATAAAACTTGACAATGATAATAAACAAGTACATTACTGGTTTATGTATTTACTATGTTGTACTTTTTATCATTTTTCTAGAGCGTACTCTTTCTACTTACAAAAAAAATGTTTACTGTAAAATAGTATGGGGAGTTACGCCAGCTGCAGCCTCATTCATCTCGTGGTTACTGCATCTTTTGATAGCCTCATTTTCCCTTGTGCTTGGTTTAATCTCATGTTGTTTTGTTCTTCATGGCTCCTGCAGAGAAGAAAAAGAAGAACCCAAAAGAAAATTCACAGCGAAGAGTTTAGCAGATGCCTTTGCAGACCTAAACAAACTCTTTAAAAGGTTTGAAAACAAGACCCCAACACCAAAAGGTTTTCATTAATAGAGAGGAATGTTCTTGGTGCATTATCTGCTTACAATCAAATCTATGATAAAAAATGAACAAATCATATAACCTAAGTGTGTAATAGTCTATACCATCTAGGTTTGTGTAAGTACACTCTGTGACATTCCCACAACAACAAAAATCGCCTAATAATGCATTTCTCAGAAAGTATCCCCGTTGTTAAGTGATGCATGACCGTACACAGCTGTCAGTCATATCCAGTGTATTAGTGCATAATTGACAGTTGTGTACAGCACACTAGTAACTGACAGTTGTGTCCAGTGTACTAGTAACTGACAGTTGTGTTCAATGTGCTAGTACACAACTGACAGTTGTGTTCAACCCTCTAGTACACAACTGACAGTTGTGTTCAGCATACTAGTACACAACAGGCAGTTGTGTCTTAATGCACTAGTACACAATTGACAGTTGTGTTCAACCTTCTAGTACACAACTGACAGTTGTGTTCAACCTTCTAGTACACAACTGACAGTTGTGTTCAACCTTCTAGTACACAACTGACAGTTGTGTTAAATGTGCTAGTACACAACTAACAGTTGTGTTCAATGTACTAGTACACAACTGACAGTTGTGTTGAACCTTCTAGTACACAACTGACAGTTGTGTTCAATGTACTAGTACACAACTGACATTTGTGTCCAACATACTAGTACACAACTGACAGTTGTGTTCAACCTTCTAGTACACAACTGACAATTGTGTTCAACCTTCTAGTACACAACTGACAGTTGTGTCCAACGTACTAGTACACAACTGACAGTTGTGTTCAACCTTCTAGTACACAACTGGCGATTGTGTTCAACCTTCTAGTACACAACTGACAGTTGTGTTCAGCATACTAGTACACAACTGACAGTTGTGTCCGATGTTCTAGTACACAACTGACAGTTGTGTCCGATGTTCTAGTACACAACTGACAGTTGTGTCCAACTCCTGCACCAGGCAGCACACACTACTGCTATTTAAGAGCCTGATCTTGCCTAATATACAATATATTTTTTTTAACATGTCGGCCATTTCCCACCGAAGCAGGGTGACCCAAAAAGAAAGAAAAATCTGAAACGAAAGAAAAACCCACAAAGAAAGAAAAAATTTCATCATTCAACATTTTCACCATCACTCATACGTAATCACTGTCTTTGCAGAGGCACTCAGATACAACAGTTAGGTGTCCCTCCAAACTGCCAGCATCCCAACCTCCTCCTTTAAAGTGCAGGCATTGTACTTCCCATTTCCAGGAGTCAAGTCTGGCCAACTGGTTTTCTTGAATCCCTTCACAAAATATTAACCTGCTCACACTCCAATAGCTTGTCAGGTCCCAAAAACCATTCGTCTCCATTCGCTCCTATCTAACACAATCATGCACGCTTGCTGGAAGTCCAAGCCCTTCACCCACAAAACCTCTTTCACCTCCTCCCTCCAACCTTTTTGAGGACAACCCCTACCCCCCCTCCCTTCCTCCACAGATTTATGTGCTCCAAGTCATTTTACTTTGTTCCATTCTTTCTAAATGACCAAACCACCTCAACAAACCCTCTTCAGCTGTCTGTCTAATACTTTTAACAGCTCCACACCTCCTAATTTCCACACTATGAATTCTCTGCATAATATGTACACCACACATTGCCCTCAGGACATCTCCACTGCTTCCAGCCGCCTCCTTGCTGCAGCATTTACAACCCATGCTTCACACCCACATAAGAGTGTTGGTACCACCTTATTCTTGTACATTCGCTGTATGGTTATTTTTTATATACTACTTCATCTCAACTAAAAATTTAATTACTGCAAACCATTAGCTACCTCAGTGTTCTAATAAGGATAGCAGTGTACAGTGGACCCTCGGATATCGGCCAAATTGGACTTCAGCTGCTTTTTTGGCCGAAGTTCTATCCTGGATTTTGACCGGCAACTCGGAAATCAGCCATATTGGACGCATAATAATAATCACGCTTGGGCACATTAAATGTCATATTTTAGGTTTATATAGACATTTTCATTAATACATCTATGATATTATCTTCAAAATTATATAAGAAACACGTTACATAGCATATAGCATATAAACATGCAATGTTTGTATGCTGTCAAGTGGTGAGTTCTGTTGAGAGTAACCATTACATTTTCTCTGATTCAGCATTAGAGAAACTGTGAATGTGACGTCTGGCCCAGTCACCACCCTTCATATGGCATGAATTATTCATGCCGTATTATTCAGCGATATTTACTCATCGGTGATTTTGCCCACTTTGACTCCTATTTTAGGCTAATTACATTATTCTAGCCGACCAAATTCTTAGCTATTTTGCTAGTATCACTTCTGTTTTATGGATTAAACACAAGAAACTGCCCAATCATGAATTTCAACTACCTATTAAAGTGATCAGAAATGGTAATTTGGCCAATTTCACATGAAGTTCAAAATATTCCAATTTCTAAATAGGGTCCAGCAGTGCCCGATTTAGGTGGTGGGGGGCCCATTGCATTAAAAAGGTCTCAATATATGTACAGTCCTCTTAGGATGAAGAAATGAAACAATAAATTTGATTTATAGTGTATTTTAGCAGCCTTTCGGTTCATTTGCAAGTGTAACTCAAAAGTAATGTACAGACTTATGAGGAATTACCTTAAGTCAGATAAAATATTAGAAGCTAGGTACATTCCGTACTTTTCTGATGGAAAAGTCTCTGATGACTCCATTAAAATCCAATGAGTGCAGAATGTCAGATTCTATGCTCATGACCATCAGGTTCACAAACCGCCTTTGCTTCTTGCTTGTTTGTAGCTGGTTCTCACTACCACACTGTTGTTCACATACTGACCACTATCAAGCAGTCATTCATACTGCAGAACTCTGCACACCCAGGAAGATGATGTGCTGTGAGTCATTCTTGCATCATGCAGCTGACGATGTGCTCGCATCGATGATGTAATGCCAATGATCAGATGTCTCAACATGACAATCCCGCCACAAATCAAACTCTTGCATACATTTTCTCTTTTTGCGATCTATTCAATTCTCAGTATAATGTGTGTCATATATTTCATCATTTGGTGGGGGCCCTGGAGCCCCTCCCCTAAGTCTGGCCCAGGGGTCCAGCATAAACAATGCAGGCATTCCTGGCACTAAAATAACATTTCGTCTGTTTATTAGTTACATTTCCAGGCTTTACAGATGAATTCCATTTAGATTTTTAATTCACATAAAGAATTTTTATTCACACCGAAAAATAGATTTTAATAATTGTATAAATAATATCATTGCATTCGTGAACATATATTAGACCCACCAGTTGATGTGTATTGGACATGTGACGTGATTTGTTCCCTCTTGAACATCGGCAAAAATCTAACATTTCCGCTACTCAATTTCAAGCTATTTTCAGTACTAAGACCAATCAAAATCATCTCTATTTCTGTAATATATCTTCCATTCTATCAAATGAGACCAAAGGAGCCACAAATACAACTGTAAAAGTAATTCGAAAATACATTGCAAAGTCGCTGTTTGAATCCAAAAACGCGGCTGCAGTTTTTTCTCATGCACTGTGTGCTGCAGGATTTGTTGTATATGGTGCACACTCACATAGATGCATTCTCTCATATCTAGGCCCAAATTTGCTGCTGACAGCTTATCTGAGTGATCTGAGCTCATGACCTAGTACTATGTCATGGACCCTGGCTTCAAAGTTGTAGAACTACAGGACGGACCCTCAAGGGGTTAACAGTTATGAGTACAACATACTAGTATGCATCTAACAGTTATGGGTCCTGCATACTAGTACGCACAGTTTTTCTTATTTGCAAATCTGCTACTGCCAATATTTTTGACCTTAGGGAAGTTGGTGAAGGAACAACAGTGCCACTTGTACACACTGTTTGCTGGTAGGGAAGTTAGTGAAGGAGCAACAGTACCACTTGTACACACTGTTTGTTAGTAGGGACGTTGGTGGAGGAATAATAGTGCCACTTGTACACACTGTTTGCTGGTAGCTGGTAGAGACGGTGGAGGAACAGTGTGTACAAGTGGCACTGTTGTTCCTCCACCAACAACTTACCAGCAAACAGGGTGTACATGTACAAGTGGCACTGTTGTTCCTCCACCAACAACTTACCAGCAAACAGGGTGTACATGTACAAGTGGCACTGTTGTTCTTCCACCAACAACTTACCAGCAAACAGGATGTACATGTACAAGTGGCACTGTTGTTCCTCCACCAACAACTTACCAGCAAACAGGATGTACATGTACAAGTGGCACTGTTGTTCCTCCACCAACTTCCCTACCAGCAAACAGGATGTACATGTACAAGTGGCACTGTTGTTCCTCCACCAACTTCCCTACCAGCAAACAGGGTGTACATGTACAAGTGGCACTGTTGTTCTTCCACCAACAACTTACTTACCAGCAAACAAGGTATGCAGATGTCAGGAAGATGGCTTATTCATTCCAAATTTATTATAATTTCATGATAACAATAGAATTCATCTACAAAGCTCAGTATGTATATTTAATCCAGGATAATCTAGTAAAGTCAAACTATATGACTTCCATGTTTTGATAAGTATTATACTTTGAAACAATTATAATAATATCATATGATTTTGTTATAGATATGTTTTACAATGGCCTGGAAGGCACACAGGTGTTATAGACACATACACTGTTTATATAACTCATGATATTCCCTCCAACCTAAGTTTTGTTTCTTTTTTTTAACATGTCGATCGTTTCCCACCAAGGCAGGGTGACCCAAAATGAAAGAAAAAAACAAAAAGAAAGAAAAAACTTTCATCATCATTCAACACTTTCACCACCATTCATGCATAATCACTGTCTTTGCAGAGGCGCTCAGATGTGACAGTTTAGATGTCTGTCTAAACAGCCATATATGAATAGCCTAGGATAACCTAGTAAACAGTAGACCGGCATTTAACATGGTAGTTACGTTCCTGAAAACATCGTGTTAGGTAAAAACTGTGTTAGATGAACTGAAGAACTTAAGGGAAAAATAGGGTTACATTCCTGGGAGCCCCAGAAAAGCCAAACAACTATTTTTTTAGGCCTCCACATCTTACAAAAATAAAAGTGAATATGTAATTGTAGTTCATTGTCATGATATATTATGTTGCTTTTACTGCTTAAGATTGCAAATGCAACAGAAATAATAGTATTTCTTACCTTAAATTGTGGGTGCTGGTGTTTGTGGATGACTGTGGAGAGTTATGTTGTGGCCCTACTGGGCTGAGGTGGATGGTAGAGGTTCTGGTACTGAAGTTGATGGTTGTACTGGGTGTGCATAAATTCTGTAATGGATTTCTGTCCTCTTTTACCCTTCAGTACATTATCAACTGATGGTAAGGCATCAGCTGCTCTAGACACCTCTAGACATTTCCTCTGTTTATTAGTTAAGTTTCCAGGCTTTACAAATGAATTCCACTTCGATTTTTTTATTCACATAATGAATTTTTATTCACACCAAAAAATAGAAGATTTACTGTTATGCAATATTGTAATAATTGTATAAATAATATTAGCACATTCATGACTGTACATTAGACCCACCAGCTGATGTGTGTTGGACACATGACGTCGTTTGTTTACTCTTAAACATTGGCAAAAATCAAACATTTCTGCTGTTTTGAGCTCAGTTTCATGGCATTTTCAGTACTAAAACCAATCAAAATCATCTTTATATCTGTAGTATGTCTTCCATTCTATCAAGTGAGGCCAAGAAACCATGAATACAACCATAAAGAACATAGGAAAATACACTGCAATGTCGCTGTTTTAATCCAAAAACAGTCTCATTTTTTCTCGTTATGCACTGCATGCTGCAGAATGTTTTATATGGTGCACACTTGCCACAAAGATGCATTCTCTCATATCTAGGCCCAAATTTACTGCTCACAGCTTATCTGAGTGAGCTGAGCTTATGACGTAGAACTACGGCTAGGACCCTGGCTTCAAAGCCGTAGAACTACAGGATGGACCTGCAAAGGATTAATTTGATTCCCCTCATCCATTGGTTCTTCGTATTCAACTTTGGTTGCACCTTGTGGCTAGCAAAAACAAAGACGTCCCTGGACACGTTCATGTGCAGGGCAATGAACAGGCAGATGCTGCTGTGCAGTCAGTGGTATGTGATTTTCCAGTTTCCTATAGAGGTATTCTGTTCAGGGATTACTTTACAGTCATCTCTGCCCGTCTTTGTGGCCATTGGCAACAACATTGATCGGACATGCACCATAACAAATTGCACTCTATTAAACCGCTTTTAGGTTTGTGGCCATCTTCTTACCACCATTGCTGTACTCAGGAGACTGCATTCTCCCGTCTCCGCATCGGCTATACTCACCTTACCCGTGGGTATCTCACGGAACGACACCCTATTCTGTGTAAGGTTTGTTGGGTCCCTATTTCAGTTCTTCAATTTCTTGTGGATTGTCAAGTTTACCAGTGCTCTTGCAAGATTTACCTCCATCGATGCCACCACCCTACCACTCTTACCTTATCTTCCCTTCTTGCAGACGGCTCTGCTTTTGACTTACAATCACTTTTTGACTTTTTGTCAGCAACTGCTTTACTACAGTGGACCCTCGCATACCGTTGGCATCACATAACGTTAAATCCGCATACCGGTACATTTTATCACTAAAATTTTGCCTCGCATACCGCTAAAAAACTCGCTCAACGCTATTCGTCCGAGATGCTTCTAATGTGCGGCCTGAGCCAGCTTCACATGTTCCGCCGGTGGCATTGTTTACAAGCCAGCTTCGGCGGTAACATCCAAGCATGCAATCGAAACATTTTGTATTATTACAGCGTTTTTGGTGATTTCATCTGCAAAATAAGTGACCATGGGCCCCAAGAAAGCCTCTAGTGCTAACCCAGTGGTAAAAAGGGTGAGAAATACTATCATACCACAGTCAGCTGCTGCTGCACCACAGTCAGCTGTTGCTTGACCAGTCAGCTGTTGCTGGATCAGTCAGCTGCTGTTGCACCTCGATCAGCTGTTGCTGGACCAATCAGCTGTTGCTGGACCAGTCAGCTGCTTCTGCACCACGATCAGCTGTTGTTGGACCAGTCAGCTGTTGCTGAATCAGTCAGCTGCTGCTGCACCACGATCAGCTGTTGTTGGACCAGTCAGCTGTTGCTGGATCAGTCAGCTGCTGCTGCACCATGATCAGCTGTTGTTGGACCAGTCAGCTGTTGCTGGATCAGTCAGCTGCTTCTGCACCACGATCAGCTGTTGTTGGACCAGTCAGCTGTTGCTGGATCAGTCAGCTGCTGCTGCACCACGATCAGCTGTTGCTGGACCAGTGAGCTGTTGCTGGATCAGTCAGCTGCTGCTGCACCACAATCAGCTGTTGCTGGACCAGTCAGCTGTTGCTGGACCAGTCAGCTGTTGCTGGATCAGTCAGCTGTTGCTGGATCAGTCAGCTGTTGCTGGACCAGTCAGCTGTTGCTGGATCAGTCATCTGTTGCTGGACCAATCAGCTGTTGCTGGATCAGTCAGCTGTTGCTGGATCAGTCAGCTGTTGCTGGACCAGTCAGCTGTTGCTGGACCAGTCAGCTGTTGCTGGACCAGTCAGCTGTTGCTGGATCAGTCAGCTGTTGCTGGACCAGTCAGCTGTTGCTGGATCAGTCAGCTGTTGCTGGACCAGTCAGCTGTTGCTGGACCAGTCAGCTGTTGCTGGATCAGTCAGCTGCTGCTGCACCACGGTTAGCTGCTGTTGCACCATCAGCTGTTTCTGAACATGACTCGTCCTGAACCTGTCCCGAACCTGTCCGTCCAGCCTGAGCGCCTGCCTTGCCGTCATTGTTTACAAGCCAGGGTGGCCGGTTGCATGCATACATTCGATACATTTTGTATTATTCCATTATTTATAGTGCTTGTAACTGCTAAATAAGCCACCATGGGCCCAAAGAAAGCTTCTAGTGCCAACCCTGTGGTAAAAAGGGTGATAAATACTATTGTACCACAGTCAGCTGCTGCTGCACCACGGTCAGCTGATAAATTGGACCAGTCAGCTGCTGCTGCACCACAGCTGCTGCTGCACCACAGCTGCAGCTGCACCACAGCTGTTGTTGTTGCTGCACCACCAGCTGTATTACTCGAAGATGTGGAGAGTGTTGTTGGTGTGGCTTAACGTGAAACAATTACCGAGAAACAATTAACCCCGGAGGGTTAGCCACCCAGGATAACCCAAGAAAGTCAGTGCATCATCGAGGACTCTCTAACTTATTTCCATTAGGGTCCTTAATCTTGTCTCCCAGGATGCAACCCACACCAGTCGACTAACACCCAGGTGAACAGGGAAAAACGCCTGGAACTAGTGCTCATATTGGTGAATTTAAAGCCAGCAAATGTTGGTTTGAGAGATTTAAGAATCGTAGTGGCATACACAGTGTGATAAGGCCTGTTCTGGAAGAAAATGCCAAACAGGACCTACAGTACTCAGGAGGAAAAGGCACTCCCAGGACACAGTGTCTCATCAGTCATTGCTGCATCTTCAATAAAGGTAAGTGTCATTTATTCTTCATTTAGTAGAGTAGTACATGCACAATATATACTGTGCATGTACTACTCTACTATTGTGCATGTATCCTTCTCTTTGTGTGTAGGAAAATGTATATTTCATGTGGTAAAAATTTTTTTTTCATACTTTTGGGTGTCTTGCACGGATTAATTTGATTTCCATTATTTCTTATGGGGAAAATTCATTCGCATAACGATAATTTCGCATAACAATGAGCTCTCATGAACGGATTAATATCGTTATGCGGGGGTCCACTGTATACGAACTTTGACACATAGCCCTTAGTGCCCCTTCCAGCTTTTTTCTCCCCTCACCTCTGATCTCTCCACCTAGCTGTTTATAGCCCTGGCATTATTTTCTGTCCCGCAGCGCTGCATGACCCTTGTCGGTTTATCGCTTCATTTGATAATAATAATAATAATAATAATAATAATAATAATAATAATAATAATAATAATATACTGCCTAGGCTTATCAGGCCTCTGGCACCAAATATGGAGGGAGGAAAAATAAAGCACTGATCTATGTTTGGAGTGCTAGCAGTAAGAATGTAGATCAGTGGACAGTTAAAGTGCTAACTTGGGTGGTATTCAAACATGTATCTTGGGTTATGGTTGCTGGGAGAAGGTGGCTGTTGACTATAAGAGCATCAGATAACTGTTGTTGATTGTGATGATCCTGCAAGTTGTTGTTGACATCTGTAAGTACACTTGTTTTTTTTCTTCTTTGACATTGGTGTTAAGCTGGATAACTTGCTCTCTGAGGAGGTTGATGGTGTCCTGAGTTTCAGTGTAGGTGGTACTCTTGTTCCAGTCTGTTTATTTTGTGTTCCAGGGTTGTGATCTTGCTTAGGTAGTATGTGTTGGAGGTTTTTAGTTCTTGAATTTCCCAGGTTAGCATATCAACTTTTTCACCCTGGATCCTGTTAAATTTGGCTACCTCTGGTCTTGTATCTTCAAATTAACAAATCCATAGGAGTTTTCATCAGTGTTCGGGGATGGCGGTCATGTTTGTTGTTATTTGGGTTGTGTTGGATTGCATTGGATTTCTTACTACTTCTGGATGTTATTTATGAACAATATGCTCAGTATAAGTGATGTTACCTGTACTTAGTATAAGTACAGGCAGGCCCCACTTATGCAGCAGGTTAGGACCCGGGCCTCACTTATGCAGCAGGTTAGGACCCGGGCCCCACTTACGCAGCAGGTTAGGACCCGGGCCCCACTTATGCAGTAGGCTAGGACCTGGGTCCCACTTATGCAGCAGGTTAGGACCCAGGCCCCACTTATGCAGTAGGCTAGGACCTGGGCCCCACTTATGCAGTAGGCTAGGACCCAGGCCCCACTTATGCAGCAGGTTAGGACCCGGGCCCCACTTATGCAGTAGGCTAGGACCTGGGTCCCACTTATGCAGCAGGTTAGGACCCGGGCCCCACTTATGCAGTAGGCTAGGACCTGGGTCCCACTTATGCAGCAGGTTAGGACCCGGGCCCCACTTATGCAGTAGGCTAGGACCTGGGTCCCACTTATGCAGCAGGTTAGGACCCAGGCCCCACTTATGCAGTAGGCTAGGACCTGGGTCCCACTTATGCAGCAGGTTAGGACCCGGGCCCCACTTATGCAGTAGGCTAGGACCTGGGCCCCACTTATGCAGTAGGCTAGGACCCGGGCCCCACTTATGCAGCAGGTTAGGACCCGGGCCCCACTTATGCAGTAGGCTAGGACCTGGGTCCCACTTATGCAGCAGGTTAGGACCCGGGCCCCACTTATGCAGTAGGCTAGGACCTGGGTCCCACTTATGCAGCAGGTTAGGACCCGGGCCCCACTTATGCAGTAGGCTAGGACCTGGGTCCCACTTATGCAGCAGGTTAGGACCCGGGCCCCACTTATGCAGTAGGCTAGGACCTGGGTCCCACTTATGCAGCAGGTTAGGACCCGGGCCCCACTTATGCAGTAGGCTAGGACCTGGGTCCCACTTATGCAGCAGGTTAGGACCCGGGCCCCACTTATGCAGTAGGCTAGGACCTGGGTCCCACTTATGCAGCAGGTTAGGACCTGGGGCTGTTGCTGTAAAGCAAAAATCACTGTAAAGTGAAACAGCCTTTTTTCACTTTCAAATGCATATGAAAGACTTTATCTACATCTTACGAGCCACCGTTTTTGACATGTATATACTCATAAATTCTAGCAGCTTCAAATCAAGCAGGAGAAAGCTGGTAGGCCCACATGTGAGAGAATGGGTCTATGTGGTCAGTGTGCACCATATAAAAAAATCCTGCAGCACACAGTGCATAATGAGGAAAAAAAAGCTCCGACCATTTTTTTTAAATTAAAATGCTAACTTTGTGGTCTATTTTCTTATAGTATTTATGGTTGTATTGTCATTTTCTCGGTCTCATTTGATAGAATGGAAGACATATTATAGAAATTTTGATTGGTTTTACTATGAAAAGAACCTTGAAATGGAGCTCAAAGTAGGGGAAATGTTTGATTTTTGCCAATGTTCAAAAGTAAACAAATGATGTCATTTTCCAATAAGTGTCCAAGTAGCCATTCTAATATGCAGTCAGGAATGGGTTGACATTATTTATACAATTATTACAATATTGCAATAGTCTGCATAACAGTAAATCTTCTATTTTTTGTTTGAATAAAAATTCAAAATAGAAAGCAAGAGTAATATCAGAGGGGCCTGGAGACGTGACTGATGAACAAATAAAATGTTATTTTAGAGCCAGGAATGTCTACAATGTTCATTCTGGACCCTATTTTGAAATTGTCATATTTTTTAATTTTCGTGAAATTGGCCAAATTGCAATTTTCTGACTATGTTATTGGGTAGTTGAAATTGGTAAATGGGCAGTTTCTTGTACTCAATCAATAGAAAAAATGGAGTTCTAAGGACTCGGGCCGAAAATAGGGCTCAAAGTGGGCGAAATTGCCGATTCATAAATATCGCCGAGGTCACTAACTTTGCGAGAGCGTAATTCCATCAGTTTTCCATCCAATTTCGTTCTTTTGGTGTCATTACAATCGGAAAAAGATTCTCTATCGTTTCATAAGATTTTTTTTTTTTTTTTTTTTTTTTTTTTTTTTTTTTTTTTTTTTTTTTTTTTTTTTTTTTGGAAATTTTGCAACACCAGTAGACACCTCAGGATTTGGGGTTGCGACAGTCAAGGGGTTAAGTGAGCAATAGATCTCGGCCTAAAAAATGCATTTGTATATATATACACATTACTTACCCAAAAATATTTTTGTACATAGTTTATAGTGAGTGCTGAATATATTGTAGGCAGGCTGAATAAATGAAGAATGGGTGAAATTGATAAACTGCTTTACAGTGCTTCACTGTAAAGCAAAGCACTGTAAAGTGGGGTCCTCTTGTACATATTTTTGTATTTTTCATCTAGATCTTATATGGAAATATAAATATGTATGGATTTGTTAGTCCATTGCACACATATTGCTACCTACGGTAATCTGTTACATAGGTCTATTTAATTTTTTATTTATTTCAGTGATTGCCGTGTATGACTACACTGCTGACAAGGAAGACGAACTCACGTTCTCTGAGAATGCTGTTATCTATGTTCTCAAGAAGAATGATGATGGCTGGTGGGAGGGAGTGATGAATGGTGTGACAGGTCTCTTCCCTGGCAACTATGTTGAGCCACTTATGTGAGCTACACACCACCACTCCATGGAACAGTGTGATGACACCACCACTCCATGGAACAATGTGATGACACCACCACTCCATGGAACAGTGTGATGACACCACCACTCCATGGAACAATGTAATGACACCATTACTCCATGGAACAGTGTGATGACACCACCACTCCATGGAACAATGTAATGACACCATTACTCCATGGAACAGTGTGATGACAACACCACTCCATGGAACAGTATATAAGAAATATGTACTCTCCGAAGTAAGAGAATATGTAATTTGTTTTCTGAGGTAACATTTCCAAAAATAAATGATCAATAGACTGCTCTGCCAGAACTGTTTAGAATAATGTTGTTATATTGTTGAGGAAACAGCAGTGATATACAGTGCTGGTCACTGACATAGTGGTAGCTTCAGACACAGTGCTGGTGACTGGTACAATGTTATCTTCAGTCATAGTGCTGGTGACTGACACAGTGGTAGCTTCAGTCACAGTGCTGGTGACTAGTACAGTGTTAGCTTCAGTCATAGTGCTGGTGACTGACTCAGTGTTAGCTGCAGTCACAGTGCTGGTGACTCACAAAGTGTTAGCTTCACAGTGCTGGTGACTGGTACAGTGTTAGCTTCAGTCACAGTGCTGGTGATTGGTACAGTGTTAGCTTCAGTCATAGTGCTGGTGACTGACACAGTGTTAGCTTCAGTCATAGTGCTGGTGACTGGCACAGTTTTAGCATCACTCACAGTGCTGGTGACTGACACAGTGTTAGCTTCACAGTTCTGGTGACTGATACAGTGTTAGCTTCACTCAGTGCTGGTGACTGATACAGTGTTAGCTTCACAGTGCTGGTGACTCACACAGAAGGAAAGAAGGAAGGGTAACTTTAATGACTGGACTCAAGAGCACTTCACCAACATCAAAGTATACTTGTTGAAGTGAGAAATTGTGAAGGAACTTATACAAACTATATCATATGATCTTTGATTCATACATTGTTTGCTCATGCATTTTCACTAAAATATTCTCTTACACATTCACAATTAGGCATGATGAAGGAAGGCTTCAGAGAGTCCTGATTCTGGTGAAGGTCTCTTCATCCAAGGAATTTGAGCTACCCTTCCTTTCCCCAGAAAAAAATTGATTACTTCCCATTCACTGGATCCTGAGAGACCCTTGTGGGCTTAGTGCTTCCCTAAGGGTGCAATAAAAATACTGGATCAAAAGTTGACAGTTGTGGCAGTGACGAATCTCTGTTCCTCACTATATTGTTATTAGTATCTTATGACTGGTTCATTCTGTTTATTTTCAACTTGAAGGTGCAGGTAGCAACTGCTAGGAAACTAACACATGTAGACAAGGAGTCTCACTTAATTCAATGTGATCAAGCAGAATACCTTGATACTGCCAGAGCTTTTGCTCCAAGGAATTGGAACTGCTGTTTTTTCCTTAGATCAAACTTAATCACTTTCTGACCCTTCACTTGTACTGCTGTGTTGTTCTGTGCTAGACATCACTGAGAATAGAGTATCAAAGAATATAAGAAGAGACAGTACCAACTTACAAATATTTCAAATTACAAGCATCTGCATTTATGTACGTGTATCTTTTGAAACAGTTCCATTGATACAAATGCTTATAGCACTTGCTACAGACATCTGCAAAATATAACAACTTTTATTCTCATATTTTCTCTGAAGTTTGTAAATTGAAAAACCAGGACTAACTTGTTTGTAAGTAGAAATTCTATGAATGTAACTTGTTTGTTAGTTGTTTATTTCATGTAACTGTATGATCTACATTTGAAAGGTAATGTTCTTATGCTGCTACAAGTGTTAAGTACAGCTTCAAACAATAGTATGCTCAACTGGTTGCTTGATTTTTAATAATGTCTCTTTAGGTCAGTCCTCTGCTGATACTTGTTTCTTCACTTGGCATGAAATATTTGACAAATGAATTGTCCTCATATCTTTTCCAAGTCTAAGAGTATTTTACTCAACACTTATTTATAAAATAAGTATGTTTGGTGTTTGTATATTATGACATATTTACTAGGTAGTTTTATTACTGTGTAGTACTCTTCAAGGAGGCTAGCTGCCTTAATTTGCTGAAAGGCTCTTGATTCTAGCAGCAGTTGTAGCTACCCTTCCTTTCTGTGGCTTAAACATGATTACCTCCAGGTACCTACCTGCAGCACCTCCATCAATTTTATTATGATAATAGCACTACTAAGTTATAATAATAGCACTACTAAGTTAATACCTAAACTATTGAAATTAAATGACATATACCATAGTGCAGACATTGTGTATACCATAGTGCAGACATTGTGTATACTATAGTGCAGACATTGTGTATACCATAGTGCAGACATTGTGTATACCATAGTGCAGACAGTATTGTATATAATGTGGTGTAAACATGATCATTTTAAATATTCTCAAAAAGCTCTCTGTCTTGAGATTAAATATTTAATATATTTAACCCTTTGACTGTTTCAGGCCCCTCTCTGAAACTGTCATTCTATGTCGCTCAATTTTTAAAAAAAAAAAAATTATTTTTTCTTATGAAATGATAGAGAATCTTTTCCCGATGGTAATGACACCAAAAGTTCGAAATTTTGTCGAAAACTCGTGGAATTATGCTCCCGCGAAGTTAGCGGTCTCGGCAACATATGCGTATCGGCGATTTCGCCGACTTTGAGCCCCATTTTCAGCCAATTCCATTGTTCCAGTTGACCAAACTCATAGCTATTTCTTTAGAACTCCATTTTATCTATCAGCTGAGTACAAGAAACCTCCCATTTACTAATTTGGACTACCCAATATGGTGGTCAGAAATTGGCAATTTGGCCAATTTCACGCAAAATAAAAAAGATGCCAATTTCAAAATAGGGTCCAGAATAAACAAGGTAGACATTCGTGGCACTAAAATAACATATGCTCTGTTCATTAGTCACATCTCTAGGCCCCTCTTATATTATTATTGCTTTCTATTTTGATTTTTTATTCATACAAAAAAATACAAAATTTACTGTTATGCAGACGACTGCATTATTGTAAAAATGGTATAAATAATATCAGTGCACTAGTGAAAGAATATTAGACTCCCCAGTTGACGTGTATTGGTCGTGTGGTGTGATTTATTTACTCTTGAACATTGGTAAAAATCGAACATTTCCGCTACTTTGAGCTCAGTTTCAAGGTCGTTTTCATCGTAAAAGTAATGAAAATCATCTCTATTTCTGTAATATGTTTTCCATTTTATCACCTAAGACCATGAAAACGCGAATACAACGATAAATACTATACGAAAATACACCTCAAAGTCGGCGTTTTATT
Source organism: Cherax quadricarinatus (assembly GCF_026875155.1). Lineage (NCBI taxonomy): Eukaryota > Metazoa > Arthropoda > Malacostraca > Decapoda > Parastacidae > Cherax > Cherax quadricarinatus. The sequence goes on from NC_069459.1 coordinate 28,093,371, forward strand.
CCAAAAAAACGATCAGAGTTTTTTTTTTCTCATTACGCAATGTGTGCTGCAGGATTTTTTTTATGTGGTGCACACTGACCACACAGACCCATTCTCTCACATGTGGGCCTACCAGCTTTCTCCCACTTGATTTGAAGCCGCTAGAATTATTGAGTATATATACGTCAGAAACATTGGCTCGTAAGACGTATTTATACGTCGAAAACAGTCAAAGGGTTAAATTCTTTTTTTCTTCTTTCAATGCACTGGCCGTATCCCACTGAGGCAGGGTGGCCCACCAAGGCAGGGTGGCCCAAAACGAAAAAATGAAACGTTCTCCATTTAAATTTACTAACATATATACAGGAGATGGGGTTACTAGCCCCTTGCTCCCGGCTTACGGAGGAAGAATTCTATTCCACTTCCCCATGGAGATAAGAGGAAATAAACTAGAACAAGAACTAGCAAGAAAATAGAGAAAACACATAGGGGCGTGTATATATGTATATGCTTGTACATGCAAGTGTAGTGTGACCTAAGTGTAAGTAGAAGTAGCAAGACGTACCTAAAATCTTGCATGTTTCTTCTTTCTTTCAACACACCAGCCACATCCCACCGAGGCGTGGTGGCCCAAAAGGAAAAACAAAAGTTTCTCCTTTTACATTTAGTAATATATACAGGAGAAGAGGTTACTAGCCCCTTGCTCCCGGCATTTTAGTTGCCTCCTACAACACGCATGGCTTACGGAGGAAGAATTCTGTTCCACTTCCCCATGGAGGTAAGAGAAAATAAACAACAAGAACAAGAACTAGTAAGAAAATATTAGAAAACCCAAAGGGGTGTGTATATATATGCTTGTACATGTATGTGTAGTGTGACCTAAGTGTAAGTAGAAGTAGCAAGACGTACCTGAAATCATGCATGTTTATGAGACAGAAAAAAAGACACCAGCAATCCTACCATCATATAAAACAATTACAGGCTTCCACTTTACACTCACTTGGCAGGATAGTAATACCTCCCTGTGCGGTTGCTGTCTACCAACCTACCACCTACAATATATTTAAATTTTTAATATATTTAAGGGTCGCCCCGAAAAGGTTGGAGGAAGGGGATAAAGGGGATTTTTTGGGCGAGGGGCTTGGACTGCAGCAAACATGCATGAGCATGTTAGATAGGAGTGAATGGAGGTGAATGATTTTTGGGACCTGACGAGCTGTTGGAGTGTGACCAGGGTAATATTTTGTGAAGGGATTTGGGGAAACCAGTTAGCTGGACCTGAGTCCTGAAATAGGAAGTACAGTGCCTGCACTTTAAAGGAGGGGTTTGGGATATTGGGAGTTTAGAGGGACACCTAAACTGTCGTATCTGAGCGCCTCTGCAAAGACAGCGATTATGTATGTGATGGTGAAAGTGTTGAATGATGAAAGTTTTTTCTTTCATTTTGGGTTTTTCTTTCTTTTTGGGTCACCCTGCTTTGATGGGAAATGGCCATGTTAAAAAAATAAAAAAATTACTTCTAAGGTGTATATATATATATGTTTTATTTAGTATCTTCATTGAAGTGCTTCTGTAGGATGACCATCTTGATGCTGGTGATGGGCTCTTGATCTGAGGAAGTGGAGTCACTGTCCCTTATCCTTCAATGAAACTTCATTACCTCTAATCCCCTGGTGCTGTATGACTTGTGGGTTTAGTACTTTGTAACAAATATTTTGATAATATTAAATAACCATGTCTGCTGGCCCAGTCAACATGCTATGTTCACAATGCTCTGCTTAAAGATATTGCTTGTAAACACACAATAGTCACATTATACTTGAACCCTGGGTGTTTTGACAGGTGTAGCAGGGTAATATTATACTTGAACCCTGGGTGTTTTGTCAGGTGTAGCAGGGTAATATTATACTTGAACCCTGGGTGTTTTGTCAGGTGTAGCAAGGTAATAACATTAAACCACTAAACTCTGGATGTTTCATTACCTAACTAATTAAAATTAAATAAAGGGTTTTGTTTTATTACAGTTACTTGAGATGTAAACAAGATCAGTGTCCAGATAGATTTTTATCTGCTAATACATTAGAAGAAAAATTAGATTAGAAGAAAATTGTCAAAGTGGGAAGTCTGAATGTGCGTGGATGTTGTGCAGATGATAAGAAAGAGATGATTGTGGATGTTATGAATGAGAAGAAGCTGGATGTCCTGGCTTTAAGTGAAACAAAGCTGAAGGGGGTGGGAGAGTTTCAGTGGAGAGGAATAAATGGGATTAGGTCAGGGGTTTCAAATAGAGTTAGAGCTAAAGAAGGAGTAGCAATAATGTTGAAGGATAAGCTATGGCAGGAAAAGAGGGACTATAAATGTATTAATTCAAGGATTATGTGGAGTAAAATAAAGATTGGATGTGAAAAGTGGGTTATAATAAGCGTGTATGCACCTGGAGAAGAGAGAAGTGTAGAGGAGAGAGAGAGATTTTGGGAAATGTTGAGTGAATGCATGGGGAGTTTTGAATCAAGTGTGAGAGTAATGGTGGTTGGGGATTTCAATGCTAAAGTGGGTAAAAATGTTATGGAGGGAGTAGTAGGTAAATTTGGGGTGCCAGGGGTAAATGTAAATGGGGAACCTTTAATTGAGCTATGTGTAGAAAGAGATTTGGTAATAATACATATTTTATAAAAAAGAGGATAAATAAGTATACAAGGTATGATGTAGCACGTAATGAAAGTAGTTTGTTAGATTATGTATTGGTGGATAAAAGGTTGATGGGTAGGCTCCAGGATGTACATGTTTATAGAGGGGCAACTGATATATCGGATCATTATTTAGTTGTAGCTACAGTTAGAGTAAGAGGTAGATGGGAAAAGAGGAAGGTGGCAACAACAAGTAAGAGGGAGGTGAAAGTGTATAAACTAAGGGAGGAGGACCCCTCAAGGAAGGTTCCTTGATGTTGGTGAGGGGCTCTTGATTTAGGGAATTGGATTTGTGCTCCAGTTCCCCGAATTAAGCCTGAATGCCTTCCACATCCCCCCCCCCCCCCAGGTGCTGTATAATCCTCTGGGTTTAGCGCTTCCCCCTTGATTATAATAATAATAAGGGAGGAGGAAGTTCGGGTGAGATATAAGCGACTATTGGCAGAAAGGTGGGCTAGTGCAAAGATGAGTAGTGGGGGGGGATGAAGAGGGTTGGAATAGTTTTAAAAATGCAGTATTAGAATGTGGGACAGAAGTTTGTGGTTATAGGAGGGTGGGGGCAGGAGGAAAGAGGAGTGATTGGTGGAATGATGAAGTAAAGGGTGTGATAAAAGAGAAAAAGGTAGCTTATGAGAGGTTTTTACAAAGCAGAAGTGTTATAAGAAGAGTAGAGTATATGGAGAGTAAAAGAAAGGTAAAGAGAGTGCAAAAGGAGAGCAGATGATAGAGTGGGAGAGGCACTGTCAAGAAATTTTTATGAAAATAAGAAAAAATTTTGGAGTGAGTTAAACAAGTTAAGAAAGCCTAGGGAAAGTATGGATTTGTCAGTTAAAAACAGAGTAGGGGAGGTAGTAGATGGGGAGATGGAGGTATTAGGTAGATGGTGAGAATATTTTGAGGAACTTTTAAATGTTGAGGAAGAAACAGATGCAGTAATTTCATGCACTGGTCAGGGAGGTATACCATCTTTTAGGAGTGAAGAAGAGCAGAATGTAAGTGTGGGGGAGGTATGTGAGGCATTATGTAAAATGAAAGGGGGTAAAGCAGCTGGAACTGATGGGATTATGACAGAAATGTTAAAAGCAGGGGGGATATAGTGTTGGAGTGGTTGGTACTTTTGTTTAATAAATGTATGAAAGAGGGGAAGGTACCTAGGGATTGGCGGAGAGCATGTATAGTCCCTTTATATAAAGGAAAAGGGGACAAAAGAGACTGTAAAAATTATAGAGGAATAAGTTTACTGAGTATACCAGGAAAAGTGTACAGTAGGGTTATAATTGAAAGATTTAGAGGTAAGACAGAATGTAGCATTGCGGATGAGCAAGGAAGTTTCAGAGTGGGTAGGGGATGTGTAGATCAAGTGTTTACATTGAAGCATATATGTGAACAGTATTTAGATAAAGGTAGGGAAGTTTTTATTGCATTTATGGATTTAGAAAAGGCATATGATAGAGTGGATAGAGGAGCAATGTGGCAGATGTTGCAAGTATATGGAATAGGTGGTAAGTTATTAAATGCTGTAAAGAGTTTTTATGAGGATAGTGAGGCTCAGGTTAGGGTGTGTAGAAGAGAAGGAGACTACTTCCCGGTAAAAGTAGGTCTTAGACAGAGATGTGTAATGTCACTATGGTTGTTTAATATATTTATAGATGGGGTTGTAAAGGAAGTAAATGCTAGGGTGTTCGGGAGAGGGGTGGGATTAAATTTTGGGGAATCAAATTCAAAATGGGAATTGACACAGTTACTTTTTGCTGATGATACTGTGCTTATGGGAGATTCTAAAGAAAAATTGCAAAGGTTAGTGGATGAGTTTGGGAATGTGTGTAAAGGTAGAAAGTTGAAAGTGAACATAGAAAAGAGTAAGGTGATGAGGGTGTCAAATGATTTAGATAAAGAAAAATTGGATGTCAAATTGTGGAGGAGGAGTATGGAAGAAGTGAATGTTTTCAGATACTTGGGAGTTGACGTGTCGGCGGATGGATTTATGAAGGATGAGGTTAATCATAGAATTGATGAGGGAAAAAAGGTGAGTGGTGCGTTGAGGTATACGTGGAGTCAAAAAACGTTATCTATGGAGGCAAAGAAGGGAATGTATGAAAGTATAGTAGTACCAACACTTATATGGGTGTGAAGCTTGGGTGGTAAATGCAGCAGCGAGGAGACGGTTGGAGGCAGTGGAGATGTCCTGTTTAAGGGCAATGTGTGGTGTAAATATTATGCAGAAAATTCAGAGTGTGGAAATTAGTAAAAGGTGTGGAGTTAACAAAAGTATTAGTCAGAGGGCAGAAGAGGGGTTGTTGAGGTGGTTTGGTCATTTAGAGAGAATGGATCAAAGTAGAATGACATGGAAAGCATATAAATCTATAGGGGAAGGAAGGCGGGGTAGGGGTCGTCCTCGAAAGGGTTGGAGAGAGGGGGTAAAGGAGGTTTTGTGGGCAAGGGGCTTGGACTTTCAGCAAGCGTGCGTGAGCGTGTTAGATAGGAGTGAATGGAGACGAATGGTACTTGGGACCTGACGATCTGTTGGAGTGTGAGCAGGGTAATATTTAGTGAAGGGATTCAGGGAAACCGGTTATTTTCATATAGTCGGACTTGAGTCCTGGAAATGGGAAGTACAATGCCTGCACTTTAACCCTTTGAGGGTTTTCGTCGTACTAGTACGTCTTACGCGTAGGGGTTTTTGACGTACTAGTACTCATAAATTCTAGCGACCTCAAATCTAGTGGGAGAAAGCTGGTAGGCCTTCATATGAAAGAATGGGTCTATGTGGTCAGTGTGCACAGTCTAAAAAAAATCCTGCAGCACACGGTGCATAATAAGAAAAAAAAAACTTTTTCCATTTTTTTTTAATAAATCAGCGACTTTGCAGTGTATTTTCGTATAGTATTTATTGTTGTATTCTAGTTTTCTTGGTCTCATTTTATAGAATGGAAGACATATTACTGAAATTGAGATGATTTTGATGGTTTTACAATGAAAGGTGCCTTGAAAATTGAGCTCAAAGTAGCAGAAATGTTCGATTTTTACCAAACTTCAAAAGTAAACAAATCGTGCCAAGCGTGCAATACACGTCAACTGGTGAGTCTAATATTCTTTCACAAGTGCACCAATAATATTTATACCATTTTTTACACTAATGCAGTAGTCTGCATAACAGTAAATCTTATATTTTTTGTGAGAAAAAAATTCAAAGTGGAAAGCAAAAGAATATAAGAGGGGCCTTGAGACATGACTAATGACTAGAGGAAATGTCATTTTAGTGCCAGGAATGTCTTTCTTGTTTATTCTGGACCCTATTCCGAAATTGGCATCTTTTGAAATTTGTGTGAAATTGGCAAAATTGCTAAATTCTGACCACTGTACTGGATAGTTGAATTTATAAATGGGTGGTTTCTTGCACCCATTCGATAGAAAAAATGGAGTTCTAGCGAAATATTCATGTTTTTTGTCGACTAGTACAGTGAAATTGGCCGAAAATGGGGCTCAAAGTGGGCAAAATCGCCGATCCGTAAACATCGCCGAGACCGCTAACTTTGCGAGAGCATAATTCCGTAAGTTTTCTATCAAATTTCAAACTTTTGGTGTCGTTATGATCGGGAAAAGATTCTCTATCTTTTCATAAGAGAAAATAAATTTTTTTTTTTTTAAATTTGGCCGACCCTGAGAACGAGTTTCGGAGAGGGCCTGTCGACCCTCAAAGGGTTAAAGGAGGGGTTTGGGATATTGGCAGTTTGGAGGGATATGTTGTGTATCTTTATATGTGTATGCTTCTAAACTGTTGTATTCTGAGCACCTCTGCAAAAACAGTGATACTGTGCAAGTGTGGTGAAAGTGTTGAATGATGATGAAAGTATTTTCTTTTTGGGGATTTTCTTTCTTTTTTGGGTCACCCTGCCTCGGTGGGAGACGGCCGACTTGTTGAAAAAAAAAAAAAACATTAGTTTTCTTTGATTAGCTATTTATTCCTTTAGTTTTCATAGTATTACTTAATTCACAGCTTTGAGAGACAATTTTACAGACATTTTGGTCCGTCCTGAACCATTGTGATGTAACTTGCCTCTGTCCATTCTTCTTGCATGTCCCATTTATTGGCTTTCTCCTTGCCTCATAACTTGACCTGTTTTCTGGCTTTGTTCTTGCCTTTTAAACTGGTCTTTCTTCTGGCTTTCTCTCTTTATCTCTCTCACTCCTCACTTGATAATGGTACTACAGGACAGACTGAAACACCATCTTCAGATTCCTTACCAAATTTTAGATTAGTTGTGAATTGTTCCAGCACTCTGTTGTGACTTTTATTTAATATATGTATTGTTTGTGTGTAATGTTATATTTCTCCCTGGTGTATATAAACATTACCCCTTATCTGACAGACTGAAATGTGCAGAACTTGGGTGGCAATCTTTTCATCACTCTGCAGTCAGTTAAAACGATTCAGTTATTCATGTGAATGTTTTGTTAGTTATTACCTATGATATTTGAACTATGTGCTTACCTTAATTACATGAAATAAACTTAAAAATGTATTATATCCCTTCCATACATATTTGTAAATTAAATATGAAAGGTCAGTGGTTGTATTTTATTTAACACTGCTCTCAACAATTGCAGTATTGTATCCAGTGAGGTTGATCTTCTGCAAAGTTAGCAAGAAAAAATTATGTCATTACTGATATGCTTTGATTACACTGTCTACAGTGTAATCAGTTTGTATCCTCCCTGCTAGTAGTAGCCTCATTGACACCTACTATGCAGTGTGATAAGGTTGTACCCTCCCTGTTAGTAGTAACCTCATTGACACCTACTATACAGTGTGATTAGGTTGTACCCTCCCTGCTAGTAGTAACCTCACAGACACCTACTATATAGTGTGATTAGGTTGTACCCTCCTTGCTAGTAGTAACCTCACTGACACCTAATATATAGTGTGATTAGGTTGTACCCTCCCTGCTAGTAGTAACCTCACTGACACCTACTAAATAGTGTGATTAGGTTGTACCCTGCTATATAGCCCTTGTGGTTTAGCACTTCTTTTTTATTATAATAATAATAGGTTGTACCCTCCCTGCTAGTAGTAACCTCACTGATACCTACTATATAGTGTGATTAGGTTGTACCCTCCCTGCTAGTAGTAGCCTCACTGACACCTACTATATAGTGTGATTAGGTTGTACCCTCCCTGCTAGTAGTAGCCTCACTGATACCTACTATATAGTGTGATCTTTTCCTTAACCCTTTGACTGTCGCGGCCGTATATATACGTCTTATGTCCTGGTGTCGCAAAATTTAAAAAAAAAAAAAAAAAATTTTTTTCTTATGAAATGATAGAGAATCTTTTCCCGATTGTAATGACACCAAAAAAAACGAAATTTGATGGAAAACTGATGGAATTATGCTCTCGCGAAGTTAGCAACCTCGGCGCCGTTTACAAATCGGCGATTTCGCCCGCTTTGAGCCCTATTTTTGGCTAATTCCATTGTTCCAGTCGCCCAAACTCATAGCTATTTCGTTAGAACTCCATTTTTTCTATCGATTGAGTACAAGAAACTGCCCATTTACCGATTTCAACTACCTAATAATGTGGTCAGAAATTTGCAATTTGGCCAATTTCACGAAAACTAAAAAATATGACAATTTCAAAATAAGGTCCAGAATGAACAATGCAGACATTCCTGGCTCTAAAATAACATTTTCTTTGCTCATCAGTCGTGTTTCCAGGCCCCTCTGATATTACTCTTGCTTTCTATTTTGAATTTTTATTCAAACAAAAAGTTGAAGACTTACTATTATGCAGACTACTGCAATACTGTAATAATTGTATAAATAACATCAACCCATTCATGACTGCATATTAGAATGGCTAGTTGGACATTTACTGGAAAATGGCATCATTTGCTTACTTTTGAACATTGGCAAAAATCAAACATTTCCCCTACTTTGAGCTCCATTTCTAGGTTCTTTTTATAGTAAAATCAATCAAAATCATCTCTATTTCTATAATATGTCTTCCATTCTATCAAATGAGACCAAGAAAACGAGAATACAACCATAAATACTATACGAAAATAGACCACAAAGTCGGCATTTTAATTAAAAAAAAACGGTCGGAGTTTTTTTTTCTCATTATGCACTGCGTGCTCCAGGATTTTTTTTATATGGTGCACACTGACCACACAGACCCATTCTCTCACATGTGGGCCTACCAGCTTTCTCCTGCTTGATTTGAAGCCGCTAGAATTTATGAGTATATATACGTCAAACACGGTACCTCGTAAAACGTATATATACGGCCGCGACAGTCAAAGGGTTAAGTGGTACAGATGGATGCAGCACTGTTCAGGGGTTCCCCCCCCCCCAGACAGTTTATTTCCTCTTGAGATTTTGTTTGGGTTATTGACTTGTTAGTTGTCCCTGAAGGTTGACCTGTAAGTGATTGACGTTTTTTTTCTCCTATTTTTTTCTTTCATAACTTGAGAAAGTTTCAGTTATTCAGCTTCAAAATTTCAATGCTTGTACATGGTGACTGGGACCAGATTCTTAAAATGTTATAAAATATGTAGGTTGGTAGACAGCACCCACCAAGGGAGGTTCTACTGTCCTGCCAAATAAATGTAAGGTGGAAACCTATACAGTGGAGCCTCGGAATACAACCATCTCCCTACTCAAACAAAGCTCAGCACTCGACCAAACAAATACAACCTGCCAGAAGTTTGCTGTAAACTATTTCATGTTTCTTCGCATTTTCTGTTTTTTTTTTTTTTTTTTGTATTGTATAAATAAGTCACCATGGGGCCTACGACGATTAGTGATAACAGTCAGCCAAACAGAAAATTGGTTGGGAAGAACTTGTTCGATACTTAAATGGAGCGGAACTCGAACAGCCTTCTGGAATGAATTAAGGTCGCATACCGAGGTTCCACTGTATTTGTTTTACACACAAGATAATAGGTATATCTTGTTAATTTATTTACACTTAGGTCACACTACATGTGCATGTACAGTGTACATGTTTATGTACACACACTCAGCTAAGTTTTCTTTGTTTTTTCTGAATATTATTTTTTTTATTATTAACACACGAGGGAGCATTCACCAAATTCAACTTCAATAACAAAAACATAAAGTGGGACCAAGTAAACCAAGTCCTAACCGATATAAGCTGGGAAGATATGCTAAGCAACACAGACCCCAACTTATGCCTAGAACAGATTAACTTGGTGGCACTCGATGTATGCACAAGGCTTATTCCTCTAAGAAAAAGGAGGAGTAGATGTAAAATAGAAAGAGACAGGCGCTCCCTTTACAGGCGACGGAAAAGAATAACAGAGCGGCTAAAAGAGGTCAACATATCTGAAATGCGTAGGGAGACACTGGTCAGAGAAATAGCAAGCATCGAACTTAAGCTAAAGGAATCTTATAGGAGTCAGGAATCGCGGGAAGAACTAAAAGCCATAAATGAAATCGAAAGAAACCCAAAGTATTTCTTCTCTTATGCCAAATCAAAGTCGAGAACAACGTCCGGTATTGGGCCCCTACTTACCTGGAGTTTACCTGGAGAGAGTTCCGGGGGTCAACGCCCCCACGGCCCGGTCTGTGACCAGGCCTCCTGGTGGATCAGCGCCTGATCAACCAGGCTGTTGCTGCTGGCTGCACGCAAACCAACGTACGAGCCACAGCTCGGCTGATCAGGAACTGACTTTAGGTGCTTGTCCAGTGCCAGCTTGAAGACTGCCAGGGGTCTGTTGGTAATCCCCCTTATGTGTGCTGGGAGGCAGTTGAACAGTCTTGGGCCCCTGACACTTATTGTATGGTCTCTTAACGTGCTAGTGACATCCCTGCTTTTCATTGGGGGGATGGTGCATCGTCTGCCAAGTCTTTTGCTTTCGTAGTGAGTGATTTTCGTGTGCAAGTTCGGTACTAGTCCCTCTAGGATTTTCCAGGTGTATATAATCATGTATCTCTCCCTCCTGCGTTCCAGGGAATACAGGTTTAGGAACCTCAAGCGCTCCCAGTAATTGAGGTGTTTTATCTCCGTTATGCGCGCCGTGAAAGTTCTCTGTACATTTTCTAGGTCGGCAATTTCACCTGCCTTGAAAGGTGCTGTTAGTGTGCAGCAATATTCCAGCCTAGGTAGAACAAGTGACCTGAAGAGTGTCATCATGGGCTTGGCCTCCCTAGTTTTGAAGGTTCTCATTATCCATCCTGTCATTTTTCTAGCAGATGCGATTGATACAGTGTTATGGTCCTTGAAGGTGAGATCCTCCGACATAATCACTTAAACAAGATGGGTCCTACACAGATGACAGCAAGGAAATGAGTGAGCTACTCAAGTCCCAATATGACTCAGTTTTTAGCAAGCCGCTAACCAGACTGAGAGTCGAAGATCAAAATGAATTTTTTATGAGAGAGCCACAGAATTTGGTTAACACAAGCCTATCTGATGTTATCCTGATGCCAAAAGACTTCGAACAGGCGATAAATGACATGCCCATGCACTCTGCCCCAGGGCCAGACTCATGGAACTCCGTGTTCATCAAGAACTGCAAGAAGCCCCTATCACAAGCTTTTACCATTCTATGGAGAGGGAGCATGGACACAGGGGTCGTCCCACAGTTACTAAAAACAACAGACATAGCCCCACTCCACAAAGGGGGCAGTAAAGCAATAGCAAAGAACTACAGACCAATAGCACTAACATCCCATATCATAAAAATCTTTGAAAGGGTCCTAAGAAGCAAGATCACCACCTATCTAGAAACCCGTAAATTACACAACCCAGGGCAATATGGGTTTAGAACAGGTCGCTCCTGTCTGTCTCAACTATTAGATCACTACGACAAGGTCCTAGATGCAATAGAAGACAAAAAGAATGCAGGTGTAATATATACAGACTTTGCAAAAGCCTTCGACAAGTGTGACCATGGCGTAATAGCGCACAAAATGTGTGCTAAAGGAATAACAGGAAAAGTCGGTCAATGGATCAATAAATTTCCTCACTAACAGAACACAGAGTAGTAGTCAACAGAGTAAAGTCCGAGGCAGCTACGGTGAAAAGCTCTGTTCCACAAGGCACAGTACTCGCTCCCATCTTGTTCCTCATCCTCATATCTGACATAGACAAGGATGTCAGCCCCAGCCCCGTGTCTTCCTTTGCAGATGACACCTGAATCTGCATGACAGTGTCTTCCATTGCAGACACTGCAAGGCTCCAGGCGGACATCAACCAAATCTTTCAGTGGGCTGCACAAAACAATATGAAGTTCAACGATGAGAAATTTCAATTACTCAGATATGGTAAACACGAGGAAATTAAATCTTCATCAGAGTACAAAACAAATTCTGGCCACAAAATAGAGCGAAACCTGGGAGTGATCATGTCGGAGGATCTCACCTTCAAGGACCATAACATTGTATCAATCGCATCTGCTCGAAAAATGACAGGATGGATAATGAGAACCTTCAAAACTAGGGATGCCAAGCCCATGATGATACTCTTCAGGTCACTTGTTTTATCTAGGCTGGAATATTGCTGCACACTAACAGCACCTTTCAAGGCAGGTGAAATTGCTGTCCTGGAAAATGTACAGAGAACCTTCACAGCGCGCACAACGGAGATAAAACACCTAAATTACTGGGAGCACTTGAGTTCCTGAACCTGTATTCCCTGGAACGCAGGCGGGAGAGGTACATGATTATGTACACCTGGAAAATCCTAGAGGGACTAGTATGGAACTTGCACACGAAAATCACTCACTACGAAAGCAAAAGACTTGGCAGATGATGCAACATCCCCCCAATGAAAAGCAGGGGCGTCACTAGCACGTTAAGAGACCATACAATAAGTGTCAGGGGCCCAAGACTGTTCAACTGCCTCCCAGCATACATACCTGGACCTGGAGTTTACCTGGAGAGAGTTCCGGGGGTCAACGCCCCCGCGGCCCGGTCTGTGACCAGGCCTCCTGGTGGATCAGAGCCTGATCAACCAGGCTGTTGCTGCTGGCTGCACGCAAACCAACGTACGAGCCACAGCCCGGCTGATCCGGAACTGACTTAGGTGCTTGTCCAGTGCCAGCTTGAAGACTGCCAGGGGTCTGTTGGTAATCCCCCTTATGTGTGCTGGGAGGCAGTTGAACAGTCTCGGGCCCCTGACACTTATTGTATGGTCTCTTAACGTGCTAGTGACACCCCTGCTTTTCATTGGGGGGATCTTGCATCGACTGCCAAGTCTTTTGCTTTCGTAGTGAGTGATTTTCGTGTGCAAGTTCGGTACTAAGTCCCTCTAGGAATTTTCCAGGTGTATATAATCATGTATCTCTCCCTCCTGCGTTCCAGGGAATACAGGTTTAGGAACCTCAAGCGCTCCCAATAATTGAGGTGTTTTATCTCCGTTATGCGCGCCGTGAAAGTTCTCTGTACATTTTCTAGGTCGGCAATTTCACCTGCCTTGAAAGGTGCTGTTAGTGTGCAGCAATATTCCAGCCTAGATAGAACAAGTGACCTGAAGAGTGTCATCATGGGCTTGGCCTCCCTAGTTTTGAAGGTTCTCATTATCCATCCTGTCATTTTTCTAGCAGATGCGATTGATACAATGTTATGGTCCTTGAAGGTGAGATCCTCCGACATGATCACTCCCAGGTCTTTGACGTTGGTGTTTCGCTCTATTTTGTGGCCAGAATTTGTTTTGTACTCTGATGAAGATTTAATTTCCTCATGTTTACCATATCTGAGTAATTGAAATTTCTCATCGTTGAACTTCATATTGTTTTGTGCAGCCCACTGAAAGATTTGGTTGATGTCCGCCTGGAGCTTTGCAGTGTCACAAATGGAAGACACTGTCATGCATAAGGGGGATTACCAACAGACCCCTGGCAGTTTTCAAGCTGGCACTGGACAAGCACCTAAAGTCGGTTCCTGACCAGCCAGGCTGTGGCTCGTATGTTGGTTTGCATGCAGCCAGCAGTAACAGCCTGGTGGATCAGGTTCTGATCCACCAGGAGGCCTTGTCACAGACTGGGCAGTGGGGGCATTGACCCCGGGAACTCTCTCCAGGTAAACTCCAGGTAAACACTGGCCGATTCCCACCAAGGCAGGGTGGCCCGAAAAAGAAAAACTTTCACCATCATTCACTCCATCACTGTCTTGCCAGAAGGGTGCTTTACACTACAGTTTTTAAACTGCAACATGAACACCCCTCCTTCAGAATGCAGGCACTGAACTTCCCATCTCCAGCACTCAAGTCCGGCCTGCCGGTTTCCTTGAATCCCTTCATAAATGTTACTTTGCTCACACTCCAACAGCACATCAAGTATTAAAAACCATTTGTCTCCATTCACTCCTATCAAACACGCTCACACATGCCTGCTGGAAGTCCAAGAGGTGTGGAGTTAAAAGATAAAGAATCACACATAAAGTGGGAGTTGTCACAGTTGCTCTTTGCTGATGACATTGTGTTCTTGCCCCTCGCACACAAAACCTCCTTTACCCCCTCCCTCCAACCTTTCCTAGGCCGACCCCATACCCCACCTTCCTTCCACTACAGACTGATACACTCTTGAAGTCATTCTGTTTCGCTCCATTCTCTCTTCATGTCCAAACCACCTCAACAACCCTGCCTCAGCCCTCTGGACAACAGTTTTGGTAATCCCGCACCACCTCCTAACTTCCAAACTACTAATTCTCTGCATTATATTCACACCACACATTGCCCTCAGACATGACATCTCCACTGCCTCCAGCCTTCTCCTCGCTGTAACATTCATCACCCATGCTTCACACCCATATAAGAGCGTTGGTAAAACTATACTCTCATACATTCCCCTCTTTGCCTCCAAGGACAAAGTTCTTTGTCTCCACAGACTCCTAAGTGCACCACTCACCCTTTTCCCCTCATCAATTCTATGATTCACCTCATCTTTCATAGACCCATCTGCTGACACGTCCACTCCCAAATATCTGAATACATTCACCTCCTCCATACTCTCTCCCTCCAATCTGATATCCAATCTTTCATCACCTAATCTTTTTGTTATCCTCATAACCTTACTCTTTCCTGTATTCACTTTTAATTTTCTTCTTTTGCATACCCTACCAAATTCATCCACCAACCTCTGCAACTTCTCTTCAGAATCTCCCTCAGAGCACAGTGTCATCAGCAAAGAGCAACTGTGACAACTTCCACTTTATGTGTGATTCTTTATCTTTTAACTCCACGCCTCTTGCCATGACCCTCGCATTTAATTCTCTTACAACCCCATCTATAAATATATTAAACAACCACGGTGACATCACACATCCTTGTCTAATGCCTACTTTTACTGGGAAATAATCTCCCTCTTTCCTACATACTCTAACTTGAGCCTCACTATCTTCGTAAAAACTCTTCACTGCTTTCGGTAACCTACCTCCTACACCATACACCTGCAACATCTGCCACATTGCCCCCCTATCCACCCTGTCATATGCCTTTTCCAAATCCATAAATGCCACAAAAACCTCTTTAGCCTTATCTAAATACTGTTCACTTATATATTTCACTGTATGCACCTGGTCCACACACCCCCTACCTTTCCTAAAGCCTCTTTGTTCATCTGCTATCCTATTCTCCGTCTTACTCCTAATTCTTTCAATAATAACTCCACCATATACTTTACCAGGTATACTCAACAGACTTATCTCCCTATAATTTTTGCACTCTCTTTTGTCCCCTTTGCCTTTATACAAAGGAACTATGCATGATCTCTGCCAATCCCTAGGTACCTTACCCTCTTCCATACATTTATTAAATAATTGCATGAATAGTTCTTATTATTTCCTTTCATATCCATGGGGAAGTTGAGAATCTTTCCTTCATAAGCCATGTGTTGTAGAAGTCGACTTAAATGCCATCAGCGATAGGCTAGTAACCCTTTCTCCCATATAGCTGGAGTTTACCTGGAGAGAGTTCCGGGGGTCAACGCCCCCGCGGCCCGGTCTGTGACCAGGCCTCCTGGTGGATCAGAGCCTGATTAACCAGGCTGTTGCTGCTGGCTGCACGCAAACCAACGTACGAGCCACAGCCCGGCTGGTCAGGAACCGACTTTAGGTGCTTGTCCAGTGCCAGCTTGAAGACTGACAGGGGTCTGTTGGTAATCCCCCTTATGTATGCTGGGAGGCAGTTGAACAGTCTCGGGCCCCTGACACTTATTGTATGGTCTCTTAACGTGCTAGTGACACCCCTGCTTTTTATTGGGGGGATGGTGCATCGTCTGCCAAGTCTTTTGCTTTCGTAGTGAGTGACTTTCGTGTGCAAGTTCGGTACTAGTCCCTCTAGGATTTTCCAGGTGTATATAATCATGTATCTCTCCCGCCTGCATTCCAGGGAATACAGGTTTAGGAACCTCAAGCGCTCCCAGTAGTTGAGGTGTTTTATCTCCATTATGCGCGCCGTGAAGGTTCTCTGTACATTTTCTAGGTCAGCAATTTCACCTGCCTTGAAAGGTGCTGTTAGTGTGCTACAATATTCCAGCCTAGTTAGAACAAGTGACCTGAAGAGTGTCATCATGGGCTTGGCCTCCCTAGTTTTGAAGGTTCTCATTATCCATCCTGTCATTTTTCTAGCAGATGCGATTGATACAATGTTATGGTCCTTGAAGGTGAGATCCTCCGACATGATCACTCCCAGGTCTTTGACGTTGGTGTTTCGCTCTATTTTGTGGCCAGAATTTGTTTTGTACTCTGATGAAGATTTAATTTCCTCGTGTTTATTATATCTGAGTAATTGAAATTTCTCATCGTTGAACTTCATATTGTTTTCCGCAGCCCACTGAAAGATTTGGTTGATGTCCGCCTGGAGCCTTGCAGTGTCTGCAATGGAAGACACTGTCATGCAGATTCGGGTGTCAGCTGCAAAGGAAGACACGGTGCTGTGGCTGACATCCTTGTCCATGTCGGATATGAGGATGAGGAACAAGATGGGAGCGAGTACTGTGCCTTGTGGAACAGAGCTTTTCTCCATAGCTGCCTCGGACTTTAATGAAAATAAAAATAAAACCTCGAAGTTGGGATGTTTGAATGTGTGTGTGGATGTAGTGTGGATAAGAAAGAGATAATTGTGGATGATATAGGTATAGTAGGTAGTAGGTTGGTAGACAGCAGCCACCCAGGGAAGTACTACCGTCCTGCCAGATGACTGTGAAACAGAAACCTGTAACTGTTTTACATGATGGTAGGATTGCTGGTGTCTCTTTCTGTCTCATAAACACGGTAGATAACAGGGAAATCTTGCTACTCCTACTTACAGTTTGGTCACACTTCACAGACAGGCACATGCTTATATATACACATACATCTAGGTTTTTTCTCCTTTTTTTAAATAGTTCTTGTTCTTCTTTATTTCTACTATTGTCCATGGGGAAGTGGAAAAGAATCTTTCCTCTGTAAGCCATGCGTGTCGTATGAGGCGACTAAAATGCCAGGAGCAATGGGCTAGTAACCGCTTCTCCTGTAAAATTTACTAAAAAAGAGAAGAAAAAATTTATAAAACTGGGAGCCTTGAATGTGCGTGGATGTAGTGCGGATGACAAGAAACAGATGATTGCTGATGTTCTGAATGAAAAGAAGTTGGATGCCCTGGCCCTAAGCGAAACAAAGCTGAAGGGGGTAGGGGAGTTTCGGTGGGGAGAAATAAATGGGATTAAATCTGGATTATCTGAGAGAGTTAGAGCTAAGGAAGGGGTAGTAATAATGTTGAAGGATCAGTTATGGAAGGAGAAAAAAGAATATGAATGTGTAAATTCAAGGATTATGTGGATTAAAGTAAAGGTTGGATTCGAAAAGTGGGTCATAATAAGCGTGTATGCACCTGGAGAAGAGAGAAATGTAGAGGAGAGAGAGAGATTTTGGGAGATATTAAGTGAATGTATAGGAACTATGGAAAATTTTATAGGGTGATTACTTGTACATGCCTCAACATTCCATGCATATGAGTAATCTCCTTGGGAGACAACAACTATATTGTTTACCGTAGTCACCCGTGTAGACATGTGAGAAAACCACCTCTGGTCACTGCAGGTGGCCCCTCGACCCTCACAATCTTATCCATATCTATCCGAGACTAGTATAAATTGGGTAGCACCCTCAAGTACGGCGCTACTAATTAATTGTGGACTGTATATATTATATTAGTTTAACTGAATGAAGGGGGGGGGGTAGGTTACACATGGATATATCCATCAAGGAAAAACACTTGTACATAATCTCACCACTTACCAGATATTCTCTGGTGGTCACTTGATGTAGCTGGATCACTCATAACCTATCCAATTACAACATACCTAACTGGCCAGTGTCAGTCTGCTATAACTAGAAGGGTTACTTAACTGTGGGTGATTGATACTCCTTATTTCCTCCATTTACCATCTCATTTCGATGTCCTACTACACCGACATGGTTCTTATTCCAGCAGGACGAGGTATCCGTCGGTTTGTCCTGGTTTAGAAGTCGTGACTCCATAAAGCCTTCACTATCCTCGGGACAGGAACAACGAGGTAAACATGTGCACACACACTCTTGGAATGGCAGTTCATATCACTTCACTGATTCCTTAACTTAGTGTTATTGTCACTGATTACATTACGATTTACAAGACGGTTTAATGTCTCATAATTATTATACACATTGGAGGCCACTCCATTAAGACTTGAGACCGATGAGTGATGATTAAATCACAGGTATTTTTCCCAGGGACACAGTCCATGGCGACGCGCCAGTCACCACCGGTCGAACCATTATTCACTAATTTTACCACCCTTTTACGGTGGTCCCATAAATCACGTTCCCTCACTCTTCACCAGGAACAGTTACGACACAAGCCTATATTAATCCTTAGGCCGCCGTGAGCACCAGTTTCCTGGTTCCATGCTTTCCCAGCCTCCTCACTACATTCAAAACACTCCCGCCTCTCCCATGCCCCACGTCGACCTCTACCCCCGCACATCCACGCATGCGCAAAGGGAACTCCGGGTTCTATCCTATTTTCAAATACATTTTTGACCCATATCGACACATTAAACACCTATTAGGCACTATAGTTTCGGAAAATTAAAATATTTTCCACAGGAACCTTTGAACCAAGTTTTTTTAGTTTAATATGTTTATTATGCACCCCATACCCATCCTGTGGGCAGTAGTCAAAAGATTACAGAGGTACATAATGGGTCCAGGGACTGGGCCTCAAAGTTTTGATAGCTGAGCAAGTTACAGAGGTAATGAATTCACAATTTACAAAGGTAATGAACTCACAATTTACAAAGGTAATGAACTCCAGGTAGGTCTAGTCACAATCATGACAAGTTACAAAGGTATTTACAGATTACAGGGGTACACAATGGGTCCAGGGACAGGGCTCCAAAGTTTTGATGGCTGAACCAGGTACAAGGTAATGAACTCACAAGTTACAAAGGTAATGAACTCACAAGTTACAAAGGTAATGAACTCACAAGTTACAAAGGTAATGAATACTGTAAGAATGGTTACTTACGTTTATACATGGCTGCAATCATGAACAAATTTTAGAGTAATGAGCAATTCACACTTCCACACCCGGTCACAACTGTAGTGAGTTATTGGTGCAAATGTTGATTGCTGAGTCTCTCTGTCACACACACACACACACACACACACACACACACACACATACAAATTCATACACACACACACATAAACACACACACACACACACACACGGGGCCAGGAGCTGTGACTCGACCCCTGCAACCACAAATAGGTGAGTACACACACAACACACACACACAAACTCATACACACACATGCACACACACTCATACACACACACACACACTCATACAAACACACACTCATACTCACACACACACACACACCACACACACACACACACACACACACACACACACACACACACACACACACACACACACACACACACACTCATACACATACACACAAACACACACACACACAACACACACACACACACACACACACACACACACACACACACACACACACACACACACACACACACACACACACACACACATACATGCACATATGTGGTAATGCTTATTTACAGCTAGCAAAGTCAGGGTATTTCTCCAGAATGGTCTGTAATATACCACTGTGGATAAAATACTTAGCCATTTCTTGAACACTTCTGAGTGAGTTGTTTCTAAATTCATTAATTTTATCGCACTCCAGTACATTATGACGCAGGGTGTGACAATAATCCATCTGGCAAAGTTTACATTTCGTTTGGTCTACATCTGGTGGTGGTGATTTAACCTGCCAAAGATACTTGTAACCCAGCCGGAGCCGGGCGGTAGTGACATCCAAGAGTCTGCTTATTTTGTTGGATGCACCATAGACATGTGGCTCCTCCTGCATGATAGAATGATGATAGATGGACTCACTGGTGTCAATCTCCCTGAGCCTTAAGTCCATAAAATTCAGCTGAAGTTCTTTTCGTATTATTGTTCTCAAACTACTACCTGACAAGCCAAGATTGTAATCTACTCCCTCTTTGAAAGCATACAGCTTAGCCAATTTATCAGTTCTGTCATGCATCTGAAGACCAATGTGAGATGGAATCCACAGCATGTGCACTCTGACTCCACTGTCCACAATCCTACCATACCTGTGTCTGGCTTCTGACACAAGCATGCCACAATTTATGCTTAATGAGTTGAGAGCATTTATGGATGACAGAGAATCAGTTACAATCTTTGATACATTGATGCATTTCAGTGCAAGGAGTATGGCAAACAGTTCTGTCTGAAGGGTAGAGGCCCAATTATTGATGCGTGCTCCAATTTCTTTAAGAGAGCCATCACTCTGTACGACAACAGCAGCACTACCAGCTGCACCAGTGGATTGGTGAACAGAACCATCAAGTGAGAGAGTAATTGTGGTAAAGTAGGAGAAACTTTTAGAGAGGGTGTAGTAGGTAAGTTTGGGGTGCCAGGTGTAAATGATAATGGGAGCCCTTTGATTGAACTTTGTATAGAAAGGGGTTTAGTTATAGGTACTACATATTTTAAGAAAAAGAGGATAAATAAGTATACAAGATATGATGTAGGGCAAAATGACAGCAGTTTGTTGGATTATGTATTGGTAGATAAAAGACTGTTGAGTAGGCTTCAGGATGTACATGTTTATAGAGGGGCCACAGATATATCAGATCACTTTTTAGTTGTAGCTACACTGAGAGTAAAAGGTAGATGGGATACAAGGAGAATAGAAGCATCAGGTAAGAGAGAGGTGAAGGTTTATAAACTAAAAGAGGAGGCAGTTAGGGTAAGATATAAACAACTATTGGAGGATAGATGGGCTAATGAGAGCATAGGCAATGGGGTCGAAGAGGTACAGGGTAGGTTTAAAAATTTAGTGTTAGAGTGTTCAGCAGAAGTTTGTGGTTACAAGAAAGTGGGTGCGGGAGAGAAGAGGAGTGATTGGTGGAATGATGATGTAAAGAGAGTAGTAAGGGAGAAAAAGTTAGCATATGAGATGTTTTTACAAAGTAGAAGAGATGCAAGGAGGGAAGAGTATATGGAGAAAAAGAGAGAGGTTAAGAGAGTGGTGAAGCAATATAAAAAGAGAGCAAATGAGAGAGTGGGTGAGATGTTATCAACAAATTTTGTTGAAAATAAGGAAAAGTTTTGGAGTGAGATTAACAAGTTAAGGAAGCCTAGAGAACAAATGGATTTGTCAGTTAAAAATAGGAGAGTTGAGTTATTAAGTGGAGAGTTAGAGGTATTGGGAAGATGGAGAAAATATTTTGAGGAATTGTTGAATGTTGATGAAGATAGGGAAGCTGTGATTTCGTGTATAGGGCAAGGAGGAATAACATCTTGTAGGAGTGAGGAAGAGCCAGTTGTGAGTGTGGGGGAAGTTCGTGAGGAAGTTTACCTGGAGTTTACCTGGAGAGAGTTCCGGGGGTCAACGCCCCCGCGGCCCGGTCTGTGACCAGGCCTCCTGGTGGATCAGCGCCTGATCAACCAGGCTGTTGCCGCTGGCTGCACGCAAACCAACGTACGAGCCACAGCCCGGCTGATCAGGAACTGACTTTAGGTGCTTGTCCAGTGCCAGCTTGAAGACTGCCAGGGGTCTGTTGGTAATCCCCCTTATGTGTGCTGGGAGGCAGTTGAACAGTCTTGGGCCCCTGACACTTATTGTATGGTCTCTTAACGTGCTAGTGACACCCCTGCTTTTCATTGGGGGGATGGTGCATCGTCTGCCAAGTCTTTTGCTTTCGTAGTGAGTGATTTTCGTGTGCAAGTTCGGTACTAGTCCCTCTAGGATTTTCCAGGTGTATATAATCATGTATCTCTCCCTCCTGCGTTCCAGGGAATACAGGTTTCGGAACCTCAAGCGCTCCCAGTAATTGAGGTGTTTTATCTCCGTTATGCCCGCCGTGAAAGTTCTCTGTACATTTTCTAGGTCGGCAATTTCACCTGCCTTGAAAGGTTCTGTTAGTGTGCAGCAATATTCCAGCCTAGATAGAACAAGTGACCTGAAGAGTGTCATCATGGGCTTGGCCTCCCTTGTTTTGAAGGTTCTCATTATCCATCCTGTCATTTTTCTAGCAGATGCGATTGATACAATGTTATGGTCCTTGAAGGTGAGATCCTCCGACATGATCACTCCCAGGTCTTTGACGTTGGTGTTTCGCTCTATTTTGTGGCCAGAATTTGTTTTGTACTCTGATGAAGATTTAATTTCATGTATGGAAGAGGGTAAGGTACCTAGATAAGATAAGATAAGATTTCGTTCGGATTTTTAACCCCGGAGGGTTAGCCACCCAGGATAACCCAAGAAAGTCAGTGCGTCATCGAGGACTGTCTAACTTATTTCCATTGGGGTCCTTAATCTTGTCCCCCAGGATGCGACCCACACCAGTCGACTAACACCCAGGTACCTATTTGCTGCTAGGTGAGCAGGACAATAGGTGTAAGGAAACGTGTCGGAATTTCCACCCGCCGGGAATCGAACCCAGGCCCTCCGTGTGTGAAGCGGGAGTTTTAGCCACCAGACCACCGGGATTGGCAGAGAGTGTTTACCTGGAGTTTACCTGGAGAGAGTTCCGGGGGTCAACGCCCCCGCGGCCCGGTCTGTGACCAGGCCTCCTGGTGGATCAGCCCCTGATCAACCAGGCTGTTGCTGCTGGCTGCACGCAAACCAACGTACGAGCCACAGCCCGGCTGATCAGGAACTGACTTTAGGTGCTTGTCCAGTGCCAGCTTGAAGACTGCCAGGGGTCTGTTGGTAATCCCCCTTATGTGTGCTGGGAGGCAGTTGAACAGTCTCGGGCCCCTGACACTTATTGTATGGTCTCTTAACGTGCTAGTGACACCCCTGCTTTTCATTGGGGGGATTGTGCATCGTCTGCCAAGTCTTTTGCTTTCGTAGTGAGTGATTTTCGTGTGCAAGTTCGGTACTAGTCCCTCTAGGATTTTCCAGGTGTATATAATCATGTATCTCTCCCTCCTGCATTCCAGGGAATACAGGTTTAGAAACCTCAAGCGCTCCCAGTAATTGAGGTGTTTTATCTCCGTTATGCGTGCCATGAAAGTTCTCTGTACATTTTCTAGGTCGGCAATTTCACCTGCCTTGAAAGGTGCTGTTAGAGTGCAGCAATATTCCAGCCTAGATAGAACAAGTGACCTGAAGAGTGTCATCACGGGCTTGGCCTCCCTAGTTTTGAAGGTTCTCATTATCCATACTGTCATTTTTCTAGCAGATGCGATTGATACAATGTTATGGTCCTTGAAGGTGAGATCCTCCGACATAATCACTCCCAGGTCTTTGACGTTGGTGTTTCGCTCTATTTTGTGGCCAGAATTTGTTTTGTACTCTGATGAAGATTTAATTTCCTCATGTTTACCATATCTGAGTAATTGAAATTTCTCATCGTTGAACTTCATATTGTTTCCGCAGCCACTGAAAGATTGGTTGATGTCCGCCTGGAGCCTTGCAGTGTCTGCAATGGAAGATACTGTCATGCAGATACGGGTGTCATCTGCAAAGGAAGACACGGTGCTGTGGCTGACATCTTTGTCTATGTCGGATATGAGGATGAGGAACAAGATGGGAGCTAGTACTGGCCTTGTGGAACAGAGCTTTTCACCGTAGCTGCCTCGGACTTTACTCTGTTGACGACTACTCTCTGTGTTCTGTTAGTGAGGAAATTATAGATCCATCGACCGACTTTTCCTGTTATTCCTTTAGCACGCATTTTGTACGCTATTACGCCATGGTCACACTTGTCGAAGGCTTTTGCAAAGTCTGTATATATTACATCTGCATTCTTTTTGTCTTCTAGTGCATTTAGGACCTTGTCGTAGTGATCCAATAGTTGAGACAGACAAGAGCGACCTGTTCTAAACCCATGTTGCCCTGGGTTGTGTAACTGATGGGTTTCTAGATGGTGGGTGATCTTGCTTCTTAGGACCCTTTCAAAGATTTTATGATATGGGATGTTAGTGCTATTGGTCTGTAGTTCTTTGCTATTGCTTTACTGCCCCCTTTGTGGAGTGGGCCT
Organism: Cherax quadricarinatus; assembly: GCF_026875155.1. Lineage (NCBI taxonomy): Eukaryota > Metazoa > Arthropoda > Malacostraca > Decapoda > Parastacidae > Cherax > Cherax quadricarinatus. The sequence continues at coordinate 28,117,587 of NC_069459.1, forward strand.
ATGTCTGTTGTTTTTAGTAACTGAGGGACGACCCCCGTGTCCATGCTCCCTCTCCATAGGATGGAAAAGGCTCGTGATAGGGGCTTCTTGCAGTTCTTGATGAACACAGAGTTCCATGAGTCTGGCCCTGGGGCAGAGTGCATGGGCATGTCATTTATCGCCTGTTCGAAGTCAATTTGGCGTCAGGATAACATCGGATAGGCTTTGTGTTAATCAAATTTTGTTGGCTCTCTCATAAAAAATTCATTTTGATCTTCGACTCTCATCTGGTTAGCGGCTTTGCTAAAAACTGAGTCATATTGGGACTTGAGTAGCTCACTCATTTCCTTGCTGTCATCTGTGTAGGACCCATCTTGTTAAGTAGGGGCCCAATACTGGACGTTGTTCTCGATTTTGATTTGGCATAGAAGAAATACTTTGGGTTTCTTTCGATTTCATTTATGGCTTTTAGTTCTTCCCGCGATTCCTGACTCCTAAAGGATTCTTTTAGCTTAAGTTCGATGCTTGCTATTTCTCTGACCAGTGTCCCTACGCATTTCAGATATATTGACCTCTTTTAGCCGTTCTGTTATTCTTTTCCGTCGCCTGTAAAGGGAGCGCCTGTCTCTTTCTATTTTACATCTACTCCTCCTTTTTCTTAGAGGAATAAGCCTTGTGCATACATCGAGTGCCACCGAGTTAATCTGTTCTAGGCATAAGTTGGGGTCTGTGTTGCTTAGTTTATCTTCCCAGCTTATATCGGTTAGGACTTGGTTTACTTGGTCCCACTTTATGTTTTTGTTATTGAAGTCGAATTTGGTGAATGCTCCCTCGTGACTAGTCTCATTTTGTCAGTCTGGGACTCCACGCATACATGTCTGAACCTCAATTATGTTGTGATCTGAGTATATTGTTTTTGATATGGTGACATTTCTTATCAGATCATCATTGTTAGTGAAGATGAGGTCTTACCTGGAGTTTACCTGGAGAGAGTTTCGGGGGTCAACGCCCCCGCGGCCCGGTCTGTGACCAGGCCTCCTGGTGGATCAGCCCCTGATCAACCAGGCTGTTGCTGCTGGCTGCACGCAAACCAACGTACGAGCCACAGCCCGGCTGATCAGGAACTGACTTTAGGTGATTGTCCAGTGCCAGCTTGAAGACTGCCAGGGGTCTGTTGGTAATCCCCCTTATGTGTGCTGGGAGGCAGTTGAACAGTCTCGGGCCCCTGACACTTATTGTATGGTCTCTTAACGTGCTAGTGACACCCCTGCTTTTCATTGGGGGGATGGTGCATCGTCTGCCAAGTCTTTTGCTTTCGTAGTGAGTGATTTTCGTGTGCAAGTTCGGTACTAGTCCCTCTAGGATTTTCCAGGTGTATATAATCATGTATCTCTCCCTCCTGCGTTCCAGGGAATACAGGTTTAGAAACCTCAAGCGCTCCCAGTAATTGAGGTGTTTTATCTCCGTTATTCGCGCCGTGAAAGTTCTCTGTACATTTTCTAGGTCGGCAATTTCACCTGCCTTGAAAGGTGCTGTTAGAGTGCAGCAATATTCCAGCCTAGATAGAACAAGTGACCTGAAGAGTGTCATCATGGGCTTGGCCTCCCTAGTTTTGAAGGTTCTCATTATCCATCCTCTCATTTTTCTAGCAGATGCGATTGATACAATGTTATGGTCCTTGAAGGTGAGATCTTCCGACATAATCACTCCCAGGTCTTTGACGTTGGTGTTTCGCTCTATTTTGTGTCCAGAATTTGTTTTGTACTCTGATGAAGATTTAATTTCCTCATGTTTACCATTTCTGAGTAATTGAAATTTCTCATCGTTGAACTTCATATTGTTTTCCGCAGCCCACTGAAAGATTTGGTTGATGTCCGCCTGGAGCCTTGCAGTGTCTGCAATGGAAGACACTGTCATGCAGATTCGGGTGTCATCTGCAAAGGAAGACACGGTGCTGTGGCTGACAATCCTTGTCTATGTCGGATATGAGGATGAGGAACAAGATGGGAGCTAGTACTGTGCCTTGTGGAACAGAGCTTTTCACCGTAGCTGCCTCGGACTTTACTCTGTTGACGACTACTCTCTGTGTTCTGTTAGTGAGGAAATTATAGATCCATCGACCGACTTTTCCTGTTATTCCTTAGCACGCATTTGTGCGCTATCACGCCATGGTCACACTTGTCGAAGGCTTTTGCAAAGTCTGTATATATTACATCTGCATTCTTTTTGTCTTCTAGTGCATTTAGGACCTTGTCGTAGTGATCCAATAGTTGAGACAGACAGGAGCGACCTGTTCTAAACCCATGTTGCCCTGGGTTGTGTAACTGATGGGTTTCTAGATGGGTGGTGATCTTGCTTCTTAGGACCCTTTCAAAGATTTTATTGATATGGGATGTTAGTGCTATTGGTCTGTAGTTCTTTGCTATTGCTTTACTGCCCCCTTTGTGGAGTGGGGCTATGTCTGTTGTTTTTAGTAACTGAGGGACGACCCCCGTGTCCATGCTCCCTCTCCATAGGATGGAAAAGGCTCGTGATAGGGGCTTCTTGCAGTTCTTGATGAACACAGAGTTCCATGAGTCTGGCCCTGGGGCAGAGTGCATGGGCATGTCATTTATCGCCTGTTCGAAGTCATTTGGCGTCAGGATAACATCGGATAGGCTTGTGTTAATCAAATTTTGTGGCTCTCTCTTAAAAAATTAATTTTGATCTTCGATTCTCAGTCTGGTTAGCGGCTTGCTAAAAACTGAGTCATATTGGGACTTGAGTAGCTCACTCATTTCCTTGCTGTCATCTGTGTAGGACCCATCTTGTTTAAGTAGGGGCCCAATACTGGACGTTGTTCTCGATTTTGATTTGGCATAGGAGAAGAAATACTTTGGGTTTCTTTCGATTTCATTTATGGCTTTTAGTTCTTCCCGCGATTCCTGACTCCTAAAGGATTCTTTTAGCTTAAGTTCGATGATTGCTATTTCTCTGACCAGTGTCTCCCTACGCATTTCAGATATATTGACCTCTTTTAGCCGCTCTGTTATTCTTTTCCGTCGCCTGTAAAGGGAGCGCCTGTCTCTTTCTATTTTACATCTACTCCTCCTTTTTCTTAGAGGAATAAGCCTTTATTTAAAATTTATTTATTTAAAAATTTGAGCACACATACAGAGGTTCTAGGCATAAGTTGGGGTCTGTGTTGCTTAGTGTATCTTCCCAGCTTATATCGGTTAGGACTTGGTTTACTTGTTCCCACTTTATGTTTTTGTTATTGAAGTTGAATTTGGTGAATGCTCCCTCGTGACTAGTCTCATTTTGTCGGTCTGGGGCTCCACGCATACATGTCTGAACCTCAATTATGTTGTGATCTGAGTATATTGTTTTTGATATGGTGACATTTCTTATCAGATCATCATTGTTAGTGAAGATGAGGTCTAGTGTATTCTCCAGTCTAGTAGGCTCTATTATTTGCTGGTTTAAATTGAATTTTGTGCAGAGATTTAAAAGCTCGTGTGAGTGTGAGTTTTCATCAGAGCTGCCTCCTGGTGTTATTACTGCAACAATATTATTTGCTATATTCCTCCATTTTAGGTGCCTTAAGTTGAAATCCCCCAGGAGCAAGATGTTGGGTGCAGGAGCTGGAAGATTTTTCCAGACAGTGGTCAATTTTTAACAGCTGTTCCTGGAACTGCTGGGATGTTGCATCCGGAGGCTTGTAGACTACCACAATGACTAGGTTTTGGTTCTCGACCTTTACTGCTAAAACTTCCACTACATCATTTGAGGCATTAAGCAGTTCTGTGCAAACAAGTGACTCTGCAATGTACAGGCCAACCCCCCCCTTTTGCCTGTTCACTCTGTCACATCTGTATAGGTTGTAACCTGGGATCCATATTTCGTTGTCCAAGTGATCCTTTATGTGGGTCTCAGTGAAAGCCGCGAACATTGCCTTTGCCTCTGCAAGCAGTCCACGGATGAAAGGTATTTTGTTGTTTGTTGCTGGCTTTAGACCCTGTATATTTGCAAAGAAGAATGTTATCGGACTGGTGGTATTGTTGGTACTGGGGGGGGGATTTTTTTTCCGGCATTAGTATCTGTATCTGTTGGTTTGGAGTGGAGGCCATCGACTGTGGTTCCACTGCAGGAATGACTGGATTTGGTGTACGACTTCTGCCATTTCCTGTCAGTTTTTTTTCCTCTCCCTCTTGAGTGGCTGTGGCTACCCAGGTTTTCCCATGGCCTGGATGATTTGTATCTTTTTGTCCCCTTTAGATGGTATGCCTGGCAATTTAAGTTATAGCACAGTCTTTCCTGTACTGAAGAGGTACACATTTCAGGGTGAAAAAGCTTACAGGAAGGGAGTTTGCATTTTCCTGTTGTCATTTGGGCATGGCATTTTCTAGGGTGGTCATAGTTGCATGTCCCATCTGTTTTTCCAGATTTCCCATGCCAGCAGATACCAAGTGCATAGTATGTGCACAGGCTTGGTTTCCGCTTGCCTTGCGTTTCTGCGACTGTATTCCCTGTTGGTGCATGTTTCCCTGTCTTACTTCTATCATCCCTAGCACCAACAATGGAGCTCCCACCAGTTGTTTTTGGTAATTTATCTCAGTATTGCTATTGGAGTCTCTTGTTTGCTATTTCCTGCGGTATTTCTAGTTTGCAATATTGGTTTTATCTTATCTTTGACTACACTTGTTTCCCTTCTATGGCTCCTGTCCCCTATGAGGTCATTTATATGTATTCCTTCCTGCGTATAATTCCCGACTACCTGGACAAAATCTCCTGCTTCACCATTACTGTCTCCCAGGACAGCACCTCCAGCTTCACCATTACTGTCTCCCAGGACAGTATATCCAGCTTCACCATTTCTGTCTCCCAGGACAGCACCTCCAGCTTCACCATTTCTGTCTCCCAGGACAGCACCTCCAGCTTCACCATTACTGTCTCCCAGGACAGCACTATCAGCCCCACATTTACTGACTACCAGGACATCACCTCCAGCCTTACAGTTTGTGACTACATGGCCAGTATCAAGGGCAGTACCATTCAGCCCAGACTTTTTATGTTCCCATCTGTTGTAGAAAGCTTCCAGGTTTTCTATGAAAACAGCTTTGATGTTGTCCTCTTTTATTACCCTTGTGATTTTAGTCCACAGATTTTCCTCATTTGGGCATACCCAAAACACTTCCCTGTTTTAATACTGCTTGTAGCTAGTTCTGGGATATCTGCACAAGGGGCGTGACACCAATTTCCACAAAAATGACAATTTATCCATGTGGAAGCCCGTTTGTTTGACTGACCACAGACTACACACAGCTTCATAATGATTTGAATGGTTGATTTACTGCAATTCTACTAGCAACCTCTTGAATATTCTATTAATAACCTCCTTAAATGAAGCTCTAGCTATTTGTATTTCTGTTTCTAACTGTTTTTGTATATTGGACAGCTTACCGTCACGTTCCTGATTTTTAATGTTTGTGTTTATAAGGGCGCCTACAGCCCCATCCGTTTACAGTCTGCTTTATTGTCCAGCGAAACCGTTTGAAACCAGTCCCGGGTTCGGACCAGTCAAGGGTTCGGACCAGTCAAGGGTTCGGACCAGTCGATCTGATCTGATCAGTGGGTCACTTATTTTAAACATACTGGTCGGTGATTTGAGCTAACACATGAAGGATCTACTGGAAATTATCTACCCGAGTAAAATGTGATCTGACTGATACAAAAGTATAACTTGCGTGTTGAACAAATCGGTGACTGCTGGCACTCCTACAATGACGAACGGTCGACCTCCACCCTTGTTTATCAATCGCTGTATCTAGCTTTTCTATTTTTTTTTTTCGTCTCCACCACAATAAATGCTATATTATCACTATAGTTGACTGGTGCAAATTTTGGAGGAAGGACGCTTTTTCTGTAGTAATAATTGCTTCTCGTTGTGTATATTGCGACCGCTGGTAACTACAGGTTATATGAAATTCACAGTAACGACTGGTATTTCAAGAAAAAAGAAACTAATGAAAGTCACTCCACTCCACTAAGTACCATTATAATACTGGTTAGTTGCTACTACAACACTGTATTCTGCTATTCACTGGTATCACTAGATTATATGCGAGTACAGTAGCAAGCCAGGAAGATTATTAAAAACAGCTGACCACTGTGGTAACTTTCTGGCGACTTCTGGCACCTGCCTCTATAGGCTTATCACTTCATTTACAAATTCACCTATTTTCAAATGACACTTTAGCCTTTATCATCAATATACTAGGGAGCCACTGTAGTATACACTATACACTATGTATACTCAATGTTATCAGGGAGACTTTCTTTCCTCTGACACGAAAAGTTCAATTATTATTATTTTTTTTCACCCGGGACACAGGCCTATGATTCCCCTCTGGCAGTAAACTCTGCTAGGTAGTGCACACTAATTCTCCTTTTTTGACTCAGTATATAATGTTTTCCGCCCAAGATTGGTTCCAGGCGCTAGAGGGATGTATCGTATAGGATTGATGACACCAATTAAAGTTCTAGCAGGTAAGTGTGCATAGCTCCTTTGTATAAAGGCAAAGGGGACAAAAGAGAGTGCAAAAATTATAGGGGGATAAGTCTGTTAGGTAAGACACATATGCAACAGTTAGGTATCTTTATTATGAAACGTTTCGCCTACACAGTAGGCTTCTTCAGTCAAGTACAGAAAAGTTGATAGAAGCAGAAGATACTTGAAGACGATGTAATCAGTCCATCACCCTTAAAGTTTTGAGGTGGTCAGTCCCTCAGTCTGGAGAAGAGCATTGTTCCATAGTATGAAACAATATGGAGATGAAGTGACAGGATGGAGCTTTTTTATAGCGCCAAAAGGGGAACCCCCCAAAGG
>NC_069459.1:28124933-28174827 GCF_026875155.1 Cherax quadricarinatus
GCAAAAGGAAATCATACCCCTGCGCGCTAAAAGGTCGCTCAATGCATACAATGTTAGCTTCCATTCAGATCCTTTTTGCTTGGGGCTCTCACGTCGCCCATGTTCTACCAATCATGGTTGACCGTTCAAGGTAGTCACGCAGGAGACCCCACGAGCATGGCCCGATCCACCTCATCACTCCACGTTTTCAGGGGGGGTAGCCCTCGACTACTTCTCTCCCAGAATTGCAGGGCCCCCCACCGGACGGACCACGTCCTGGGGGGCGGTGGCGTTTAAGCTTTGTGCGAAATGTGATCCAATGCCCGCTAGGCGACAAGTTCGTCTCTGTAGGATACGTAACTACCCCTGGGTAGGGAAAATCTTAGGTTTTATGTACAAAGGTATTGGTTGGGCAGGGAATTTTTCAAGTTTGGCAAAGGGCTATGGCATAGTTCGAAGTGAAAAGTTGCTGACAAAAAGTAAAAAAAGTGTTTGAAAGTCAAAGGCGGACCGTCTGAAGGGGGAAGATGTTAAGAGTGGAAGGCGGCGGCGTCGTTGGGGTAATCTTGCGAACTCGAGGAAAAACCCCGGCAATCCACAAAAAATTTAAGAGCCGAAATAAGGATCGAAAAAACCTCACAGGGAAAATACAGTGTCGCTCCATGGACCCCCCAGGGAAAGGCCCAGAAAGGGCCCAATGCGGAGAGGGAGGCCCCGTCTCCAGAGTACAGAAACGGTGGTAAGATGCCACAAAGCTAAAAGCGGTTTAATAGAGTGCAATTTGTATGGTAAAAGTCGCCCCCGTTGTTCCCAATGGCCGCGAAGGGGGCAGAGATGCTGGAAAGTCTTGAACGGTAACTCTATAGGAAACCCAAACGGTCATGCCCGCTGACCGCGAAACGCATTCGCTTTTTATTCCCCTGCACAGAACTCGGGGGTAAAAAATACTGCCGAGTCAAACAAATGTCCTCGACAACATCGTCGGGAACCCGCCGTAACCCAACATGTCGAGATTTTGAAGTCTGTAAAAATAGAAGGCTAAGAGGCTTAGGCCACGACAGTAGGGGAGAAACAGATAGAACTGCTGGAACCCCCCCAAGGGGGGAAAGGGAAAAGGGCAGCAAAATGAACATACTAGGGAGGCAATGGGAAAGACCAGACTGATAAAGCAAAGGGGGAAAAGGGCGGGGTAAGCGGGGGGCCCGTTAACAAAAAAATGGATTTTACAAACATCGGACCGTCATGTGGGAAACACTAAGGTATGGAGCGGACAGAGAAAACGAAGGCAATGGGCATCACGATAAAGCTAAGGAAGGAACATTCCCTCAGCGTAAAAGCATTAGCGAAATCACCCAAAAAAAATTTTGACCCCAAAATATGCGATGGAAAAACGGGGCGGAAGTCATTTATAGCCAAGAAAAAAAAGGGTAGTATAAGGACAAAACCCTTGGGGGGACCCCCTCGGTTGAATTGTCTGAGGAAAGCGAGGTGCCCCATGGAAAAAAAATGTCGGTCAGTAAGAAAGGAAAGGAAGTTGGAGATTCCCGCAGAGGCCAAAGGATTTGGTTGAGCAAAAAGTTTTACCCCCAAAGTGGTTATATCCCTTTTCAAGATAAAAAAAAAAAAAATGCTAGGATGGAGTGTTTAGCGAAGTCTATCCCACTTTGTATCAAAGTGGAGCAAGGGGTCCAAAAGAGAGGGGCCCCTTTCAAAAGCCAATTGGTGAGGAGAAAGGATTATATTAAGTCCCAATCCTATCAGATGTCTATTCCCCAAACGTTCCATCCCCTCACAGACTACACTGGTAGAGCAATGGGAAGATATGAATTTTTCCCAACCCAAATCCTTTTTCCCCACAACCATTAAAACCCCCCTCCTCCAAAAAAATTAAAAACCCCCCCCCCCCCCCTTTCTTAAATGCAGATTTAGCTACTGACATAAAATTCATCAGGCCAGCTGCCGATGATGGAAAGTGGAAAGTGTGGATCCAGCTCTGGGAATGTGAAGACCCGTTTCGGATCCTTTCCCACTAGAGAAAATTTCCCCAAAGGGCAATTTTCCCTAGTGCTTAGAGGGGGAAAAGGGGACAAAGGTGAAACCTTTGGGAGTTGGGGACAAGTATTTCCCCCAATTTCGTGGCAACTTCAAGGGTTCTGCAACATAACACTAGAACTCGCAAAAAGGGGACCTGGTTCTGGAGAGTACTCGTGAAAAAATTTTCTCTCCCTTTTTCCCCAAACGCGTGGCACACCGGGGGAAGCCGAGGTAAGGGTTTTTAGACTGTCTTCAACAAGTGTGTTTAGCGTCGGTATGTCGCGAGGCTGCTCTTGCCAGCTTAAAAAACCAAAAAACGATCTGAGGGCCGATTATCGAAAACCCCCCGCTGTTTTGATGCACTGCCGGGCACACGCAGGAGACCTAAAAACACCATGTCTGAAATACCGCCTGAGGTTTGAGGAAAAGAACATGATGCTGCAGTCAAAAAAGAAGTTGAAAACTGGTTTTACCAACTCAGCAAAAGGGAAAAAGAAAGGGGTGTTCTTAAAAAGGTGGAAGTGAGGTATAAGTCAAATTCGTGTCCAGATTGCCAACAGGGGGTACGAGGCTGTTGGGTTTTGTAGTAGAAAGTAAAAAGAATTGTTGGTGATCACTGTCGTGTTCTGGGGAAAAAAACAAACGTAAAGAAGTGTAATTGAGGGAGCAGATGAAAGATATGCAAGAGAGAGTGTGAGAGTCAAAATGAGTGGAGCACCCGAATTTAAACTAAAGGGATGAGATGCGAGAAAATCTCTCCAATGATCACACGAGAGCACAGTGGGACCCCCCCACCTAAAACAAAAATGGGCAGCGGCAGAGAAGAGATCAAGAACGCAATTCGAGATGCAGAATACGGAAAGGGGAGAGGTTTTAGAGAAAAACTGTGACCTCTGTGCAAAAATTTAAATGGGGGTGCAGTTAATGCAGAGAGAATGAACAAAAATTATGATGGTATACACCAACGCGCCAAGAAAACGACTTCTTTAAATAAATTTTCAGGAAAAGGGGTCGAAGAATGTGCTTAAGAAACGTAAAGACACGATTGCAAAAAAACCTACCCCCGGCCGGGATTGAAACCCCCGGTCATGGGCTCAAAATCCCGCCGTGCGTTTTCCCTGACGCAGCACAATAAGTTCATCCCAAATAGGTATATTTTTTACACCATAGGAGGTTACACAGGCACCTCTGTGCCCCAAATGCAAGTTTTTTTCGGCGAAATCTCCATCCCCGGCCGGGGGGATGGTTTTATTTGCAATCGGGCTTCGATTTTTTTTTTGTCTGTTGACGGGAGTGAAGGGCTTGAGCTAGAGTTCGTCCGGCCCCGTGCGGGTTGTCTGTAAAAACTTGCATTTGTTCACAGAGGTGCCTGTGCTAACCTTCCCATGGTGTAGAAAAAAAAACCTGTTGGATGAAATCTTATTGTGGTAGCTGGTCTGTGGCTAACGCGACGGGCTGGTTTTGAGACTATGACCGCGGGTTCAAAACCCGGCCGGGGGTATTTTTTTTTCAGAAGGATGTTTAAGCCACGTTTGAAACAGGAGAGTACAGCTGAACGAATTTTTGGGGTCTTGTAACCCGAAAAAACCCTAAATTGGGGGGAAAAAAGGGGGAGCAACACCTGGAACTCTCCCCCAATTTTCCCCCGAGGCCACGAATATTCCATTGTAAAAAGTTATTTTTCACAAAGGTGTGTGCCAACCATAAGAAGCATTAAATTCATGAGCTATTAGGGTCAGTGAAGTCAAGTGGGAGGCAAGGAAAAGGTGTAAACAAGGGAATCGAAGCTGTGAAGGGGAAAAATTGCTGCGAGGGTCGTGAAATTATAAAGGGTTGAAGGAGCCATGTCTGTGCCCCTCGAGGGTTTCGTCTCTGCAATAATAGTCAGAGATAGCATCAAGTGTCTCAGCAGATAAGAAAGATGCCTGATACCATGAGCCTTCAGAGACATGTGAGGTAGAGCAAGTAGGATTCAGGTGACTATGCGAGGGGAACCAATGAGGTAGAGGAGGGGAGGGGTGGTTATGAACCTGGAGAGAGAATGTCAGCAGGGACAGAAGTGTCCTGGGTGGAACAGGAAGAGGAAGGAAGTTGTCGGAAGGTACTGGGGAAGAAGTCTGGGGGGGGGAAAGGAGTAGAGAGGGACCACACGAGGGGGTTGATCCTCCTCCTCCGTAGGGAGATGGATAGGAAAGTGGGTGAGTTGAGGATAAGAGCTTAGGGGTTGTGTTGTGGTGGTCAAGATATGGCATTAGAAAAGGTATGAATGTATGTGTAGGGGGGTAGTTTTTTTTTTCTTAAACGTTATGCACTGGAGGTATGGGATAGGGAGAGGTTGTGGATTGGAGAGTAAAAGGTAACTATGTTCGTTTTTGAGGAAGGGACCAAAAGGGTCTGATTGCCTTAGAAATGGGGGGGAGGCCTCAGATGAATTTTGGGCTATATAAGATTTTAGAGTGGCGGTTGAGGGGATTGTTATGGTGAGAGGGGTGGGGGCAAGGGTTATCCTCTGGGAAGTAACATAGGAGGGGCTAGCAACGCATCACAGAACTGCAGAATCAGAAGTTTGAAATGCCAGTGCAGGTTAAGGGTGGGTTAGAGGAAGGTTTTGTGGGCGTACAGGCCATCGGCGTGTTGTTCTGCGGGGGACAGCCGGAAAAACGTAGGCGGCTACAGAGAGGAATGTTTGTTAGTGCAGGAGGAGGTGGAGATTTTCGTGTGGGCAGGTGCTTCGTACGGCAGAAGGGATAGGTTATGTGGATGAATGGTTTGGGGACCTTCTTTGAGGAGTGGAGTCAGGGGGGGGGCGTTAGAGAGTTGGAAGGGCTTGTGGTCAATGTACTGAGCAGGGGGGACTGGTATGGCGGCGTGGAGGGGGGGACATTGACGAAAGGGGAGGTTGTTGGCGGGCATTATTGGGAATGAGTCGAGGTAAATCCGTGGGAATCGACGGTCTGTTGTGTGAATTTTACTTACAAAATTGTGGACATACTAAGTAGTTCTTGAGTGGGTTGTTGAACGCGATGAAAAACAGGCGAGTCAGGCGGTTTTGCATGCAACTGCTGGTGGTAGTCTTGGTCCCTGAAGAAGGCCCAGTCGCGCACGGTGATGAAGGACTGTAATGGTTAATTCTTTACTTGTGTGTGGATTATAAAGCTATTGCAAAATATTAGGGAATAGTGATTGAAGTGTGTTCGTGATCAATTAGGGTGGTGGCTGCAGGCCAGTACGGGGTGCCGGGAAGGAACCATGTATGAGGGGCACGGGGTTGATTTCGGGGGTTTCGAATTTGTGGAGTGTGCAAGGAATGGACGGGGAGGGTGTTTGCCTTAGGATTGGAGGTCTGCATTTGATAGTGTTGAGAGAGATGCATTGTGGATACTGAGGAGACAAGGGTTTGGGGATGGGATTGTTGAGGTGGATACAAACGTTGTATTCATAGAGCGGGTGTTCGGGTGCAGGTGAATGGAAGGGTGGGTGGAGTGGATCCCTATGGGGTAGAGGTCTGCGGCAGGGTGTCCCTTTATCCCAACTACTTTTTGCATGTTTGCGGATCGCTTTTATAGAGGCGGTGGATGTATGTGTGATGGGGGGGCGACAGGAGTGAGGTGGTCGGGGGAACCAGGCGTGCCAGGGAATTGTCGGTTATGTAGATGACACGACGATTCTTGTGCGGGAGGGGGAAGGTTTTAGGAGGGGTGGTAAAGGGAGATTGTGAGACATGTTTGGAGAGGCAACTGGGTATGAGGGGAATGTAGAGAAATCCTAGTTTATGGGGTTGGGGAATTTGGAGGGGAAGTGGGGGATCTGAGGGTAGCGGGAGGTGGGGTGTTGGGGTGAACCAGGTTAAGATTTGTGGATTGGAGTATATGCAGGATGTACAGCAAGCTAGGATGGGTTATTCTGGGAGTGTCGTAGAAGAAAAGAGTGAATAGCGGTTGGAGGTTGCAGCCGGGACATTTAACGCTTCATCAGAGGTTTATTGTAGTAAACGTCTTACTATTTAGTAAAATTTGGCATGTGGTCACTATTTACCCTTTGTTGCAATCAGGATATTGCAGCATATGAGGGGAGGAGTCTTTAGGTTTATTTGGGAGTGGATGTGTATTGGTTACGGAGGGGGATTGGTAACTCTCCAGTGGTGCAGAGGCGGGCTGGGGGTTAATTAAATTTAAAGAGTAGGATTATGAGGTGTATTGTGTAAAAAGGGGGTTTCTTCGAGTGGGGGGATCAAAAGGTGGTGGTGGCACCTTTTGTATGAGGGATGTCAGAAGATGGTGGAGAGGAAGGAAGGATTTGTGTGTTGTGTGTGAGGACATGTTGGGGTCTCTTGTATGTTAGGGATACGAACACATGAGGGTGGGTTTTAGAGAAAGTGGTGTGGGAGGAAAAGGGAAGTGGCGACTGTGGAAGGAGTGTATCCAATGTATGCAATTGGGGGATATTTGGGATAGGTCGTGTAGGCTACGCATCCGGCCCGCGGGAGAGCGGGAGTGATGTTCCGGTTCTTGCATGGTATTCTGCCATCAGGTGCAGGTTCAGGGGGCAGGCTAGTGTGTGAGAGTGAGCTGGAACCACTCTTATATGATTAAAGAGACATGGTGTTTTATGGTGTGTAGGTTTATGAGAGTATTGGGTATGTGGTTTACCGTTGTGTTGCAGCGTCAGTATATATTGTGCTTCTTTTATTATGGTAAAGCGGTATGGTCTGTGGGGGGGAACAAGACAAACTTATAACGTCACTATTGGTAAATCGTACCTGTTTTAATGCAGCTTGTGGATGTGGAGCCTAAGGGCTCGATATGAATTTAGACGTTATTTCATGATGGTAGGTGTAATCGAGGTTTTTTTTAGTTTTTGGACGCTATTTTGGTCTTATAGACACAATTCTTGAGTAATTTCCTTTTTTTTCGAGTCAGACGTGTTTTTTTTATTTTGGTTTGTTATGTATGATATGTGATAGGGTGATAGTTTGTGATAAATCTTTATATATGTGGTGTGTTTTCATTTACGTTTATATATTAGGTTATAACCGGATTGTGTTGCTGTTATGTGTAGTTTCTTGATGTAGTTTTAGGCAGATTTCAAAAGGTTTGAAGAATTGAGGACACTTATGCCAACCCATGGGAATCTTTATTGAAGAACGTGTCGCCACACAGTGGCTTCATCATGTGTGGGCGAAACGTTTCTTCAATAAAGATTCCCATGGGTTGCATAAGTGGTCTCAATTCTTTCAAACTTGTCAGGTTTTCAAAACCATTCATCAATTACAAAAAGGTTGTTGTAAAGTAGTAATGACTTGTAGTAATGAATTAAGTTACAAGAAACTGTTTAATGTGTAAACATGTTATTAATGGGGTTTGGTTTCACTGTGATGGACTACATGCAGGTTGTAGCGAGTATTAAGACGTATTCTTGTGTTGGATTTAGTATAGGGGTTATTGTAACAGTAATGAGTTTCAGGTTTTGTGATTTCAGATGTTTTCTTTAATGTTTATTTATATATGTAATGCTGTATTGGTTTTAAATAAAATATATAAAAAAAATAAAAAATTCCTTAGACCAAGAGCCTGTTCGACACATTTAGGAGCCCCCCCCCCCTCCTTGAAGAGGCATCCAGTACAATTATTATTATTACAATCAAGGGGGAAGCGCTAAACCCGGAGGATTATACAGCGCCTGGGGGGGGGATTGAGGAAGGCATTCAGGCTTAAATTTGGGGAAACTGGAGCACAGATCCTCATTCCCTAAATCAAGAGTCCCTCACCAACATCAAGGACTTCCTTGAGGGGGCATCCAGTACAAAAACATCTTGATATAATATTCAGGATTTTAGAAACTACATCCAGAAGTCATTGAATGACGAGGCATTCATTCCCTCAGCCTAGAAGGTGATTGAGTACCGTTAAACTTGAGAATGTAAAGAACATCTGATCCTAATTGAGGGGCTGATTACCTCATGGATGGCGAAACGATGCTCAAGTAAAGGACACCCAGATGATTGACATGTGAGAAGTGGACTGGCTGACAGCCCGCTTTGATGGCTCTGGGGGAAAAAACAAATCGTGTAGAGGCCCGATTTTTTTTCTTTAATTTCATTAAGAATTCAAAATGTCAAGAAACGTCAATCAGCATATTACGTAACTATGAGTACAGCAACTCAAATCAAAAAGGATTTTATTTTTTTATTAATAACCGAGAAATACTATGTAGCAAGAAATTAATATTAAATGTTAATGTGTTACGGCAATATTTATGTGGGTAAACGAACAAAGAGCTTGGTCTGTGCTTACCACATATTTTAGTTCTATTGAGTATGCCAATTGAACTTTGTCATTTTTCGTAATTGGAAGTTAAGGAGGATCAAACTCACCATCTACCTCTCGGTTCAGTAAGTGATGGACCAAATGGAGTGACGGATATGACGAAGCACATATAATATTGTCAGTGTACCCTAGTTCAGCCCACCTGAAGCTTGTAGCGAACGACGCTTATCGCTGAGTTGTGAAACACGATACCTGAATCGATGCCTTTTCACTATGCGGACGTTTCGCGCCTATATAGGGCTTTATTAAATATACTGCAATTATCACTTGATAAATTATATTTAGGGCGCGAAAACGTGGTTAATAAAGACTACATTGCTACATGTAGTTTGCATTACCACTTTGAAGCCAAATCCAGTGATCAGAATGCACTGGTTGGTTAGTTGGTACGAGGAAGGTAGTTCTGAATTGTGGACGAGTAATCTGACCTAGGTAGAGTTTCCGGACTCTTAGAGAGGCTATAAAATAAATACAACACATACAACGAAACGAATTAATATATGCTAACAATTTAAATGCTTACCAGCATGAAATATACAACACACACGGTAATGCATGCAAATCTCTCTAACTTGGAAAAATCAGTATTTCAGATTAACAAATTCACGTTAAATTGCCCTTACAAAGATTTCCCTCACAGTTCCCGAGTTACCTACAGATGCCCAGGAAATAAAATTAACCATTGTCCACACGCTCTCGGGTCCGTTGCGGACAGGCTGCGCAGTAGCTCCCGAATCATCTGTGCTTTCTTGCACAGTTTTCATGATTCGTCTCCTCAACTCCTTGAATAGAGAGGACGTACTTGGAACTGCGCTCTGACCCCTAGTGGCAGGCTGACAGTTTTTTCATCATGGCGGAGGTGGCCTGCAGAGTTGGTGATCACTATCTGTTGAATTAGTGAGGGCGTGCTGCTTGTCCAGAATACCAACCCATGTTGTGACGGCGATATTGCGGGTAGTACGGTATCGCTAATGGAAGATCTTTATTGGAAGTTCTCACCCATCAAAGAAGGTTCCTTGATGTTGGTGAGGGGCTCTATTTAGGGAATTGGATCTGTGCTCCAGTTCCCCGAATTATGCCTGAATGCCTTCACATCCCCCCCCAGGCGCTGTATAAATCCTCCGGGTTTAGCGGTTCCCCTTGATTATAATAATAATAATATGGGTCTCACGAATGGCTGTGGCACGCATTTTCGTCAAGTTCCGGTGAGCCAGTAACATATGACAACCATGGTGGCCAAGTATCGGATGTGGTTTTAAGACGGTTAACCTGGCGAGTTTAGTGTCGTCTTCGTGACCTCATCAAGATTCTACACTGGGCTCAAGGTGCTTTATGTACCATTCGAGGCGGATGAAAGTGATTTACGGCAGGTGTTTGGACGATATGGGACGATCCAAGGGCGACATTGGGACGTTGGCGAGATCGGGCCACTAATTGACTTCCCTGAAGGGACGGTTTTCTGAAAATGTCCCCAAGGCATCCTATTCCATCTTATGTGGGAATGGAGGACTTCCAGGACTCAGGTGTATGTAACATACACAGGTCAGTGGCGTACGTGACGTGTGTGTGCGGGCGTACGACCGCATAGCGCCGACTTGTCCAACGAGACATGGGAAACCTGATGAAGCTAGGCGGGATCTGATGGTACTACGGACAATGACATATGCAATGGCAAACGCAACCGTAAGCCTTGCCACGGAGGCGTATGGTGAATGTGGAGGTGGAGTGGGGGAGGCGTCGTCACCTGGGTGTGTGACACTCACTGGACTAACGAGGACGTTAGGCTTGGTATGTACGCGAAGAGTGGTGAGGAGTCTGCCAATTGCACGCCAATGTTTTGGAATCTACATTCAGGAGGCCCTGATGGCTTTGGATGTTTCGTTTTTTTTTTAGTCAATGCTGGCTTGGATGATGTGAGTGTAGAGGCTGAGGTGGTTGGCCTATGGAAGGTTGTGGGTGATGAGGGGCGGGGTCTGAGTGTGGAGTGGAGGTCCACAGGGAAGGATGCCCGGGATAGCAGGCGAAGCGTGAGAAGCGTTGGCCTCGCAAGGGGATGCTGCTCTTTGATAGGTGAGGATTGTTGACGCCTGGGGCAAAGGACGAGGAAGAAAACTGGTGATCTAACGCCTGGAGACAAAGGATGGTTTTTAAAGAATGTAGAGTGTGAGCAAAGGGGGAAGGTGATGGGAGTGTGGGGGGCGGGGAGGTGGGGTTTTCGCCAGGGTTCTAAGTGTGTTAGGGAGGGTCTAAGGGAAAGCCCTCATTACGGCCTTCAGGTGTCTTATTTATATGTAATGGGTTGAAGGGCTTAGTGGGCAAATGTAAAGTTCTGGACGGGTTATTGAGGAGATATGTGCCAGGACCTTGTGTGGTTGCAGGAGCATAATTATAAATCATTTAGGTGAAGATTGTCAATTACCGGATATGACAGTTTTGTACGATGGGTTGATCCTTCTGCGACGACTGAAAGGTGGTGTGGCTCATATTATTTGAGAGATATAGAGGTGAAGCCAGCCCGTTTCTTTTGCATAGGTGTGAGATAGGTGAGGTAGGGGCGGGTGGTTAGGTCGAGAGTGTGTGGGGAGGGGTTCGGGTGGGTTTCATTGGGGTTGTATGGGCCGGCAGAAGGGGACATGGGGTGTTAAAAATAGATTCTTTCGGGATGTCCTTGGTCTACCATTTCAGATCGCTGCCAGGGTATTACAATTATAGGGGTGATTGGAAAACTGTGTTGTTCCGACGTAAAGGATTGTAGAGCCTTGGGGGAGGGTTTTTTTCAGGGTTTTTAGAGGGATCTGTGAGAGGTTGTGAATGTAGTGTGATGTTGGAGGGGAGGTGAGCGGAGTTGACACATACTTTTATTAGAGCGTGGATTATGCGGCCGAGGCTGATCGTATTTATGTATTCGGGGGGTGGGGTGTGAGCAGTGCGTGTTGTGCGTTGAATGTAAGCTTCTCTGGATCATCGTGGGGGGTTCTGGTGGATTTTAAATTTGGGAGGGTTTGGCCGAAGTTTTTCGAGATTTTGGAAAGATGAATGTTGGGTTATGTAAACAGGGGAGGGGAGGGAAATCTTCTGCAAGCACTGGAAAAGTGGTGGGCTGGATTGGCAGTGGGGGTGATGTCATGGGTGGTGGGACTTCGTTCGGTAAGGGAAAGGTGATGGGATTTTTACAGAAAGAGGGGAGAAAGGAAAGAGAGGCACAGTTTCAATATGGGATTTTTAATTACCTTGAGGGTCAACTACAAAGAATTGCTATATGGGAGGGGGGGGGGGGGTTGCATATCCAGATGGGTGAGATTGGAGGGTTTGAAACAACGGATTAGGGTATTCAAGAATCGCAAAATTTTGAGCTCTGCAAGGGGTTGACAGGGAACCTTGATGAGGTCTATGGGGGATCGTTCCGTCGGCGTATGTCTTGCCGGCGGAGCAGGGGATAGGTCGTAGGGCAACAGAGGTGATGAGTTTGCGGGTACAGGAGCAATTGGAGGGATATCGTCAGGGGCAGGTGCTTTCTTCTACAGAGGTATATGGATTGTTATGTGGAGTGTGGTACGAGAAGAATGGTAAAAGTGTGGGGGTTAATTGTGAGGCGTTAGGCGCAATGGGCGGAATGGGTAAACTGTAATCTAGTGCTTAAGGATTGATTGAGTTTGGGTGGGGCCTATAAGTGAGGAGGAGATTAGGGTGGCAGGTGGACGGGAGAGCATGGGTAAATCGCTGGTATTGATGGCATCCCTTGGATTTTTATAGGGAAAATGGGAGTGTTTGCGGTTGGGGTTTTTAGTGGAGTTATTTAATGCATGAGACCAGGGGTGGGTTGGGGGGAACAGCAGAGAACGGGTGTAGGATCATGGACCCTAAAAAAAAGTCTTGTTGAATGTGTGCATGACTACCGTTCAATCACCTTAATGTGTGGCGATTACAAGGATCTTTGCTAAAGTGTTGGGTAACTAGGTTGAAGGGTGTTCTTGCCAGCGTTTTGGGACGAGGGTCAGTATGGAGTGCCCTGGGCGTTCGTATGTGTGTGGGGCAGGGGATTATACGTAGGTTCTTTAGATGAAAGTGGGGGAAACATCAAGGTGGGGTTTTTAGCATTAGATTGGCATGCAGCGTATGACTGTGTGGAGCGTGAGGCTTTGTGGAAGTTTATGCAATGGGCAGGGGTTTGGGACGGGGAAATCGTCGTTGGACTAAGGTGTTGTATGAGAAGGCTAATGGTTAGGGTACAAGTGTAATGGTAGATTAGGTCAACCGTTAGGATGAAAGGGGCTAAGGCGGGATGGCCCTGTGTCACAGCTTCTCTTTGCATTATCTCCATCACCGTTCTATAGGGCTGTGCGTTGGCGTAACGGGAAGGGATGGTGTGGGATGAGGTTGGGCCTGTCTTGTGGAACCGGGGTTCGTTGATATGTTGATGACACCACGTTGCTATTTAGAAGGTCAGAGGGCTTTACCTAGGGTTAGTGAGTTGGCGAAAAACAAAAATACTACATAGATGAGGGCTGGAGAGTGTTGTCATGGAACTGGAGATGACGCTTAATAGAGACAAGTCGATGTTATTGAGAGTGGGGGATGGGTGTGGGTGCGGGGATTACAAAAACAGGGTGAGAGGTTAGGTCCCTGGTAATGTAGACTTAAGGTTATGTGGCGGTTGTTCACATGGAAAATAACCTGGATGCACGGTAAGGTGAATTCGAAAGAAGCTGTAGATAGGGGTTTTGCGGTATGATTAAGCGGGTATTTGGCGTACAGGAGCGTTTGACGCTGCACCAGCGTGCTATTGTGGTGAATGAGAAACTGTATAGTAAGCTATGGCATGTGGCAGGTATATATCCCTTGGAAACAGTGATGAGAAGCGCTCTGTGAAGCGTGTGTATCACTATATTTGGGGTTCAGGGAGACTGGCTTGGTTGTCGATGATGTTGGTGTTAACCGGTACGGCCAGGGAGGCTGGGGTTTAATGGCGCTGCATCTAAGGTTGTTGGGTATTAGTTATACATTGTTTATTTTGAGGGAGGGCAGAATCACAGGTACTAGGTTTGGCATGGGTGAGAAAGGGAACTTGGGACGTTGGGCAAGGGGTAGGGATGGTTCAGGTGTGTGAGGAATTTTGAGTTGTTGTTTGTTAATGCAAGGAACGCCTCGGGGTTAAGAAAGGTTACACTGGGTCGGTAGGGTGGTGGGGAGGTAGTTGCTAGGGTTGTGGGTTTGTATACGATGTATGCATGGAGTGATTAGGGGGCGTCTGCAAGGGTTTGCGATGAAGCTGTGGGTGCGGGAGTAATGTTTAATTTCTCAATAATATATTGCGTCGGGGAGTATATAAATAGGCGTGTGCAGGAAGGTACGGGACTGTTTGTGAGTAGTGGGGGTAATTGACACTGTTTTCCATGCAGTGTATTTTGTGAAAGTTGGAACCAGTGAGAGAGCGGTTTAGCAGGGATTTACTATGTGGGTGGGGGTGGTATTTGTGTTTCTACTACGGGGCATTAAGCTTGGAATGTGGGGGGGGTGGCCAGTACATAAATGCGATGGGTTTATCTGGTAGCCGACTTCGGTATCTTCGTGGTTTTTTTACGGAGAGCGCCGTGTGGGAGAGCGATAGGGCCCTTGCAGCGATATTTTAGGACACAATGGAGGAATATGGAATCACTGGGAATAGATGGTATTTCATTTTTGTCAGATGGATATCCGTAGCTTTCGAGTGGAGGACCTTATGGCAGTGTTTTCCCCTAACTTTTTTCAACTTGTTACACACCCCCAATTTAACCACATTGCCACAAACGCAATGGTCACAACTCCACCCAACTACAACTCACCAACACCAGCCACAACAACGGGGGCCCACCACCACTACCGATTTCAAACACCACCCCCTTTCCACAAAATGTTGTTATTAATTGATATAGTATGGGCTAAACGTGAACGTATATTATATAGAAAATCAAGAAAGATATAATAACAAACAACAAACCCCAACCCTCGCATTACTCTGCTAATTCCCTAAGCAAAACCATTGAAAAGTGAAAACGTAGAAAACCCCACACATACATTATATATAAAATTAATAATAGGCTACAAATCACAGTAACATGGTAAAATTACTACTAATATGCACTGGCAGTACACATACATACCAGCTAATGTCTACCC
Source organism: Cherax quadricarinatus (assembly GCF_026875155.1). Lineage (NCBI taxonomy): Eukaryota > Metazoa > Arthropoda > Malacostraca > Decapoda > Parastacidae > Cherax > Cherax quadricarinatus. Next base: position 28,139,429 of record NC_069459.1, read on the forward strand.
TCGCTAGATGCTCGACCAGATAAACTTACGGGTGGTAATAGAGGCAGCCTCAGGAAGTGAGTGACGCGTACTGGACAGGTCGATACTGGGCTACTGAGTGACTTTGTCCTGAAGCATACTTTGTCAAAATACTTTTTGGGTTCTTCCACACACTTAGCTATAATTTCTTTCTTTATCTAATACTGTATAATAGTTTTTTGGATGTTGTATTGTTATTTGGTTTAACTTTATTACTTACTTATAATAGGTTTATTTTACAATCTTTATATCTTAAGCAAAAGTTAACAATAATCCTCATACCGGGGACCGCATTGTTTTCTTGATTTCAGAATTCATACGCGCGAGATATAGAGTTCTGTCACTTTCCCCCCCCATTAACCACCCCCCCCCAAAAAGTGGTTAAATTAACCCCCAGGGGGTAATTTTACCCCCCCATTTGGGAACACTGACTTATGGGCATTATCAAATTCAAGGGGACGTGCGAGGCTGACTTCTTGAGAAAGGCGATGGCGTGTATTGGTGCTTTGGGAGGACAAGAGGTGTTTTGTGGCGAGTTGTTGTGGGTCAAGTGAGTGTCGTGGTGTCAGGAAATTTTTAAAACATGTGTTATGGCGAAGTGAGGGTTGAGAAATCTGGTCTAAAAGTAAGATGGAGCTTTAATTTAAGCACATGGTATGAAAGTCCCTGGTACTTTATGTGACTGTGAGCCTCTTGGTGTGCAAGATTGACTGTGAAGGTTCTTAATATGCAATGTACATTTTTAACAATGTACATCCTGGCTTGCAGGTGTGTGGCTATGTGTCTTGCAGGGTGTGGCTGTGTCTTGCAGGGTGTGGCTATGTGTCTGCAGGTGTGGCTGTGTCCTTGCAGGGTGTGGCTATGTGTCTTGCCAGGTGTGGCTGTGTCTTGGCATGGTGTGGCTATGGTGTCTTGCAGGGGTGTGGCCTGTGTCTTGCAGGTGTGGCTATGTGTCTTGCAGGGTGTGGCTGTGTCTTGCCAGGGTGTGGCTATGTGTCTTGCAGGGTGTGCTATGTGGTCTTTCAGGTGTGCTATGTGTCTTGCAGTGGTGTGGCTAGTGTCTTGCAGGAGTGTGGGCCTGGCCTACAGGGTGGTGCTATGTGTCTTGCAGGGTGTGGCTAGTGTCCTGCAGGTGGCGATGTGTCTTGCAGTGTGGGCTATGTGTCATGCAGGTGTGCTGTGTCTTGCGGGTGTGGCTCTGTGTCCTTGCAGGGTGTGGCTAATGTGTCTTGCAGGGTGTGGCTATGTGTCTTGCAGGGTGTGGGCTAGGTTCTTGCAGGGTGTGGCTATGTGTCTTGGCGGGTTGTGGCTATGGTCTTGCAGGGTGTGGCACTATGGGTCTTGCATGGTGTGGCTATGTGTCTTGCAGGTGTGGCTATGTGTCTGCAGGGTGTGGCTTATGTGTCTTGCAGGGTGTGGCTATGTGTCTTGCAGGGTGTGGCTATGTGTCCTTGCAGGTGTGGCTAGGTGTCTTGCAGGGTGTGGCTGTGTCTTGCAGGGTTTGTGGCTAGGTGTCTTGCAGGTAGTGGCGTGTCCTTGCAGGGTGTGGCTATGTGTCTTGCAGGTTGTGGCCTGTGTCCTTGCAGGGTGGTGGCTATGTGTCTTCTAGGGAGTGGCTATGTTCTTGCAGGTTGTGGCTGTGTCTTGCAGGGTGTGGCTATGTGTTTGCAGGGTGTTGCTAATGTGTCTTGCAGGGTTGCTATGTGTCTTGCAGGGTGTGGCTAAGTGGTCCTTTGCAGGGTGTGGCTATGGTCGTGCAGGTGTCTGGCCTAGGTGTCTTGCAGGGTGGTGGGCTATGGTTTCTTTCAGGGTGTTGGCTGAGTCTTGCAGGGTGCGGCTATGTGTCTTGCAGGTTTGGCTGTGTCCCTTGCAGGTGGTGGCTATGTGTCTTTGCAGTTGTTGGCTGTGTCTTGCAGGGTTGGCTATGGTGTCTTTGCAGGGTGTGGCTATGTGTCTTGCAGGGTGTGGGCTATGTGTCTTGCAGGTGTGGCTATTTGTCTTCAGGGTGTGGCTATGTGTCTTGCTGAGGGTGTGGCTATGTGTCCTTGCAGGGTGTGGCTATGTGTCTTGGCAGGTGTGGCTATTGGTGTCCTTGCAGGGGTGTGGGCTATGTTCTTGCGGGTGTGGCTATGTGTCTTGCAGGGTGTGGACTTATGTTGTCTTGCAGGGTTTGGCTATGTTTCCTTGCAGGGTGTGGCTATGGTGTCTTGCAGGGTGTGCTATGTGTCCTTGCAGGGGTGTGGCTATGTGTCTTGCAGGGTGTGCTGTGTCTATGCAGGGTTGTGCTATGTGTCTTGCAGTAATGTGGCCTTGTGTCTTGGCAGGGGTGGTTGGCTTGTGTCTTGCCGGGTGTGGCTGTGTCTTGCCAGTGTGGCTTATGTGTCTTTGGAGCAGGTTGTGGCTGTGTCCTTTTGCAAGGGTGTGGCGTGTCTTGCTGGGTGTCTATGTGTCTTGCAGGGTGTGGCTTATGTGTCCTGCAGGTGTTGGCTAGGTGTACTTGCAGGGTGTGGGCTTATTGTCTTGCAGGGTGTGGCTATGTGCTTGACGAAGTGGTGGTGGCTGTGTCCTTGCAGGGTGTGGCTATGTGTCTTGCAGGTTGGGCTGTAGTCTTGGCGGGGTGTGGCTGTGTCTTGCAGGGTGTGGCTGTGTCTTGACAGGGTGTGGCTATGTGTCTGCAGGTTGTGGCTGTGTTTGCAGGGTGGTTGGCTGTGTCTTGCAGGTGTGGCTGTTGTCCTTGCAGGGTGTGGCTTGTGTCTTGGTTTTGCACGGTGGGGCTGTGTCGTGCAGGGTGTGGTAAGGTGTCTTCAGGGTTGGCTGTGTCTTGCAGGGTGTGCTGTGTCTTGCGGTGTGGTGGCTGTGTCTTCAGGGTGTGGCTGTGTCTATGCTGGGTGTGGCTTATGTGTCTTGCAGGTGTGGCTGTAGTCTTGCAGTGTTGTGGCTGTGTCGTGCAGGGTGTGGCTGTGCTTGCAGTGGGTGGCTGTGTCTTGCTTGGTGTGGCTAGTGTCCTTGCAGGGTGTGGCCGTGGTCTTGCAAGGGTGTGGCAGGTGTCTTGCAGGTGTGGCTGTGGTCTTTGCAGGTGTGGCTGTGTCTTGCCAGGGTGTTGGCTGTGTCTGTGCAGGTGTGGCTGGTCTTGGCAAGGTGTTGGCTTGTGCCTTGCAGGTGTGGCTGTGTCTTGCAGGTGTGGCTGTGTCTTGCAGGGTGTTGCTGTGTCTTGCAGGTGTGTGGCTGTGTCTTGCCAGGGTGTTGGCTGTGTCTTTGCAGGGTGTGGCTTGTGTCTTCAGGGTGTGCTGTGTTCTTGCAAGGGTGGTGGCTGTGTCTTGCAGGGTGTGGGCTATGTGGTCCTTGAGGTGTGGCTGTATCTTGCAGGGTCGTGGCTGTGTCTTGCAGGGTGTGGGCTGTGTCCTTGCAGGGTGTGGCTATGTGTCCTTGGCAGGTGGTGGCTGTGTATTGCAGGGATGTGGCTATGGTGTCTTTTGCAGGGTGTGGCTGTGTTCCTTGCAGGTGTGACTGTGTCTTGCTAGGGTGTGGCTGTGTCTTGGTTGCAGGTGTGGCTGTGTCTTGCATGGTGTGGCGTGTCTTGCAGGGTGTGGCTGTGTCTTGCTGGGTGATGGCTGTGTCTTGCAGGTGTGACTGGGGTCTTGCAGGTGTGGCTGTGTCTTGGCAGGTGTGGCCTGTGGCTTGCAGGGTGGTGGGTTGTGTCTTGCAGGGTGTGGCTGTGTCTTGCAGGTGTGGACCATGTGTCCTTGCAGGTGGTGCTGTGTCTTGCTGGTTGTGGCTGTGTCTTGCAGGGCGGGGCTGGTCTTGTGCAGGGTGGCTGTGTCTTGCAGGGTGTGGCTGTTCCTCTTGCAGGTGTGCTGTGTCTTGCAGGAGTTGTGCCTGTGTCTTGCAGGGTGTGGCTGCGTCTTGCAGGGTGTGGCTGTGTCTTCAGGGGTGTGGTGGGTCCTATTGTGTCTTGCAGGGTGAGTGTTTGTGTCTGCAGGTGTGAGGCTGTGGTCTTGCAGGTGTGGCTGTAGTTCTTGCAGGGTGTTTGCGGTGTCTTGCAGGTGTGGCTGTGTCTTTGCAGGGTGGTGCGGTGTCGTGCAGGGTGGTGGCTGTGGCTTGCCATGTGTGACTGTGTCTTGCAGGGGGTGTGCTGTGTCTTGCAGGATGTGGCTGTGTCTTTGCAAGGGTTGGCTGTGTCCTTGCAGGTGTGGCTGTGTCTTGCAGGGTGTGGCCTAGTGTCTTGCAGGTGTGACTGTGTCCTTTGCTGGGTGTGCTGTGTCTGGCAGTGTGGCTGTGCTTGGCAGGGTGGTGGCTGAGTCTGTCAGGTTGGCTGTTGTCTTGCAGGGTGTGGCTGTGTCTTGCAGGTGTGGCTGTGTCTTGCAGGTGGTGGCGTTGTCTTTTGCAGGTGTGGCTGTTTCTTGCAGGTGTGGCTGTGCTTGCAGGTGTGGCATGTGTCTTGTCAGGTGTGGCTGTGTCTTGCAGTGTGGCATGTGTCTTGCATGTTGGCTGGGTCGCAGGTGTGGCTGTGTCTGGGCAGGTGTAGGCTGTGTCTTGCAGGTGTGCCTGTGTCTTGCAGTTGTGGCTGTGTCTTGCAGGGTGGCTGTTCTTGCAGTGTGGCTGTGTCTTGCAGGTGTGGCTGTGTGATGAAACATGTTTTAGAAATCTTCTGTAAATTAAGATAATGTTGATTTTTAGTTCTTTTTTTTCTTTGTTATTTTTTTGGATTGTTATTGGATTTAATTTTATGTATAACTGCTTAAGACTTTATTATTCTGATGAAGTGATTATGTTTTCCCGTAGACAATTGTATTATGCCGGTATTGTTATGTTTTTGTAGAAGGAATGCTGGTGTCTGTGTTATACCGCTGTATTCATTGTGGTTTTTGTACGTAGTTATACATGTGTTATACATTTGTATTTCTGGGGTTATGCAGAATGTTATGTATGAAGTGTGTTTCAGGAATGTTTATATTTTCAACCATGTGAATTATTGGTATTTATATAGTTTTGGTTATGATGGGACACGGGCAGATACAGGCTGTTGGGAACAGGGGGGGAGGGGGGTTGTAGTGGGTGTTGTATTTCTATAGTAACTATTTCACAGGATTTGCATACGGGTTGTTATAATGTTTCATTTCTAGTTTTCCATGAGCATCTGTTTTTTATGTCGAGCATGTTTAAACTGAATAGCTATCCATGTGGTTAGCGTTTACGATTCTGGTGTCTTTTGTTTTCATTTATATATTGTTATTATAGAGGCTTACGAAACCACTGTAACAGTAACATTTATATAGTGTTATTATTGGGCTCGAACCATGTACTGTTATCTATTTACTATATTGAGTTATTATGATGAGGCTGCAACCCTGTACTGTACATTTATATAGTGTGTATTATGGGCTCGAACCACTTTACGTATCATGTATATATTGTTATATGGGCTCGAACACTGTACTGTACCCATTTTTAAGATATTTGTTATTAGGGGCTCGACAACGCACTGTACTGTAACCTCTTATAATACTGTTATTAGGGCTCGACCACTGTATGGTAACATTTATATATTGTTATTATGCTCGAAACCACTGAATGCGTTTAACATTATATATTGTTTTTATTATGGCTCGAACCACTGTAATGTAAACATTATATATTGTTGATTATTGGGCTCGAACCACTGTAATGTAACATTTATATATTGTTAGTTATGGGGGCATCGAACCACTCTAAGTAAACATTTACATATAGTTATTATGGGTTTGAACCACTGTAATGTAACCAGTTTTAATATTGTTTATTATGGTTTTGTATCCACTGTAATGCAACGAGTTAGATATTGTTATTATATGGGTTTGTACACTTGTAATGTAACGATTTATAGTATTGTTATATGTGTTTGAACCACTGTAGGATGTAATCGATTTAAATATTGTTATTAGGTGTTTGTACACTGTTAAAATGTCAACATTTTATATATTGTTATTATGGGTTGTAACCACGTAATAGTAACATTCAATATATGTTTATTATGTGTTTTGAACCACCTGTAAATGTAACATTTTATATTGTTTAATTAGATGTCGTTTGAACCACGTGTATATGTAACATTTAAATATGTTTTTATGTGAGGTTTGTACCAGTGTAAGTTTCACATTTAGATATTGTTTATTACTGGGTGTGAACCTCTGTACATGTAACATCGTGTATTTGATGTTTTGTATTTATATTGATTTGTCATAATGTTTTAATATTATAAAGCGTAAATGATTTCTCCCTAAACATATCTGCTATAGGGTCTAGCTATGTGAATTTAATAATATCTTTTTTATTTTGGTGGAGGAGATAGTGGTATATGGACATTTCCTTTATAGCATGTCTTTTATAGTGCTTCTTTGTAGTTCAGGATGATATATGTGGCGCTACAAAGCTGTTATCTAGATTTCTATTTTATGCATGATGAACATCCTAGGTGACACATCTAATGTATATAGGCGACTGTCCGGAATGTTGAGCAATTTACATGTGTACTGTGCTTATGAAACGATTCTCATATTGGATACCGTTTGTTAAGGGAGGTGGTTTTCTATATTATTACTTTTTTATGTTGTAATAGTACGTTTTAAATAAAATATAAAAAAAAATTACAAGTTGTGGAATTCACAGTTCAAATGTCTCGATGATAGGTTAACCAACCTGTTCTGTAGAAGCTACTTATCACGTAACACACCTTTCACTTGTGGCGACTTCCGTATGAACACAAACTTCTAATGACGCTGTTTGGGTTTTAAGAACAATCGTAGAGATAAAGCAGAGGTCAGAGGAAGGAAAAATGTCTAGAGTAATTGGGATAATAATTATCATGTGTATTCATATTATGACAAAAATCGAGAACAAGCGATACAAGATGCATATCAACTGGGGGAGTGAATATTAGCTCTTGGCGTTTCGTGTTGCAATCAATACATCAAAAAGACTACCTAGCCAGTAACACAAGTTCCCCAGGCAATACCAACCAAGTAACCAAGTGCCCCGCCCAGGCATACCAACCAGTACCCAAGTGCCTCAGTCATACCACCAGTACCAAGTTGCCGCCCAGGCATACCAACCATACCAAGTTTCCCCCCAAGCATACCAAACCAGTACCAAGTGCCCCAGGCATACGCTAATCCAGTATACCAAGTTCCCCAGTGCGCATACCAAACCGGGGGGTGCGCGGGGGGAGTGGAGGTACGTGGAGCGGGCTGGGGGGGGGGAGAGGGGATGCGGGGCGCCCAGCTACCAACCAGTACACAAGTGCCCTCAAGACATACCAACCATACCAAGTGCCCCCAACGCATACCAATCAGTACCAAGTTTCCCCAGCTTACCAAACCAGTTACCAAGTGCCCCAGCATACCAATCAGTACCAAGTAGCCTCAAAGACATACCCAACCATACCAAGTGCCCACGCATACAATCAGTTACAAATTGCCCCAGGACATACCAATCAGTACCAATTTCTCCATGCATACCAACCAGTACCAAGTGCCACCAGCATACCAGATCACTACTAAGTGCCCCAGGCATACCAATCAGTGCAACGTGCCCTCAGGCATACCAAGCCACGAGGCACCATAGCCTTTCATGGAAACATGAATTTCTTAATTTAAAGAATGGATGGAAGGAGATTTAAGAACCCTGTCCCTGAACTATAAAAATTCAGCTTAATCAGAGTTCTAAAATAGGATAATTATCCAGCCAGCACTTCCTAGCGCCATAGTTACTTCATTACACATGTCTGCGACGCATACGGGTTGTATTTCCCACATTCCCACATTTATTTCTCAGAAACCTCAAAAGTTATTTTACATAGCCTCCTAAACCGAAATATGTCCAATGAACTAGATAAAAGAAAAAAACAATGAACGAAGACTGACAATGGAAGCAGCGACAGCCAGCTCAGCGCAATAACCTTCAACCACCAGAGTTTTCTAAATAAGTTTTATTTACAACCCAAACACTTTGGTTACTTAGTTTTCATTATGTGGTCATAAAAATACCGAAGAATGGACAGGGGAATACGAAACTGCGTGTGGCAAGTTCCACGGCTGTGCTATTCAATCAAAATAGTTTTTAATTCGATAAGTTACAAAGAGCACTACCAACAGGGAGACACAAGCTCCTGGACCCGCTGTTGATATTATGTGGGCGAATATTTTTGTTTTCTGAACCATATTCTTTAGGCACACACAGTGCTGTAGTAGCCAACTAAACGCAGTATTTATAATGGGTACTTAGTGGAGTGGGAGTGACTTTCGATAGTTTCCTTTTTTCTTGAAATACCAGACGTATCTAATGAATTTCGTATAAAAACCTGTAGTTACCACGGTCCGCAATAGTACACAACGAGTAAGCAATTATTACTACAGAAAAGAGCGTCCTTCCTCCAAAATTTCTCCACATCACTATAGTGATAATATAGCATTTATTGTGTGGAGACGAAAAAAAAAAACTAGAAAAGCTAGATACAGCGATTGATAAACAAGGGTTGAGGGCTCGACCGTTCGTCCATTTTGTAGGGGCAGCCCAGAAATCACCGGTTCTTCAACACGCAAGTTATACTTTGTATCAATCAATCACATGATACCGGGTAGGATAATTTATTAAGTATAGATCCCTTCCTGCGTGTAACCCCAATCCCGACCAGTAGTTTAAATAGAGTGAACCCACTGATCAGATCAGATAGACTGGATCCGAACCCTCGACTGGTCCGAACCCTTGACTGGTCCGATACCCTTGACTGGTCCGTACCCTTGTCTGGTTTCCAAACGGAATCGTTGGACAAATAAAGCAGACTGTAAACGGTAAATGGGGCCAATATATAAGGGAAAAGTTAGAAATTTTTAAAAACCAAAAAGCTTTGAGGTTCATTTTAAAGGGGGTTTTTAAAAAGAAATTTTAAAAGGTTTTATAAATTAACCCGTTAAAACAAACCCTTCCCAAAACATTATGAAGGGTTTTGCGTAGTCTGCGGGGCCCAAAACAAACCCAAAAGGGCCCTTCCCTCATTTGGGCCAAAATTGCCCAAATTTTTGTTGGGGAAATTGTATCACCCCCCCCTTGGGGGGCCCGATATCCAAAGAACAATCTACCAAACAGTATTTTAAAACAGGGGAAATGTTTTTTGGGGTTAAAGCAAAAAATTTAGATTTTTAAAACTTTTGGACTAAATTCCCCCCCAAGGGGGATTTTTAAAAAGATTTTAACCCTTCCCCAAAGGGTTGGGTTTTTTTATAGAAAAACCCCCGGGAAACTTTTTTACAACAGATGGGAAAATAAAAGCCTGGGGTGAATGGTTTTCTGCCCTTTTATACTTTTTTTCCCGTTGTCAGAAAAAGTAAGACTGGAGGTTTTATGCCGGAAATTCCCGTAAATGGGGGCTGATAGCGTGCCCTTTTGGGGGAACCCGTAATTGGGGAAGTGGGGGGTGCCTTTTCCCCCCTGGGAGACCCGTAATTTTTGGGAAACGGAGGGGGCTGTCCTTTAGACAATTAAAAGGGTGGGAAGGGGGGAGGGGGGCTTTTTCCCCGGGGAGACAGTAATTTTGGGGAAGCAGGTGGGTTTTTTTTCCCCCGTTTCGGGAAAATTTTACGCAGGAAAAGGGAAAACATATAAAGGTTTTCCCTAGGGGACAGGACCCCCTAGTAGGGAAACAAGGGCCCGACTTATATTTAGGTTGGGGGCAAAAAGGGGCCAAAATTTTTAGACATTCAGGAGTGGGAGGGGGGCCCAAAACCCAAATTCTTTCTTTTTATCAGGGCAGTGCCCCGGTTCCACCCAAAATTTTAGGGCTTAAAATCAGGCCCGTGCCGGGCCCCCCCCAAAATTCCCCGAAAATTAATCCCGGCCCCCGTGCAGGTGCCACAAATTCCAGACTTATTTTCAGGCAGTTTTCCAAAAGGGTTTCCCCCCCAAGTTTCAGACCTTTTTTTTGAAAGGGGGTAAGGGGGCCACAAAGTTTCCGATTTATTTTAGGCCAAATTTCCCGGGGCCACCCCAAAGGTTTAGAAATTTTATAAGGGCCCGTGCCCCGGGTGCCAAACCAAAAAATTCAAGGGCAAAATCAGGCCCGGGGCAGTTGCCACAAAGCTCAAACTTTTAATCCCGGCCCCCGTGGCCGGGTTTCCCCAAAGTTTTAGAAAATTTACCGGCCGGGGCAAGGGGGGCCACCCCAAAATTCCCGAAATTATATCAGGCGGTGGGGAGGTTTCCACCCCAAATTCCCCGACTTAAATCAGGGGGGCAGGGGCCCCAAAGTTCCCCGAACCCTTTTCAGGCTGTTTTCAGGGGCCCCCCCCAAATTCAACTTATATCCCGGGCCGGGGCAGGGTTTCCCCCCAAGTTGGGGACATTTTCAGGCGGGGGGCAGGGGGGCCCCCAAAGTTCAGATTTTTTTATCAGACGGGGGCAGCTGCCCCCCAAAATTCCCCGGCCCTTTTATTTTTGGCCCGTGCAGGGTTTCCACAAAAATTCAGACTTATAATTCCCCGGGCCCCTGCAGGTGCCCCCCAAAGTTTAGGAAAAAATTTTATGCCCCCCGGGCAGGTCCACAAAAGTTAGATTTTTTATCAGGCGGTTTCCCGGTGCCCCCCAAAGTTAGGGCTTATATCCCGGCCCGGGGCAGGGGGTCACCCCAAAATTCATCTTTTATTCCGGCCAATTGGGAGGGGGGCCCAAAAAAGTTCAGACTTATTTCCGGCAGTGCAAGTCCACCCCAAAATTTAACCCTATCAGGGGGTGCAGGTTCCCCACAAAATTTTTAACCCTACAGGGGGGTGCAGGTGGCCACAAAGTTCAGCCCCCTATTCCCGGCCGGGGGCAGGGGTGCCACAAAGGTTTTAGACCTTTTTTTTTAGGCCCCGGGGGCCCCAAAGCCCCCCAAAGGGTTTAGATTAAATAAGCAGTGCAGGGGCCCCGAAAATTCAGACATTCAGGGGGGTTTCAGGGTGCCCACAAAGTTCAGACATATCAGACGGTTTTTGATTCCCCCAAAGTTTCCGACTTATATCAGACGGTGCAGTTTCCAACCCCAAAATTAAAACTTTTTAAAGGGGTGAAATTTCCCAACCCAAAGGTTTTAGATTTTATTTTTCATGGGTTTCCAGATTTTTCCCCCCCCAAAGGGTTTTTGACATAAACCCCCCTTTTCAGGTGGGCCAAAAAAAGTTTCCCCGACCCTACAGGCCCTGCCAAAATTTTCCAAAAAAAGTTCCCGACTTATAACAGCGGTGCAAAGGTGCCCAACCCCAAAAGGTTTCAGGGTTTATATCATGCCCCCCGGTTTCCCGGGTGCCCACAAAATTTTTGACCCTATTTAGGCGGGCAGGGGCCCCAAAGTTCAGACATATCAGGGGGGGCCGGTGCCCACAAAGTTAAAATTTTTTTTCCCGGCCCCCCGGGGCAAGGGGGCCCCCCAAAGGTTTTAGACCTTTTTAAAACAAGGGGGTGCCGGTCCCCCAAAGTTCAGAACCCTTTTTATCAGGCCCCTTTCAGGGGGGACCCAAGGGGCCCGACTTAAAATCCCGGCCCGGCAAGTGCCAAAAAGTTCAGACTTTAAAACAGGCGGTGCAAGGGGTTTCCAAAAAAGTTTTTAGGCAATAGGCGGGGACGGGGGCCACAAAGTTCAGACATATCAGGCCCCGGGGGCAGGTTTCCAAAAAAAGTTCCCGACATATCAGGCGGTTCCCGGGCCAAAAACGTTCAACAAAATCAGGCGGTGGGAAAGGTTTTCCCCAAACCCCCAAAGTTCAGGGCAAAATTTTTGGCCCCGGGGCCCGGGTTTCCACCCAAAATTCAGGGTTAAAATCAGGAATGCGGTCCCCCCCAAATTTTAGACATATCAGGCGGTTTCAAAGGTTTTCCCCCCCAAAGTTAAAACCCCTTTTTTCAGGCCGGTGCAAAGGTTTTCCCCAAAAATTTCCCGACTTTTTTTATTCCCGGAGTGCAAAGGGGACACAAAGTTCCGAAATTATAAGGCAGTGCAGGGCCACAAATTCAGACTTTTATCAGGCATGCAGGTGCCAAAAAAGTTCAAGGGTTTATCAGGGAGTGCGGGGGCCACCCCCAAATTCGGGCTTATATCAGGCCCCGTGCCCGGTTTCCACAAAGTTCAGACTTAAATCAGGGTTTTCAATGCCCCGCAAAATTCAGAAAAATTTTCCCCGGCGGTTTCAGGTTTCCACAAAAACTCCCCGCCCTTTTTATCAGGCCTTTCGTTGCCCCCCAAAGTTCAGAAATTATATTTAGGCGGTTTTCAGGTGCCAACCCCCGTTCAGACAATTCAGGCCGGGGGCAGGTTTCCACAAAGTTCAGACATATCAGGCGGTGCCCCCGGTTTCCCCTAAACTTCGGAAAATATCAGGGGGGTGCAAAGGGGCCCAAAAAAAGTTCAAAAATAACAGGGGGGTGCAGGTGCCACAAAGTTTTAGATTTAAATCATGCCCCCCGCAGATGCCCCCAAAGTTTAAGGGCATATAAAGGGGGTGCAGGTTGGGCCCCAAAAATTCAGACATATCAGGCGGTTTCAGATGCACAAAGTTCCCGCCCTTTTATCAACGGTTTTGGGAGGGGCCCCAAAGTTCGATTTAATATCATGGGGGTGCAGAGCCCCAAAGTTTAGGACATATCAGGCGGTTTTGGCAGGTGCCCCCCAAAGTTCTGACATATCGGCGGTGCAGGTGCCCCCAAAGTTCAGATTTTTAAACAGGCGGTTTCCCGGGGGCCACCCCCAAAATTTTTAGAAATTTTATCAGGCGGTTTCAGGGGGCCACAAAAAATTCCCGACTTATTTTCAGGGGGTGGGGAGGTTTCCCCCAAAGTTCCCCGACTTTTTATCAGGCCCCGTGCCCAAATTTCCCCCAAAGTTCAGACTTATTCCCGGCGGTGCAAGGTGCCCAAAAAAGTTCAGAACCCTATCAGGCCCGGTTTCCGGTTTCCACAAAGGTTTAGACATACTGGCGGTTTTAGGGGGGGCCACCAAAAATTTTAAAACATAATTTAGGCGGGGGCAGGTTTCCCCCCCAACGTTTTAGGGCATACAGGCGGTGCGGTTTCCCACAAAGTTCAGCCCAAAATTTGGGCGGTTTCAGTGCCCCCCAAAGTTAGACTTTTTTTCAGGCCCCGTAAGGTTTTTTCCCCCCAAAATTTTAGGGAAAAATTACCCCCCCGGTTTCCCCGGGGCCCACCCAAATTTCCCCAAAAAAATATCCCCCGGTTTCCCGGTTTCCCAAAGTTTTCAGACTTTTTATCAGGCAAATGCCAAAGGTGACAAAAAAGTTCAGACTTATATCAGGCCCCCTGCCAGGTTGGCCACAAAGGGTTTGACTTTTTAAAACAGGGGATTGGGAGGTGCCCCCCCCAAAAGGGTTCCCCCACCTTAAAATTTAGGCCCTTTTCCCGGTGCCAGCAAGTTCAGAACCCCCCCCCCATATCCGGCGGGGGGCCCGGTGCCACCCAAAACTCAAGGGCTTATATTCCCCGGCCCCGTGCGGTTTCCCCCCAAAGGGTTCCCGACTTATATCGGCGGTGCCCGGTTGCCCCCCCCCCAAAGGGTTTAGACATATAAAGGGGGTTTCAGGTGCCCCCCCAAAAATTCAGGGCCCCTAAACAGGCTTGTTTCCAGGGTGCCCCCCAAAAAATTCAGGGCATTCAGGCGGTGCCCGGCCCCCCCAACGTTTCCCCGACATAACAGGGCCCGGTTTCAATTTGCCACCAAAATTCAGACATATTAGGGGGGTGCAGGTGGCCCCCAAAGTTTTAGGAAAATTATATCCCGGCCTTTTCCCGGTGCCCCCCAAAAAAATTTGAATATTTAGGGGGGTGGGTGCCAAAAAAGATTTAAACCTTTAATTTTCAGGGTTTGGGGTAGGTGCCCCCCCCAAAGTTTTTGATTATATCAGCAGTGCAGGGGTTTCCACCCCAAAATTTCCCCCGGCTTAATCAGGCGTCAGGTTTCCCCCCAAAGTTCAGGGCCCTTTATCAGGCCGGGGCAAAGGGGCCACCCAAAATTTTAGACTTATATCAGGCCCGTGCAGGTGCCCCCCAAAAAATTCCCGAATTTTTATCCCGGCCCGGGGGAGGTGCCAACCCGTTCAGACCCTTTTCAGGCCCCCGGGGGCCCCGGTTCCACAAAAAACTTTTTAAAATTTTTTTATCAGGGAAATGGCCCGGTGCCCCCCCCCAAAGTTTTCCCAAAACCCTTTTATCCCGGCCCCCCTTTCAGGGGCCCACCCCCAAATTCAGATATATTCCCGGGGGGGTGGGAGGTGCCAACCCAAAGTTAGATTTAAATCAGGCTTTGGGAGGGGCCCCAAAAGTTCCAGCTTAAATCAGGGGGTGCAAAATGCCACAAAAAACTTTAGACTTATTATCAGGCAGTGCAGGTTTCCCCCAAAGTTTCCCGACTTATATCCAAGGGGGTGGCCCGGGGTTTCCCCAAATTGGGGGGGGGGGGGGTTCAGAAATATCAGGCCCCGGGGCCCGGGGGCCCCCCCCAAAAATTCCGACCAAAATTCCCGGCGGGGCAGGTGCCCCAAAGTTTTAGACATTTTCGGGGGGTGCCCTTTGCCCCCAAAGTTTCCCGACATATCAGGCGGTGCGGGGCCCCAAAGTTCAGACATATTTTGGGGGTGGGAGGTGCCACAAAGGTTTAGGGCTTAAATCAGCCCCGTGCAGGTGCCCCCGTTCAACATATAGGCCCGGGCAGGTGCCAAAAAAGATCCAAAATTTTATTTAGGGGTGTAGGGTGCCCAAAGTTCAGGGCTTTTATCAGGCAGTTTCAGGGGCCACCCAAAATTTTAGCCCTTTTATCCAAGGCCCGTGCGGGGCCACAAAGTTTCGACTTATATCGGGGCAGGTTTCCCAAAAAAAGTTTTAGACTTATATCAGGGAAAAGGGAGGGGGGCCCCCCCCCCAAAAAAAATTTTCCCAAAGGGGGCTTTTTAATTTAGGCCCGGGTTTTTAAAGGGGGGCCCAAAACCAAAATTTTTTTAAAACCCTTTTTTGGGGGGTGCAAAGGTTTCCAAAAAAGCTCGATTTTATCAGGGGAAATGCAGGGGGGCCCCAAAGGGTTCAGGGCTTAATCAGGCGGGGGCCCGGTGCCCCCCCAAAAGGGTTTAGATAATCCCGGGCCCGGTTCAGGGTTTTCCCAAAAGGGGTTTAGATTTATATAGGCCCCGGGGGCCCGGGGTGGGCCCCAAAAAATTCCCCCACTTTTTATTTAGGGGGTGCCCCCCGGGGGGCCCCCCAAAGTTTAAGGGGCTTTTATCCCGGCCGTGCAGGTGGGGCCCCCAAAATTCCCCGGGGCTTTTAAACAGGGGTTGCCCGGGGGCCCCCCGCAAGTTCAACATTTTCAGGCCCCGGTTGGGGAAAGGTTTCCCCAAAAAACCCCAGACTTATATTTAGGCAGTGCAGGGGGGGTTTCCCCAAAGTTTTTAGACTTATTTCAGGGCCGGGGCAGGTGGGCCCCCCAAAAAATTTTTTGACAAAAAACAGGGGGGTCCCGGGTTTCCAAAAAAAGTTCCGACATTTTCAGGGGGGGTGCCCGGGGGCCCCCAAAAATTTTGGGAATTAATCCCGCTGCCAAGGGTTCCCCCCAAAAATTTTTAGACCTTTTTCAGGCCGGTTTCGGTGCCAACCCAAAGTTCAAAAAATATCAGGCGGTGCAGGGCCCCCAAAAATTCAGACAAAATTAGGCGGTGCAGGGGGCCCCCAAAGTTCCGACTTTATCAGGGGAGTGCAGGGGGCCAAAAAAGTTCAGGGGCATATCAGGGGGTGCAGGTGGCCCCCAAAGTTCCCCAAAATTTTTATCATCGGGGGCAGGTTCCCCAAAGTTCAGACTTTTTTTTTTCAAGGGGGGGGAGTGCCCCGGTGCCCCAAATTCAGACTTATAATTGGGGGAGTGCAGGTGCCCCAAAGTTCAGACTTTTATCAGGGAAATGAAAGGGGCCACAAAGTTCAGACTTTTATCAGGAAATGCAGGTTTTTAACAAAGTTTTTGACTAAAACAGGCAGTGAAAATGCCACAAAGTTCAGACTTTTATTTAGGGATGCAGGTTTCCAAACAAGTTCGACATATCCCGGGTGTGCAGGGGGCCCCAAAGCCCGACTTAAAAACCGGCAGGGGCAGGTTTCCACAAAAAATTCCCGACTTATAACAGGCGGTGCAGGTGCCACAAAGTTCAGAAAATTTCAGGCGGTTGGGAGGTTTCCCCAAAGTTCAGCCAAATCAGGGGGTTTCCGGTGCCACAAAAATTCAGACATATCAAAGGGGGTGCAGGTGCCACAAAGTTCAGACATAAACAGGCGGGGCAAAGGGGGCCCACAAAGTTCCGGGCATATCAGGGGGGTGCAGGTGCCACAAAGTTCAGCATATTAGGGGCCCCTTTTCAGGGGGCAAAAAAGTTCAAGGGCCCTTTTATCAGGGAGTGCAGGGTGCCCAAAGTTTTGACCAAACAGGGCGGTGCAGGTGCCCAAAAGATCAAAAATTATATCAGGGGGTGTTTTAAAGGGCCACAAAGTTTAGACTTAATCAGGCAGTTTCAGGTGCCAAAATTTTAGACTTTATATAGGGAGTGCAGGGGCCACAAAGTTCGACTTATATCAGGCATTGGGAGGTGCCACAAAAATTCAGACTTTTATCAGGCAGTGCAGGGCCCCAAAGTTCAGAAAATTTTATCAGCAGGGGCAGGTTTCCACAAAGGTTTTTAGACTTAAAATCAGGCAGTGCAGGTTCCCGCAAGTTTTGACATTTCAGGGGGTTCCGGTGCCACA
Organism: Cherax quadricarinatus; assembly: GCF_026875155.1. Classification (NCBI taxonomy): domain Eukaryota; kingdom Metazoa; phylum Arthropoda; class Malacostraca; order Decapoda; family Parastacidae; genus Cherax; species Cherax quadricarinatus. Next base: position 28,156,238 of record NC_069459.1, read on the forward strand.
AAAAACTAAGGGTTTTTAAAACAGGCAGTGCAGGTGCCACAAAGTTCAGACTTATATTCAGGCGGTGCAGGTGCCACAAAGTTCCCGATATATTCCCGGGGGTGCAGGTGCCACAAAAATTCAGTTTATCTAGGCGGTGCAGCTGCCAAAAGTTCAGGGCTTTTATCAGGCGGTGCAGGTGCCACAAAAATTTTAGAATTTTATCAAAGGGAATTGCCCCCCCCCCCCCCCAAAAAAAGTTCAGACATTATATCAGGCAGTGCAAAGGTTTCCAAACATTTTTTGGGGAAAAAACGGCCGGGGGAGGTGCCCACCGGGTAAAACTAATCACTTCCAGTTCCCCGACAAATTTGCGACCTTAAAAGGCTTTCGGTTTCCCCAAAGTTTCAGCCCAATATCCCCGGTGCCCCCGGGTTTCCCGGCCCAAAAATTTTAACAATCAATGGTCCTCCACTGTTCAAAATTCAAGGCCCGGGGGGCCCCCCCGGGCCCACAAAGTTTAACCCCCAAACAGGCCCCGGTGGCCCCCCGGTGCCCAACTTCCCCCGGAACAACAAAGGGCCCCGGGGCCCCGGGCCCCCCAAAGTTTTAGACTTTTAGGGGGGTGGGGTGGCCCCAAAGGGGTTAGACATATCAGGCGGTTTCAGGTGCCACAAAGTTCAACATTTTGGCGGTGCGGGGGGCCAACCAAATTCAGACTTTTTCAAGGGGGGCAGGTGGGCCACAAAGGGGTTTCCCGATCATATCAGGCGGGGCAGGTTTCCCCAAAATTCAGACATACAGGCGGTTTCCGGGGGGCCACAAAGTTTTGAATAAAAAAAGGGCCCGGGCAGGTGCCCCCAAAGTTCAAACATAACGGGCCCGGGGCCCGAGGCCAAAAAAGGGGGGGTTGGGGGGGGGGGGGGGGGGCCCGGGTTAGACATATCAGGGGGGTGCAGGGGCCCAAAAAAAGTTCAGACATATTAGTCGGTGCAGGTGCCACAAAATTCAGGGCTTATATCAGGAGGGAGGGCAAAGGGGCCACAAGTTCAACCTATCAGGCGGGCAGGTGCCACCCAAAATTTAAAAATTTTATCAGGTGGTTAGGGGCCCCCAAAGGGTTTAGACCCTTTTATCAGGCCAGGGCAGGTTTCCACAAAGTTCAAAACTTTTATCAGGGGCAGGGGGGTGCCACAAATTTTGGGCTTTTTATCAGGCAGTGCAGGTGCCACAAAGTTCAATTAATCAAAGCAGTGCGGGTTTCCCAAAGTTCCGAAATTATAAACAGGCGTGCAGGTGCCACAAAAATTTTAGCTTAAAATAGGGGAATTTTCAAAGGGGCCGCAAGTTAGACATATCAGGCGGTGGAGGTTCCCCAAACCCCAGACTTATTTTCAGGGGAGGGGCAGGTGCCACAAAGTTCAGACTTAATTTAGGGGGGGGAAAGGGGCCCAACCCAAGTTCAGATAAAAAGGCGGTTCATGTGCCCAAATTTTAGATTTTATCAGGCGGGGCAGTGCCACAAAATTCCCGACTTTTATCAGGCGGTTTCAGGGGCCACAAAATTTTAGACTTTTACCAAAGGGATTTCAGGTGCCAAAAAAGGTTTAACTTTTTTTCAGGCGGGGGCAGGTGCTACAAAAGGGGTTGGCATATCCCCCCGGTGCAGGGGGCCAAAAATTCAGCAAAAACAGGGGTGCAGATGCCACAAAAATTTTTTAACTTATACAGGCGGGGCAGGTGCCCCAAAGTTAAAACTTTTATCAGGCTTTTTCAGGTGGGCCCCAAAATTCGACTTATATAGGCGGTGGGAGGTTTCCACAAAAGATTTAGACATATCAGGGTGGGAGGGGCCAAAAGGTTCAATTTATTTCAGGCGGTGCAGCTGCCCAAAAGTTCAGACTTATACAGGGGGTGCAGGTGCCACAAAAAATTCAGAACCTTTTTTCAGGGATGCAGGGGCCCCCAAAGTTCCCCTTTAAAAAAGGCGGGGCAGGTGCCACAAAAGGGGTTAACATATCAGGCGGTGGGAGGTTTCCAAAAGTCAGACCATATCAGGGGTGCAATTTCCAAAAAAGTTCAGACTTTTTATCAGGGCGGTGCAGGTGCCACAAAATTCAGGGCATATCAAGGGGGTGCAGGTGCCCACAAAGTTTAGACAAAATCAGGCGGTGCCGGTGCCCCCAAAGTTTTGGACATTTTCAGGGGTGCAGGTGGACAAAAGTTCAGACTATTTAGGCGGGGGGGCCCCCAAAGTTCAGGGAAAAACAGGCGGTGCAGGTGGCCCCAAAGTTCGACTATTAGGGGGTCAGGGCCCCAAAGTTCAGGGTTTTTATCAGGGGGTGCGGTTTCCCCAAAGTTCCCGACATATCAGGCGGTGCCCCCTGCCTCAAATTTTCAAACTTATAACAGGGATGCAGGTGCCACAAAGTTTAGAAATTTTATCAGGCAGTGCAGGTGCCCCAAAAGTTTTAAAACATATCAGGCGGGGGAAAGGGGCCACAAAAATTCAGGGCATATAGGCTGCAGGGGGCCCCAAAAGGGTTTAGGAAAATATCAGGCCGGGGCAGGGGGCCCACAAAGTTTTAGACTTATTTTCAGGCGGGGCAGGTGCCACAAAGGTTTTAGGATTATATTTAGGATTGCAGGGGCCACAAAGTTCAACAATCAGGCTTGCAGGTGCCACAAAGTTTGGGTTAAAATCAGGCAGGGGCAGGTGCCCCAAAATTTAATTTAAATAGGCCCGGGGCAGGGGCCACAAAAATTCAGCATATCAGGCGGGGCAGGTGCCAAACAAAGTTCCCCGGAAAAACATATCCGGGGGTTTCAGGGGCCACAAATTTTTTGACATATCACGGTGCAGGTTTCCAAAAGTTCAAAAAATTTTTTAGGGGGGTGGGAAGGGGCCCAAAGTTTAGACATATTAGGGCGGGGCAAATGCCCAAAAGTTCAACTTTTTTTCAGGCAGGGCAGGTGCCACAAAGTTCTACATATTTAGGCCCGGGTTTCAGGGCCACAAAGTTTAAACCTTTTATCAGGGGGAGGGGCCACAAAGTTCAGACAATCCCGGCCGGGGCAGGTGAACCCAAAGGTTTTAGACTTATATCAGGCAGTCAGGTGCCCCAAAGGGTTTAGAATATCAGGCGTGCAGGGGCCCAAAAAAGTTCCAAAACTTATATCAGGCAGTGCAGGGCCCAAAGTTCAAGGGCTTTTTTCAGGCGGGCAGGGGCCCAAAGTTCAGGGCTTAAATCAGGCAGTGCAGGGCCACCCAAATTCAGAAACAGCTTCAAGCGTGCATTGGTTTCCCCAAAATTTTAGACTTATAAAAGGGAGTGCAGGTTTTACCCCCCCCCCCCCCCCCCCTTCAGACTTATATCAGTGGAGTTTTCAGGTGCCACAAAGTTTCAGGCTTATAAAAAAGAAACAGGCGGGGCAGGTGCCCCAAATTCAGAAATTAAACAGGGGGGCAAAGGGGCCACAAAGTTCAGACTTAATCAGGCAGGCAGGGGGCCACAAAGTTTTAGTTTTAAATTATGGCCCAAAATGGGAACATTTGGTTTTAGGCTATAAAAAAGTAATCAAGGAATCACCCAAAATTCACAAACTTGGTAAAATTTAACATTTTAACTGGAGGGTTTTAAAAAAAAAATTGATTAACCCCTTATTTAAAAATTGGTTACCCAATATTATTGTTCCTCCCCTTTCATTTCCTTACTGGACTTTACCTTTTTAGGAAAACAGTTTTTTGATGGGTTTTAAAGGCAACAAATATAAAAATAAAGGGGAAAAGTTTAGCCCAAAAAGCCAGGTTAAATTTTTCCCTTTTAAACAAAGGGGTAAGGGGGAAAAAAGGTTGGGTTTTCAGGCCCGGGGGGAGGGGGGAACAAATTTTAAAACTTAATTTGGCGGGCCAGGTTCCCAAATTCCCAAAATCAAAAGGGGGCCCCCCACCAAAATTTTAAGGAAAATTTCCCGGCGGGGGGCACAAGTTCAAAAATTCTCTTGATCCAAATTAAAATAATTTAATATAATAAAAATTAATTTTAAAAATAATTTAAAATTGAATTTTGGGGGTTTATTAAAAAAGTTTAAAAATTTTTATTTTATGTTAAAATTAATTATTATTTATTAAAATTTTAATTAATTTTTAAAAATTAAAATTAAAATTATTTTAGGCCCCGTGAATTCCCAAAATTGGAAAATTTTTTACAAAGTTGAAAAATTGGTTTTCGGAATAATGCCCCAAAATTAATTATTCAATGAAGGGAAAAATTTTGAATAAGGGGGGAATTTTTTTTAAATGTTTTGGACTGGGGCCCCAATTTTTTTTTGGGGTAAATTCATTAAAAAAATTAAAATTAAAAAATTTTTTGATTCCCACTTTAAATTTAAAATGGCTTTCCTTTAAATTCAATTTTTAAAAAGAAGGGGTTTAGGTCCTTTGGGCTTTTAGGCTTAAATTTTGGCTTATTTTTCCTTCAGTATTAAAAATTTTGGGGATTCCCCACAAAAAAATTTTATATTTTTTAGGTTCCCAAAAAATTGACTTAACGTGAATTTTAAAAAAGGGGGAGATTAGGGTTTTGCATTTTTCCAAAAAAAAATTTTGGCGGGGGTTTTTCCCCAAAGTTCGATATTCCCCGTGCATTTTAAAAGTTCCATTATAACCACAAATTCAGATTTTTAACCCCCCGGTGCATCACAAATTTCCATCCTTTGCCCCAAAAGGGGTTTTGGCATTCAGGGGACGGAGCCCAGGAAATGATTGCCCTAATTTAAATACCTTGTTTGATGAAAAAAGTTTAGACAACCTCTGAAACCACAATTCAATGATATAAATCCACAAAGTTTAAACCAAAATTTACAGGGGGTCGGGCCACTTTTAACCCCCGGTTAGGGGGCTGCAACCCCAAATTTTTTGGTTAATGCCCAAATTCCCAATTTCAGGAGTGAAAATGCCCCAAACAATTATATTGCGGTTTAGGACCCAAATTTAAAATACATTGGGTGCATTGGGGACCCGTTCAAAACCCCGGGTTTTCCCGGTTGTGGTTAAAGATTATTTCAGGGGTGGGTTTTCCATAAAGTTTTCAAAATTTTTAGGATGGGGAAAAGTTAAGCTTTTTGGCCGTGAGTAAATTCCTTTTTTGGGGGGATTTGCCCCCAAAATTTTGGAGGGGGCATGCCCGGTTTTTTTTTAATTTGGGGCGGGCCCCCCGGGGCCCAAAAATTCCCTTTTTCCTAGGTGAAAAGGCTTTTGGATGAGGGGGCCCTTGCAATTTCATGGTAAGGAGGGGCCAAATTGAAATTTTGGGGGAAGGGGCAGGTACCAAAAAAGGCATTTAACGGGCCGGGGCGAAAAATCCCTTTTTGGCGGGGCAGGTAAAAATTTGGAAAAAGGCCCGGGGAAAATTTAAATTTTTGGGGGGTCTCCAAAAAAAACAAATTTTTTTCGGACTCCCAAAATTTTGGTTTCGGCGCTAAAAATGGCCAAAATAGGGCTTATATCACTATTTTTTGGTGCCCCTGTTAAGACCCCTTTTTTTAAGGGGAGGGGCCCAAATGGCTTTTCCTCTGAAAAAAATTTGAATTGGCATAGGAGAAGAAATACTTTGGGTTTCTTTCGATTTCATTTATGGCTTTTAGTGCTTCCCGCGATTCCTGACTCCTATAAGATTCCTTTAGCTTAAGTTCGATGCTTGCTATTTCTCTGACCAGTGTCTCCCTACGCATTTCAGATATATTGACCTCTTTTAGCCGCTCTGTTATTCTTTTCCATCGCCTGTAAAGGGAGCGCCTGTCTCTTTCTATTTTACATCTACTCCTCCTTTTTCTTAGAGGAATAAGCCTTGTGCATACATCGAGTGCCACCAAGTTAATCTGTTCTAGGCATAAGTTGGGGTCTGTGTTGCTTAGTATATTTTCCCAGCTTATATAGGTTAGGACTTGGTTTACTTGGTCCCACTTTATGTTTTTGTTATTGAAGTTGAATTTGGTGATTGCTCCCTCGTGACTAATCTCATTATATCGGTCTGGGGCTCTGCGCATACATGTCTGAACCTCAATTATGTTGTGATCTGCATATATTTTTTTTTGATATGGTGACATTTCTTATCAGATCATCATTGTTAGTGAAGATGAGGTCTAGTGTATTCTCCAGTCTAGTAGGCTCTATTATTTGCTGGTTTAAATTGAATTTTGTGCAGAGATTTAAAAGCTCGTGTGAGTGTGAGTTTTCATCAGAGCTGCCTCCTGGTGTTATTTCTGCAACAATATTATTTGCTGTATTCCTCCATTTTAGGTGCCTTAAGTTGAAATCCCCCAGGAGCAAGAAGTTGGGTGCAGGAGATGGAAGATTTTCCAGACAGTGGTCAATTTTTAACAGCTGTTCCTGGAAGTGCTGGGATGTTGCATCCAGAGGCTTGTAGACTACCACAATGACTAGGTTTTGGTTCTCGACCTTTACTGCTAAAACTTCCACTACATCATTTGAGGCATTAAGCAGTTCTGTGCAAACAAGTGACTCTGCAATGTACAGGCCAACCCCCCCCTTTTACCGGTTCACTCTGTCACATATGTATAGGTTGTAACCTGGGATCCATATTTCGTTGTCCAAGTGATCCTTTATGTTGGTCTCAGTGAAAGCCGTGAACATTGCTTTTGCCTCTGCAAGCAGTCCGCGGATGAAAGGTATTTTGTTGTTTGTTTCTGGCTTTAGACCCTGAATATTTACAAAGAAGAATGTCATCGGACTGGTGGTATTGTTGGTACTGGGGATGGATTTTTTTCTGGCATTAGTATCTGTATCTGTTGGTTTGGAGTGGAGGCCATCGACTGTGGTTCCACTCCAGGAATGACTGGATTTGGTGTACGATTTCTGCCATTTCCTGCCAGTTTTTTTCCTTCCTGGCACTAAAAAACCTCTCCCTCTTGAGTGGCTGTGGCTTCCCAGGTTTTCCCATGGCCTGGATATTTTGTATCTTTTTGTCCCCTTTAGGTGGTGTGCTTGGCAATTTAAGTTATAGCACAGTCTTTCCTGTACTGAAGAGGTACACATTTCAGGGTGAAAAAGCTTACAGGAAGGGAGTTTACATTTTCCTGTTGTCATATGGGCACGGCATTTTCAAGGGTGGTCATAATTGCTCGTCCCGTCTGTTTTTCCAGATTTACCATGTCTGCAGATACCAAATGCATAGTATGTGCACAGGCTTGGTTTCCGTTTGCCTTGGGTTTCTGTGACTGTATTCCCTGTTGGTGCATGTTTCCCTGTCTTATTCCTATCCTCCCTAGCACCATCAATGGAGCTCCCACCAGTTGTTTTTGGTAATATATTCTCACTATTGCTAGTGGAGTCCTCTTGTTTGCTATTTCCTGTGGTATTTCTAGTTTGCAATATTGGTTTTATCTTTTCTTTGACTTCACTTGTTTCCCCACTACGGCTCCTGTCCCCTATGAGGTCATTTATATGTATTCCTTCCTGCATATAATTCCGGACTACCTGGATAAAATCTCCAGCTTCACAATTACTGTCTCCCAGGACAGCACCTCCAGCTTCACCATGACTGTCTCCCAGGACAGCACCTCCAGCTTCACCATTACTGTCTCCCAGGACAGCACTATCAGCCCCTCATTTACTGACTACCAGGACATCATCTCCAGCCTTACTGTTTCTGACTACATGGCCAGTATCAAGGGCAGTACCATTCAGCCCAAACTTTTTATGTTCCCATCTGTTGTAGAAAGCTTCCAGGTTGTCTATGAAAGCAGCTTTGATGTTATCCTCTTTTAATACCCTTGTGATTTTAGTCCACAGATTTATCTCATTTGGGCATACCCAAAAATACTTCCCTGTTTTAATACTGCTTGTAGCTAGTTCTTGAATATCTGCACAAGGGGCGTGACACCAATTTCCACAAAAATGACAATTTATCCATGTGGAAGCCCGTTTGTTTGATTGATTACAGACTACACAGAGCTTCATAATGATTTGAATGGTTGATTTACTGTAATTCTACTAGGAACCTCTTGAATACACTATTAATAACCTCCTTAAATGAAGCTCTAGCTATTTGTATCTCTATTTCTAACTGTACTTATATATTGGACAGCTTACTGGTGTATGTTCCTGATTTATATTTATTGTTTGTGTTTGATAAGGGCGCCTACAACCCCATCCGTTTACAGTCTGCTTTATTGTCCAACGAATCCGTTTGAAACCAGTCAAGGGTTCGGACCAGTCAAGGGTTCGGAACCAGTGTGTTCTGATTAGTGGGTCACTTATTTAAAACATACTGGTCGGTGATTTGGGCTAACACATGAAGGATCTACTGGAAATTATCTACCCGAGTAATATGTGATTTGATTGATGCAAAAGTATAACTTGCGTGTTGAAGAACCGGTGATTGCTGGCAGCTCCTACAGTAACAAACGGTCGAGCCTCAACTCTTGTTTATCAATCGCTGTATCTAGCTTTTCTAGGTTTTTTTCGTCTCCACCACAATAAATGCTATATTATCACTATAGTTGACTGGTGGAAATTTTGGAGGAAGGACGCTTTTTCTGTAGTAATAATTGCTTCTCGTTGTGTATATTGCGACCGCTGGTAACTACAGGTTATGTGAAATTCACAGTATACGTCTGGTATTTTAAGAAAAAAGAAACTAATGAAAGTCACTCCACTCCACTAAGTACCATTATAATACTGGTTAGTTGCTACTACAACACTGTATTCTGCTATTCACTGATATCACTAGATTATATGCGAGTACACTAGCAGGCCAGGAAGATTTTTAAAACAGCTGACCTCTGTGGTAAGTTTCTGGCGACTTCTGGCACCTGCCTCTATAGGCTTATCACTTCATTTACAAATTCACCTGTTTTCAAATGACACTTTAGCCTTTATCATCTATATACTAGGGAACCACTGTATTATACACTATACACTGTGTATACACAATGTTATCAGGGAGACTTTCTTTCCTCTGACAAAGAAAAGTTCTATTATTATTATTTTGCACACAGCACACAGGCCTATGATTCCTGTTGAGAAATGGCATTACCAGTTAAGTTAAAGACTTATACTTAACTTAAAAGGACAACTCATCGTCTGCACAGCCGCCCCTGCAGACGAGGTCTAGAAGCTGTCGAAACCATCTCAACATGGGCTGTCAAGAAATATAATTTGTAAGATTATAAATTACCCCTAGGGGGTGTTATGTCAGCATATTTCATTCACTGATGGCTGACAAAATACCTACTTGTGTGGACTCAATGGTCCGCATATCACCGGGGTTTATGATAAGTGACTAACTCACGACTTTATACTCAACTGCGCAGTCAATAGTAGTATATCACGAGTTAGAACACTTACCTGGGTATATGTATCTGACCCATAATTATGCCCAGATATCCATTGAGTTGATTGAAGAATAGTGTTCTTTGAAGAATGTCGCACTACACTCTGTTGGATCGCAACACTCGTTGTTACACTGTTCATCAACAATTGTTCACACAATATTACTAAGAAGTTGATCACACTTCTCTGTAAGTGTTTATCGTGTTTTTTTGAGACACTTTTTCCACACTAACGCACAGATCAGTGTTCTTTGTTGGTTATCCTGGTGTCAGTGTCACTCTCAGTAGAGTCAAAAGTAATCTGAAGATGCCACAGCGCCCCACGCCATTGCTCTCCTAGCACAAAAAAAACTGACTTAGTACTTTTTGCTTGCCTTGCACTTCCTCGATGAAGCAAAGCAGAATGTTTAATTCTTGCTGTCTTAAGCATAGACAACAATGTCCACTATCTTTACTATGGTAATAAAGTGGGAGCAGATTTTCCTTAATTGTCCTGCTAAAGTAAGAGATTGTTAGGTAAGACACATATGCAACAGTTAGGTATCTTTATTTCGAAACGTTTCGCCTACACAGTAGGCTTCTTCAGTCGAGTACAGAAAGGTTGATAGAAGCAGAAGATACTTGAAGACGATGTAATCAGTCCATCACTCTTAAAGTTTTGAGGTGGTCAGTCCCTCAGTGTGGAGAAGAGCATTGTTCCGTTGTCTGAAACAATATGAAGTTGAAGTGACAGAATGGGGCCTTTATATAGTGCCAGGAGGTGAGACGTAGGTTGCTTTGGGAGGGCAGGTCCTTCTCAAACCCAGCCGTTCTCACTAGTAGAGGTTGTCGAAGTGGTCTGTACCAAGATACCCTTGTGTTGCAGTGTCTGACAGAATGAACATTAAAATGGTATGAAATACCGACAGATTGTTAGGTAAGACACATATGCAACAGTTAGGTATCTTTATTTCGAAACGTTTCGCCTACACAGTAGGCTTCTTCAGTCGAGTACAGAAAGGTTGATAGAAGCAGAAGATACTTGAAGACGATGTAATCAGTCCATCACCCTTAAAGTTTTGAGGTGGTCAGTCCCTCAGTGTGGAGAAGAGCATTGTTCCGTTGTCTGAAACAATATGAAGTTGAAGTGACAGAATGGGGCCTTTATATAGTGCCAGGAGGTGAGACGTAGGTTGCTTTGGGAGGGCAGGTCCTTCTCAAACCCAGCCGTTCTCACTAGTAGAGGTTGTCGAAGTGGTCTGTACCAAGATACCCTTGTGTTGCAGTGTCTGACAGAATGAACATTAAAATGGTATGAAATACCGACAGATTGTTAGGTAAGACACATATGCAACAGTTAGGTATCTTTATTTCGAAACGTTTCGCCTACACAGTAGGCTTCTTTAGTCGAGTACAGAAAGGTTGATAGAAGCAGAAGTACTTGAAGCACGATGATAATCAGTCCATCCACCCTTAAAGTTTTGAGGTGGTCAGTCCCTCAGTGTGGAGAGAGCTTTGTTCCGTTGATCCTGAAACAATATGAAGTTGAAGTGACAGAATGGGGCCTTTATATAGCTGCCAGGAGTGAGACGAGGTTGCTTGGGAGGGCAGGTCCTTCTCAAACCCAGCCCCCGTTCTCACTAGCCTAGAGGTTGTCGCAAGTGGTCTGTACCAAGATACACTTGTGTTTGCCAGCGGTCTGACAGAAATGAAATTTAAAACAAAAAAAAATAAAAAATGGTATGAAATACCGACAGATTGTTAGGTGAGTCAATATGCAACAGTTAGGTATCTTTATTTCGAAACGTTTCGCCTACACTTTAAGGGTGACTGGACTGATTAATCGTCTTCAAGCTTCTTCTGCTTCTATCAACCCTTTCTGCTACTCGATGAAGAAGCCTACTGTGTAGGCGAAACCGGTTCGCCAAATAAAGATACCTAACTGTTGCATATGTGTCTCTTACCTAACTGATCTGTCGGTCACTTTCATACCATTTTAATGATGCATTCTAGTCAGACACTGCAACACAAGGGTATCCTTGGTACAGACCAACTTCGACACCTTACTAGTGAGAACGGTGTTTGTAGAAGGACCTGCCCTCCCAAAGCCAACCTAACGTCTCACCTCCTGGCACTTATATAAAGGCCCACAATTTCTGTAACTTCAACTTCATATTGTTTCAGACAACTGGGAACAATGCTCTTCTCCACACTGAGGGACTGACCACTCCAAAACTTTAAGGGTGATGGACTGATTACATCGTCTCAAGTATCTTCTGCCTTTAATCAACCTTTCTGGTACTCGAACTGAAGGAAACCTACTGTGTAGGCGAAACGTTTCGAAATAAAGATAACCCTAACTGCTTGCCCATATGTGTCTTACCTAACAATCTGTCTGGTATATGTCTATACCATTTTAATGTTCATTTGTCAGACACAGCCAACACAAGGGGATCTTGGTACAGACCACTTCGAAACCACTCTACTAGTGAGAACGGCCTGGGTTTGAGAAGGACCTGCCACTCCCAAAGCACCTACGTCTCACCTCACGGCACATATATAAAGGCCCCATTCTATGTCACTTCAACGTCATATTGTTTCAGACAACGGAACAATGCTCTTCTCCACACTGAGGGACTCACTGACCACTCAAAAGTTTAAGGGTGATGGAGCTGATCTACATCGTCTCATTTCAAGTATCTTCTGCTTCATATCAAACCAATTTTCTGTACTCGATGGAAGAGCTATGGTTAGGCCTGAAACGCTTCGAAACATAAAGATACCTAACTGTTGCATATGTGTCTTACCTAACAATCTGTCCGGTTTTCATACCTTTTTAATGTTTCATTCTGTCAGACCACTGCAACACAAAGGAGTATCTTGGTACAGGACCAACTTCGACAACACAACCTCTACTTGTAGAGATCGGCTGGGTTTGAGTAGGACCTGCCCCCCCTCCCTCCCAAAGCAACCTATCGTCTCCACCTCCTGGCACTATATATAAAGCCCCATTTTCTGTCTCTTCAACTTCATATTGTTTCAGACAACGGATGACAATGCTCTTCTCCACGCCTGGAGGCAGGTCGGTAACTACTATATTTTCTGGAAGGAGTGATGGATTGATTACATCGTTTCAAGTATCTTCTGCCTTCTTCAACCTTTCTGTACTCGACCTGAAGAAGCCTACTGTGAGCAACCCCCCACCAAAAACCACACCCCCCAACACCAACAACACAACAAGAGCCCACCCGTGACCATCACGCCTTTCGAAGATAAGATACCTAATGTTGCATATGTGTCTTACCTAACAATCCTGTCGGTATTTCATAAATTTACCTCGTCGCCGCAGTCATAAAGTAAGAGATGTACTGTCCCTCTTATAAAAATACACTTTGCCAACATGACCGACTGCCAAGGAGCCAGAGGTCATATGACCACGCCCACATCTGATCCCCCGCCCCTACAGCCCCCCATCTGTGCATCAATCAGTTCCCCCCTACACTCACCATTACCCGTCCCCCCCCCAGCCCACCCGACCCCCTAAACCCACACCAAGATATTTGCCCCTTATGGAGGGACTGGCGCCCGCCCCCTCAAGGGCTGAAAAGGGGCTGAAGGGGCTGAAGGGGCCCCTGAAGGGGCTGATACCCCCCTCCTGGAGGAAAATTTTTCCACATTTTTCACACTGGGGGGCCGGCGGAGCCGTTCGCTGCAGCGTGACAATATTCCATCCCCTCACACTCACCCCTAACATTAATTTGATTTTTCACTAGCCACCACTGCTGTTGTCTTTTCTGAACAGCTTTAGTCTGTGGTGGTTTCTGGAGAATCACTAATTTTGTTATTCAACACTGTGTAAGTCTAACGCCGGGTACTACGTTCCACAGCCTCTTTTGCTCGTGTCCCCCCGCCCTTATTCCACACGCACCACACCCCCTTTGCTTAAAACATCAACTGCTCTGATGATTCCATTTTGCATCAGGATATATGGTCACATTTTTTCCAAGTGGCCATGGGACCTCGGGACCATCATTGTCAATAATCACTAAGTCACCAGCCGTTTAAGCGACTTATAGATTTCAGGAACACCAGCCCCCCTCCTCCATAGAAGTGTTCTCTCAATGACGGTGAGATGTCTTCTCGCCCAAATTTTCCTCCCAACGTTCAATCACTTTATTAAGTGTGTTTGAATTTACGTCTGAGTTGCCCCTCAGGTTCGTAATAAAGTAGGATCCTCTATGATTTTATGTATCATTCATCGGAGAGGAACAGGTTCGAGCCTTCTACCAGGAGCTAATGAGATGCGACTTAACAACTTCTTAATTGCCCCAGATCATCCTCTTGGGTAACCCCCCATGTCATCAGCGTAACAAAGTCAGAGGGTCTGTTGTTGACTCTATTTTCTATTTCAGTCACAACTGTACAGAATTCTTTCTAGCTCGCATTCTTTGACGATGAAGAGTCTTCCTTAACAACGTTTGACAATGCCCGATCTATTCTTTCATAAATATTCGCGCCGTGTCATGGAGATTTAGGAGGAATGTATCTCCTAACGACATCTGCGTGATGCAGCATCTGGTTTGTACTTTGGTTGATCAAAGATCTTGTAATATAAGCAGCACCAGCAACACCAAAAGTTTCGCCTTGCATTATCTGAAATATCAGTCTGGGGACATTGCCCTTCTTGGCTGCAAACCTTTGAATAATTTGATTAAAGATTTCAGCCCCAGACATGTCCAGTGGTTACTCTAGATGTACTGCTCTAGTTTGTAGCCACAAGTGAAACAAACAGATGTACACCCTTGATGGAAACTTTGTTCAACTGTTTTGGTTAAAATTATTGGTCCAGTGTAATCTACACCTAGTAACCTCAAATGGCAAGTGATATGAAAACTCTCTCAGAGGGGAATATGGAGGTGGACCTGGATACTGACATACTCGCCATATCGTAGTGACGCACAAGTAAATACAGTCCTTTATTTGTTTTTTCACACTTTGTCGACCTTGAGGTATCCAGTAGTTGTCGATAGACAAAGTGTGCATACCCCACGATTTTAAACACGTTATGTGGGCTTTTGCAAAAAATCATTTTTTGTTTTAGCCAATGACTTGGGGACAAAATTGGATGTAGGGGCTTCTTTTAGGTAGTGAAGTTTATGAATTCTTCCCCTGACATCTTATAACTTTTCGAGTCGAGAAAAACCCCCAAAGAATTTAATCTGGAGGTTTTTTTGGGGATTATCTTTTTTTCTAAAATTTATTTCGTAAAGAACACATCTTTCGATTAGTTTTTACCCAGTATTTAATGGTTCAAGACATTTCAAAACAGGTTAAAATTTTTTAATGAATTTTAAAGACAAAACGAAAAACCTTAATAGTTTACCCCCAAGACGAGTATTTAGGTCCATCCCAAAGATATTTCTGTTTTTGGCTGCATATTTTTCCAACTTTTTTTGCTGTTTCAGCGATTTTCTTTGGCATAATTGAGTTTTTGCTCCCCCGTTATTTTTTTTTCCCAAAACCGTTCGGTCCTGGGGCCATAAATTTATTACCACAAATTTTTCTGAGTGGGACACCACGTGACAAAAAGTCAGCTGGTTCTCTTTGGGAGAACGTAAAAAGAGATAATCCTCGATCCTTTTTATTTTTGCTATCTTTTTTTTGTACATAACCCAAATTACTCTTTTTATTTTTAAAAAACCGGAGAACTCCTCATTAACACTCCAATCACGGTTTTTCTCAATAGTGAATACAAGTACTTTTTTTGAGATAACACAATTTTTTACCACATAGAGGCTGCAGTTTTCCAAATTTTGGACTGTTCTGACCTTCAAGGGCTACCCCCGGCCTTTGAAGTAATTAGTTCTTCCTTCGCATTTACTCGTAAGCACAGCCCATAACCTTGGGGACGCTCACAGAACACCTTAAAGGTACTTTTTTTCCCTCTTTCCCCTTTTTCTGGGGGGTTTTAATTGATGAAGTTTTTAAACTCCTTGTATTTCATCCATGCGACTCATCTAGAGGCAAATTTTTCTCCCATCCAAATTTGAGTTTTTATGCATCTTGCATAAAACATTTTTACCCTTTATGGTAAAATTTGGGAGAGAGCCTAAGGATCAAAACTTTGGATACCTCACTAAACACGTTTTAGTGATGTAAATGCATGATTTTTTTTAATCCTTTTTAGACCAAAGTATCTTCCGTGTGTTCCAAATTAAGTCCCCCGCAATTTTTGCAAACAAATTTCATTTCAGGGGAAATCTTCTTTTAAAGTTCCCCCTTTAAATTTCTTTGAATTATATTCCACATCCCTTTGAGGCAATTTTCTTCTTTCATCCCTTGTTTACTTCCTTGTATAAAAAATTTCAAATCCTCCCCCTTTATTCACAGCACCCTTAAGATTGTCCACATGAAACTTTTTCTTAAGATTTCTTTGAAGGGACTTTCCAATTCTTCCAAAGTGATTAGAGTAGCTTCAATAAAAAAGGGAGGATTTTGCTCCAAAAAAACTGATTTTGAAACGATAAGTTTTCAAAAAGGGCTTTGAGGATCATTGGGTTTTCAGGCCACAAGAACGAGTATAACTCTATCTATTTCTTTTGTCCTACCTTAAAAAAAGCTTTGGAAAAACACCCTTAGCATAGGGTTTGGCGAAATTTCAAAAAGCAGTCCCAAACTTTTTCAGTTTTTGGGGGGTTTCCGTCATCAACAGTCATTTAAACTTTCTACATCTTTTTTTTGCACGTTTCGCGCAATTAATTTAAAAACCCTATGGGGGGTTTTTTAAATCTTTTTTGACCCATGTTTTGGGAATAATGACTTTTTTCCCAACTTTTCGAAATTCCTCAATTTTTATTTTTCCAAAATTTCTTTTATGATTTTTACAAAGACAGTCATAACTCGGATTTCTCCCGATTTATGTATTGTGCTTTCACTGTCCCAAAGCCATGCGATAATTTCTAGGCAATGTGGTGATTTAATTTTCCCTGGGGAACCCAAACCCCCAAAATGGGCCAAACTTTATTTTGACAGTTTCCCAAATATTGGATAAAGTCGAACTCTGTGGGCTTGGTTTTTTTTTACACAAACCTATCGCATCTAAATCCACAACTTATCAACTGGTTCATTTATTTCTTCCAGTAAGATAATTTTTGCTGTGGAAACATGATCAGCGGTTATTCTCGTAACTAGTACATTTTCCATTTAATCAATATAGCTTCTTTCCACTTTGAGAGGGAAGGGGACCACAAAACATGTGGCCCCCTGCGTTTTCAGCAAGTGAACATCATGTTTACTTACAATATTTTCCCACAAAACAGTGATAATAATCATTCCAATATTAAATCAATTGGACTAATTGTTACGTCTGTATGTCAGGGCAGGCTAACTTGACCTTAGCTGCTTTCAGTGCGCAACTGTTTCTTTTAATCCTGGATTGCACAGACTTAGGGAAATCATCTACTACCACAGCTTCTACTGTTTTTTCCTGTTTCCTAACCAACAGTGATTCTGGCTAGGTCATATGTCTGTTTACCAGAATTGTGGAAAAAACCAGCTATATCTAACTGTATTTTGGCATAGGGTTTTTATTCAGTTTCTGCAACACTGTTCTTCTATGAAGGACCTTTGTGAGCCTTGATCAAACAGTGTTAGCAATTGGTTTGTGTAATTTATTAGATAACTCAACTCGACTATCGGGGAGAGCATTGCTTTAAACTTATCTCTCACATTTAATGCTGTTGCTTGTTGACTTCCTGATTCTGTGGAAGTCTTTCTGCTTTTTCAGCAAAAGTATTTTGGGGCATAATGCTGTATGATTTCATACCCTTGCATTTTTAAAAAAACTTCTTCATTAGCATTTTCCTCCTTGTGTTCTCCTAAACACTTGATGCATCTTTTCAGCTGATGAACAAAGTTGTTTAAAGTGCCTCCATTGATGTGTATTGACTACAATACTGTGCCCAATGTTTTTCCAAACAAAAAAGTACACTTTTTGGATTCGTTTATGTGGACGTTTTTTTTACTGCTATGTTCCCCATTGAAAAATCCCTTAGGGTTTCCCAGGGGGTTTTTTAGGGGGAGTGGGTATACTTTTTTTATACGATTTTAAGGGTTTTAATTACCCACGGATTGTGGATTTTTTCATCTTGCTCGTTCTTGCATGAGAAACATTTTTTTGTAAACCTTTGCAAATTTTTCTTCACAAGTGAAATACTTTTTATTAAATAATTTTAAAACTTTTAAATAGTTTGTGGGGAAAACATTTTGAAACAATCCACTGAAAACCCAATCAATTGCTTAGGCAAATTTAGCATCTAGAGACTGAGACTATTTCAATGTAATTCAAATGCCGTAAGTCGAAAAACAATTTTTTGGGGGCTTCAAGCTTAATTTTAAAAGACTGCATGCTAACTCTAGCCTTTCAGACAAATTTAATTGTCGCAAAAAAACACGAAAGGCATTTGATAATTCCTTTTAACCACCGAAATGACTTAATCAGTTCATGGTTCCCCTCACAAACATTTAAGGTTTTTTGAACTTAGCAATTCATCTACATTCCCCTGAATTTATAGGATTGAAAACCCAAAAAAATTCTTCAAAAAATTATGACCGGGGAAAATAGGTAATAAAAATGAGGTAAGTTTGGAATGGACCTTGTTGTTACAGGTGAAAGGGTGTTTGACCACTAGTTACTATCCTGTGACAGATTTTTTAAAAGGCAATACCTGTCTCCGTCCACCTTAATTGTTGTCATAAAGTATCCAAAAAAATTTTTAATTTCATCTTCAAGGACTGATTCAAGAAAATTTTTTCTTCTAATGTGTAAGCGAAATTAATTTATTTTCATACGTGTGTAAAAAAACCAAAATGACCAAGTCATCAAAATTTTTTTGTACTTAGTTAACCAGACAGACGAAATTAATTTTCAATTTTTAACTTAGTCTTAAAGACAAACTGAGTTTTCAAACAAGCCATTTTTTAAAAAGGTTACGAAAATTTAGCCCACACTTAGAGTGTTTTTTAAAAAACTGTACGCTATAGAAGTGGTTTTTTTTATGCTTTAAATCGCAATAACGATTCAACCAAAATGACCCACTAAATTAACCCAGGGTCAATACCATGAAAGGGTACACCGTACAGTGGCTGGTGTTTTTTGTTTTTTTTTGCTGTGTCAGCCCGCCCATGAAAATTTAACGTAAAAACGATTTTAACACTTCATTCACTATCACTATAAAGTCACTGTATAATGTAAACAACCGTGAAAATTTTTACATTAA
>NC_069459.1:28175327-28207739 GCF_026875155.1 Cherax quadricarinatus
ACACTTTATATTAAGTTCCTTTAATATAACAGGTAGATCTATAAGAAACAAACTTTAACACAATCTTGTCTCTTAATTTCTGTCTATAAACATTATAAACACTATGTATATATATACTCAGACAAACTGAACATCACTTGGGTTGTTGTTGTCTTGGTCAGCAATTTTCGCGATTGGAGCAGTGGGTGCCGGGTACCATCCCGCGTTTTCTTGTTGGGTGAGTCACCCAGCTTCCGTTTTCTTTGGGTGAACGCTGGGTGAGCACCCGTTTTCTTTTGACTGCCCATTCTCTGTGATTGAGTCTGGAGAGACTCATTTATACTGATTTATATTGTAAAACACTAGTTTTACAGCTTTTTTCGAAGGACCTTGGCTCGTAGGTTATTTGTACACTGTAGTACAACATATTTGGACCACAGTGTGGCCTTTATCCGGTTCGAGCACGACCAATTATGTTGAGAAATGGCATTACCAGTTAAGTTTAAAGACTTATACTTAACTTAAAAGGACAACTCATTGCCTGCACAGCCGCCCCTGCAGACGAGGTCTAGAAGCTGTCGAAACCATCTCAACATGGGCTGTCAAGAAATATAATTTGTAAGATTATAAATTACCCCTAGGGGGTGTTATGTCAGCATATTTCATTCACTGATGGCTGACAAAATACCTACTTGTGTGGACACAATGGTCCGCATATCACCGGGGTTTATGATAAGTGACTAACTCACGACTTTATACTCAACTGCGCAGTCAATAGTAGTACATCACGAGTTAGAACACTTACCTGGGTATATGTATCTGACCCGTAATTACGCCCGGATATCCATTGAGTTGATTGAAGAATAGTGTTCTTTGAAGAATGTCGCACTACACTCTGTTGGATCGCAACACTCGTTGTTACACTGTTCATCAACAATTGTTCACACAATATCACTAAGAAGTTGATCACACTTCTCTGTAAGAGTTTATCGTGTTTTGTGAGACACTTTGTCCACACTAACGCACAGATCAGTGTTCTTTGTTGGTTATCCTGGTGTCAGTGTCACTCTCAGTAGAGTCAAAATTATTCTGAAGATGCCACAGCGCCCCATGCCATTGCTCCCCTAGCACAAAAAAAACTGACTTAGTACTTTTTGCTTCCTTGCCACTTCCTCGATGAAGCAAAGCAGAATGTTTGATTCTTGCTGTCTTAAGCATAGACAACAATGTCCACTATCTTTACTGTGGTAATAAAGTGGGAGCAGGATTTTCCTTAATTGTTCTTCTAAAGTAAGAGATGTACTGTCTCTTATAAAAATACACTTTGCAACACTGGACTGCAAGGAGCAGAGGTCATTTGACCACGCATACTCGTACAGCATCTGTGATCAATTACTCACTGTAGCAGTAAACAAGATATTTGCCCCTTCTGAGAGGGCTGGGCCCCTCAGGGCTGAAAGGGGCTGAAGGGGCTGAAGGGGCTGAAGGGGGCTGATACCCCCCTCCTGGGGAAAATTTCTCTACAATTCCCCTATGGCAGTAAACTCTGCTAGGTAGTGCACACTAATTCTCCTTTTATGACTCAGTATATAATGTTTTCCGCCCAAGATTGATTCCAGGCGCTAGGGGGATGTATCGTATAAGATTGATGGCACAAATTAAAGTTCTAGCACGTAAGAGCGACCTTGAAAACACGAGAAAACCCGGAGCACAACGAGGCACGCTGACACGCCGACAGGGGACACCTTGTGTCATTATCTACTGGAATGCTATAAAATTAATGAGTTCAGAAATGTTCAAGATATTTTATTTATTGATTTTATTTA
Organism: Cherax quadricarinatus; assembly: GCF_026875155.1. Taxonomy (NCBI): domain Eukaryota; kingdom Metazoa; phylum Arthropoda; class Malacostraca; order Decapoda; family Parastacidae; genus Cherax; species Cherax quadricarinatus. The sequence continues at coordinate 28,177,133 of NC_069459.1, forward strand.
TTTATTTATTAATTTGAACATGATACAGAGAAGTACAGAAGAATACAGTTAAATGCAGCATGCCAAAGCCACTTGAATGCATAGTATTATGGGCAGGCTTAAAATTAACTTAAGATTAACTAAGCAATGAAGTATTCAGTGGTGAAACATTATTGTAAACAGATAACAAAACTGTTGTCCAGAGGGCTGAGGAAGGGTTGTTGAGGTGGTTCGGACATGTAGAGAGAATGGAGAGAAACAGAATGACTTCAAAAGTGTATCAGTCTGTAGTGGAAGGAAGGCGGGGTAGGGGTCGGCCTAGGAAAGGTTGGAGGGAGGGGGTAAAGGAGGTTTTGTGTGCGAGGGGCTTGGACTTCCAGTAGGCATGCGTGAGCGTGTTTGATAGGAGTGTATGGAGACAAATGGTTTTTAATACTTGACGTGCTGTTGGAGTGTGAGCAAAGTAACATTTATGAAGGGGTTCAGGGAAACCGGCAGGCCGGACTTGAGTCCTGGAGATGGGAAGTACAGTGCCTGCACTCTGAAGGAGGGGTGTTAATGTTGCAGTTTAAAAACTGTAGTGTAAAGCACCCTTCTGGCAAGACAGTGATGGAGTGAATGATGGTGAAAGTTTTTCTTTTTCGGGGCACCCTGCCTTGGTGGGAATAGGCCAGTGTGATAATAATAATAGTAATAACAATTAAGCGCAAATGAGTATTACAAAAACAGGTCGTATGGTTGCTGGCATTACCTGGAGTTTACCTGGAGAGAGTTCCGGGGGTCAACGCCCCCGCGGCCCGGTCTGTGACCAGGCCTCCTGGTGGATCAGAGCCTGATCAACCAGGCTGTTGCTGCTGGCTGCATGCAAACCAACGTACGAGCCACAGCCCGGCTGGTCAGGAACCGACTTTAGGTGCTTGTCCAGTGCCAGATTGAAGACTGCCAGGGGTCTGTTGGTAATCCCCCTTATGTATGCTGGGAGGCAGTTGAACAGTCTCGGGCCCCTGACACTTATTGTATGGTCTCTTAACGTGCTAGTGACACCCCTGCTTTTCATTGGCATTGCTGTACAATCAGTATTTATTTATTTATTTATTTATTTATTTATTTAATTTGAACATGATACAGAAAAGTACAAGGAATACAATTTTTAAAGTGTAACATGCCAAAGCCCCTTGTATGCAGAGCATTATGGGCAGGCTTAAAATTAACTTAAGATTAACTAAGCAATGATACATTCAATGGTACAAAAATGATTGTAAAACAGATAACAATTTAGTACAAATGAGTATTACAAAGACAGTTTATATGGTCATTTACTGTGTTGTTGTGTAATCAGTAGAATGGAGCATTCTGTTAGGTAATGAAGTTAAATAATAACAAAGTTTGATTGGGTCACAGGTTGACATTTATGAGATACAATAATGAGACATATATGAGATACAATTTATGAGATACAGTTATTCAGTATTTATTTAGTTGTGGGTGAGTAAGTGATTTTTGAGAAGAGACTTGAATTTATAAACAGTGTTTCTTTTATATTCACAGGTAATTAATACCAGATTTTAGGGCCTTTTATGTGCATTGAGTTTTTGCATAGCGTGTTATGGTCATGTGTTCTGTTGAGGTTGGTAAGGGAGATGTTTGAGGGGTCAGAGTTAAGTGTTCTATGTATGTAGTAGGTGCAGTAATAAGTATGGATGTTTTGTATTGTTAGTAGGTTTAGAGTTTTGAATATTGGTGGAGTGTGCTGCCTGTAGTGGGAATTTGTTATCATTCTGACTGCAGCCTTGTTGGGTAATTAGTGGTCTGAGATGGTTTATTGTTATTGAGCCCCATTCACAAATTCCATAGGTGAGATAGGGGTAAATAAGTGAGTGATATAGGGCCAGGAGGGCTGACTGTGGAACATAGTACCGTATCTTCGATAGTATGCCTACGGTCTTGGAAATTTTTTTGGAAATTTGTTGTATGTGTTTGAAATTTGAGTCTATTATCAAGGTGGATTCCTAGGAATTTTCCCTCTGTGAGTTTTGTGATAGGTGATCCATTTATCATTATGTTAAGAGACACATCTGCAGCTCTGTTACCAAACTGAATGTAGTAGGTTTTGTCAATGTTTAGAGTAAGTTTGTTGGTCCTCATCCAGGTTGATATTTTCTGTAATTCGGTATTTACAGTATTGGCTAGCATGACTGGGCTCGGGTGAGAGTAGACGTATGTAGTGTCATCTGCAAATAGTGTGGGTTTGAGTAGTTGCGATGCATTTGGTAGATGATTTATGTATATGAGAAAGAGAAGAGGGCCAAGGACACTTCCCTGTGGGACACCAACTGTAATTGGCTGTGCGGAAGAGTTTGCCCCATTTGTGTACACATATTGGCTTCTGTTGCTGAGGTATGACGTTAGGTAGTTGAGGGAATGCCCTCTTATACCATAGTGCGACAATTTTATGTGGAGCAAGTCGTGGTCAACTGTATCGAAAGCTTTACGTAAGTCAATGAAGATCCCCAGTGGGACTTCTTTTTTCTCCATTGCTGTATAAATATGTTGTAGCATGTGGATAATAGCATCATTAGTGTTTTTATTAGGCCTGAACCCAAATTGACAGGGGTTGAGTATGTTGTGGGAGATGAGGTAGGAATAGATATGCTTATGGATTAATTTTTCAAAGATTTTAGAGAGAGGGTGTAAGTTGGATATTGGCCTATAGTTATTCAAGTCTGTGTGGTTTCCTACTTTATGGATCGGGGTGACCCTTGCTATTTTGAGAACTGTAGGAAGTATTTTATCCAGTGTTATATTACAAACCATTCAGAAAAAATGCCGACTTTGCTCACTGTAAATAAAGCTAATATTTGTATTATAACTCATTGCAATTGTGATCAGGTGTAGACATGCGAATGGTTCATTACGTTTGTAACTTGTTCAGCTATCAAAACCTTGTAGCTCAGTCCCTGGACCCATTATGTACCTCTTTATTTTTTTTGACTACCACCCACAGGATGGATATGGGGTGCAAAATAAAGATATTGAACTGAACTGGAGTGAAGGCCAGTGACTGTGCTCCCCCCCTCCATAAGTGTTTTGAGTTGATGCAAGATTTCTGTCATTTCTTGCCAGCTTTTTTGTCTCCTGGCGCTAAAAAAACTCCATCTCTGGGGTGGTTTTGGCTCTCCCAAAACATCCTTAACTATGCACCAGCCTCGAGTCAGGATCTGGGGTTGATTATCTCTATTGATGAAACAAAGATACTCAACAGGCGTCCTCCTCGACAGAGATGCAGTTATCCAGCTCCAGCTGCATAATGGGTTGCGACTAGAATATGTAACCAGATGCAGCAGTTACTGTAATATTTTGATTATGTACCTCATACCTATCCTGTGGGTGGAAGTCAAATGAGATTACAGAGGAGTATACTACATCTGCATTTTGTTTGTCCTCCACAGTATTCAAGACCTTGTCATAATGGTCCAGTAGTTGGGATAGGCAGGAGTGATCTGCTTTAAACCCATGTTGTCCTGGGTTATAAAACTGATGGGTATCTAAGTGGCTAGCGAACTGCTTCTTAGAATTCTTTCAAAAACTTTTATGATGTGGGATGTTAAGTGCTTTACTGCCACCTTTGTGGAGTGGGGCTATGTCTGTTGTTTTCAGTGATTGTGGAATGACCTATGTCCATGCTCCTTCTCCATAGAATACTTAAGGCATGTGACAGGGGCTTTTTGCAGTTCTTGATGAACACACAGTTCCATGAGTCTGGACCCGGGGTAGAGTGCATGGGAATGTCATTTATTGCTTTTTCAAAGTCTAGTGGTGCTAGTTAATTAAAAAATTTCTGATATTACTCTAAGTTTTGAGTCTCAGCCAAAAAAAAATTCATTTAGGTTGTTGACCCTTAGTCTAATTAACAGCTCACTAAACGCTGACCCATGCTGGAACTTCAGTATCTCTCTTTCCAATCTTGTGTAAGCAGGGGTCCAATACCGGATGTTGTTTTTGCTCTAGATCTGGCATAAGAAGTACAGCCTCTCCTCACTTAACAATGGAATTCCATTCCTAAGACCACATAAGTAAACGAATTCGTCGCTAAGCGAGGAGCATACTATAATGGTAATGGTTTTGTCTCAACCATCTTTGGTATTGTTTTAACCCTTAAACTATCCAAATGCAGATCTAAGTTCACGTGCGTAGCACTCAGAACGTAGATCTACTTTTTTTTTTTTACGTTTGAAAGCATGCAAAATAAAACGTAGATCTTCGTTCGGAGCACTATGCACATGAACATAGATCTACGTTTAGACAGTTTAAGGGTTAATGTTATCTTTGCATCATTTATAACATTTCTGGCATATTTTTAAATGATTATAGAGTAGTGTACTATATATTGTAATAAACAGAATAGAGGAAATCAGCTCTAATATACATTATTTAGGTATGCACACTGGTCAGAGAGACCATTGTAAATCCAAGTCATTGGTAAATGAGTACGTCGCTAAGTGAGGAAAGGCTGTATATTTTTTGTTGTTGTTGTTTCAGTTATGGCTTTAAGTTCTTCCTGAGTTTCTTGTCTCCCATATGATTCCTTAAGCTTAAGTCCAATATTCGCTATTTCTCTGACCAGCTCCTTTCACATTTCAGATATACTGGCCCCTTTCAGATCTGTGACTCTTAGCTTTTGCCTGTATAAAGAGCATCTCTCTCTTTCAAGTTTACATCTTCTCTTTTCTTAAAGGAATGAGCAAACCTCAAGTGCCACAGAGTTAATTCTTTCTAGACAAAGGTTCAGATCCATGTCGTTTAGGATATCTTCCCAGCTTGTTTAATTTAGGACATGGTTAATTTGATCCCAGTGTATTTTAGTTATTGAAGCTAAATTTGGTGAAGGCACCCTCATGACTTATCTTATACTGGTCAGGAGCCGTGTATACCTGTCTGTACTTCTATTACGTTATGATCTGAGTGTACTGTCTTTGATACCTGGAGGGTTTTGGGGGTCAATGACCCCACAGTTAAGTCTGAGACCAGACCTCGATACTGTTATAATTTTTACCATTATTGATAAAGATGAGGTCAAGTGCATTTTCCAGTCTTGTTGGCTCCACCATTTGCTTGCTTAGGTGAATTTGCTGCAGAGATTTATTACCTTTTGTGAATTTTCATCCGAGCTGCCTCCTGGGGTTATCTCTGCTAAAACATTATTAGCTACACTCCTCCATTTCAGGTATCTTATGTTGAAATCACCCACCAGCAAGAAGTTTGGGGCAGGACAATAGTCAATTTTCAAAAGCTGTTCCTGGAATTGTTGGGAAGTGGCATCAGAAGACTTGTCCGAACCCTGGACTGGTCCGAACCCTTGACTGGTCCGAACCCTTGACTGGTTTCAAACGGTTTCGTTGGACAATAAAGCAGACTGTAAACGGATGGGGTTGTAGGTGCCCTTATAAACACAAACATTAAATATAAATCAGGAACGTAAGCTGTCCAATATACAAAAACAGTTAGAAACAGAAATACAAAGAGCTAGAGCTTCATTTAAGGAGGTTATTAATAGAATATTCAAGAGGTTGCTAGTAGAATTGCAGTAAATCAACCATTCAAATCATTATGAAGCTGTGTGTAGTCTGTGGTCAGTCAAACAAACGGGCTTCCACATGCATAAATTGTCATTTTTGTGGAAATTGGTGTCACGCCCCTTGTGCAGATATCCAACAACTAGCTACAAGCAGTATTAAAACAGGGAAGTGTTTTTGGGTATGCCCAAATGAGATAAATCTGTGGACTAAAAATCAAGGGTATTAAAAGAGGTCAACAACAAAGCTGCTTTCATAGAAAACCTGGAAGCTTTCTACAACAGATGGGAACATAAAAAGTCTGGGCTGAATGGTACTGCCCTTGATACTGGCCATGTAGTCAGAAACTGTAAGGCTGGAGATGATGTCCTGGTAGTCAGTAAATGTGGGGCTGATAGTGCTGTCCTGGGAGACAGTAATGGTGAAGCTGGAGGTGCTGTCCTGGGAGACAGTAATGGTGAAGCTGGAGGTGCTGTCCTGGGAGACAGTAATGGTGAAGCTGGAGATGCTGTCCTGGGAGACAGTAATGGTGAAGCTGGAGATGCTGTCCTGGGAGACAGTAATGGTGAAGCTGGAGATTTTGTCCAGGTAGTCGGGAATTATACGCAGGAAGGAATACATATAAATGACCTCATAGGGGACAGGAGCCATAGTAGGGAAACAAGTGTAGTCAAAGATAAGATAAAACCAATATTGCAAACTAGAAATACCGCAGGAAATAGCAAACAAGAGGACTCCACTAGCAATAGTGAGGATATATTACCAAAAACAACAGGTGGGAGCTCTATTGTTGGTGCTAGGGAGGATAGAAGTAAGACAGGGAAACATGCACCAACAGGGAATACAGTCACAGAAACCCAAGGTAAACGGAAACCAAGCCTGTGCACATACTATGCACTTGGTATCTGCTGGCATGGGAAATCTGGAAAAACAGATGGGACGTGCAACTATGACCACCCTAGAAAATGCCATGCCCATATGACAACAGGAAAATGCAAACTCCCTTCCTGTAAGCTTTTTCACCCTGAACTGTGTACCTCTTCAGTACAGGAAAGACTGTGCTATAACTTAAATTGCCAGGCATACCATCTAAAGGGGACAAAAAGATACAAAACATCCAGGCCATGGGAAAACCTGGGTAGCCACAGCCACTCAAGAGGGAGAGGTTTTTTAGTGCCAGGAAGGAAAAAAAACTGGCAGGAAATGGCAGAAATCGTACACCAAATCCAGTCATTCCTGGAGTGGAACCAGAGTCGATGGCCTCCACTCCAAACCAACAGATACAGATACTAATGCCGGAAAAAAAATGCCCCCTAGTACCAACAATACCACCAGTCCGATAACATTCTTCTTGGCAAATATACAGGGTCTAAAGCCAGCAACAAACAACAAAATACCTTTCATCCGTGGACTGCTTGCAGAGGCAAAGGCAATGTTCGCGGCTTTCACTGAGACCCACATAAAGGATCACTTGGACAACGAAATATGGATCCCAGGTTACAACCTATACAGATGTGACAGAGTGAACAGGCAAAAGGGGGGGGGTTATCCTGTACATTGCAAAGTCATTTGTTTGCACAGAACTGCTAAATGCCTCAAATGATGTAGTGGAAGTTTTAGCAGTAAAGGTCGAGAACCAAAACCTAGTCATTGTTGTAGTCTACAAGCCTCCGGATGCAACATCCCAGCAATTCCAGGAACTGCTGTTAAAAATTGACCACTGTCTGGAAAATCTTCCAGCTCCTGCACCCAACATCTTGCTCCTGGGGGATTTCAACTTAAGGCACCTAAAATGGAAGAATATAGCAAATAATATTGTTGCAGTAATAACACCAGAAGGCAGCTCTGATGAAAACTCACACTCATGTGAGCTTTCAAATCTCTGCACAAAATTCAATTTAAACCAGGAAATAATAGAGCCTACTAGACTGGAGAATACACTAGACCTCCTCTTCACTAACAATGATGATCTGATAAGAAATGTCACCATATCAAAAACAATATACTCAGATCACAACATAATTGAGGTTCAGTCATGTATGCGCGGAGCCCCAGACCGACATAATGAGATTAGTCACGAGGGAGCATTCACCATTTTCAACTTCAATAACAAAAACATAAAGTGGGACCAAGTAAACCAAGTCCTAACCGATATAAGCTGGGAAGATATACTAAGCAACACAGACCCCAACTTATGCCTAGAACAGATTAACTCGGTGGCACTCGATGTATGCACAAGGCTTATTCCTCTAAGAAAAAGGAGGAGTAGATGTAAAACAGAAAGAGACAGGCGCTCCCTTTACAGGCGACGGAAAAGAATAACAGAGCGGCTTAAAGAGGTCAATATATCTGAAATGCGTAGGGAGACACTGGTCAGAGAAATAGCAAGCATCGAACATAAGCTAAAAGAATCCTTTAGGAGTCAGGAATCGCGGGAAGAACTAAAAGCCATAATTGAAATCGAAACAAACCCAAAGTATTTCTTCTCCTATGCCAAATCAAAATCGAGAACAACGTCCAGTATTGGGCCCCTACTTAAACAAGATGGGTCCTACACAGATGACAGCAAGGAAATGAGTGAGCTACTCAAGTCCCAATATGACTCAGTTTTTAGCAAGCCGCTAACCAGACTGAGAGTCGAAGATCAAAATTAATTTTTTATGAGAGAGCCACAAAATTTGATTAACACAAGCCTATCCGATGTTATCCTGACGCCAAATGACTTCGAACAGGCGATAAATGACATGCCCATGCACTCTGCCCCAGGGCCAGACTCATGGAACTATGTGTTCATCAAGAACTGCAAGAAGCCCCTCTCACGAGCTTTTTCCATCCTATGGAGAGGGAGCATGGACACGGGGGTCGTCCCACAGTTACTAAAAACAACAGACATAGCCCCACTCCACAAAGGGGGCAGTAAAGCAACAGCAAAGAACTACAGACCAATAGCGCTAACATCCCATATCATAAAAATCTTTGAAAGGGTCCTAAGAAGCAAGATCACCACCCATCTAGAAACCCATCAGTTACACAACCCAGGGCAACATGGGTTTAGAACAGATCGCTCCTGTCTGTCTCAGCTATTGGATCACTACGACAAGGTCCTAAATGCACTAGAAGAAAAAAAGAATGCAGATGTAATATATACAGACTTTGCAAAAGCCTTCGACAAGTGTGACCATGGCGTAATAGCGCACAAAATGCGTGCTAAAGGAATAACAGGAAAAGTCGGTCGATGGATCTATAATTTCCTCACTAACAGAACACAGAGAGTAGTCGTCAACAGAGTAAATTCCGAGGCAGCTACGGTGAAAAGTTCTGTTCCACAAGGCACAGTACTCGCTCCCATCTTGTTCCTCATCCTCATATCCGACATAGACAAGGATGTCAGCCACAGCACCGTGTCTTCCTTTGCAGATGACACCCGAATCTGCATGACAGTGTCTTCCATTGCAGACACTGCAAAGCTCCAGGCGGACATCAACCAAATCTTTCAGTGGGCTGCAGAAAACAATATGAAGTTCAACGATGAGAAATTTCAATTACTCAGATATGGTAAACATGAGGAAATTAAATCTTCATCAGAGTACAAAACAAATTCTGGCCACAAAATAGACCGAAACACCAACGTCAAAGACCTGGGAGTGATCATGTCGGAGGATCTCACCTTCAAGGACCATAACACTCGTATCAATCGCATCTGCTAGAAAAATGACAGGATGGATAATGAGAACCTTCAAAACTAGGGAGGCCAAGCCCATGATGACACTCTTCAGGTCACTTGTTCTATCTAGGCTGGAATATTGCTGCACACTAACAGCACCTTTCAAGGCAGGTGAAATTGCCGACCTAGAAAATGTACAGAGAACTTTCACGGCGCGCATAACGGAGATAAAACACCTCAATTATTGGGAGCGCTTGAGGTTCCTAAACCTGTATTCCCTGGAATGCAGGAGGGAGAGATACATGATTATATACACCTGGAAAATCCTAGAGGGACTAGTACCGAACTTGCGCACGAAAATCACTCACTACGAAAGCAAAAGACTTGGCAGACGATGCACCATCCCCCAATGAAAAGCAGGGGTGTCACTAGCACGTTAAGAGACCATACAATAAGTGTCAGGGGCCCGAGACTGTTCAACTGCCTCCCAGCACACATAAGGGGGATTACCAACAGACCCCTGGCAGTCTTCAAGCTGGCACTGGACAAGCACCTAAAGTCAGTTCCTGATCAGCCGGGCTGTGGCTCGTAGGTTGGTTTGCGTGCAGCCAGCAGCAATAGCCTGGTTGATCAGGCTCTGATCCACCAGGAGGCCTGGTCACAGACCGGGCCGCGGGGGCGTTGACCCCCGGAACTCTCTCCAGGTAAACTCCAGGTATAACTACAATGAAAAGGTTTTGGTTTTCAGTCTTACTGCCAAAACTTCAACTACATCTATACAGATGTGACAGAGTGAACAGGCAAAAAGGGGGGGAGGGGTTGGCCTGTATATCGCAGAGTCACTTGTTCGCACAGAACTGCTTAATGCCTCAAATCATATAGTGGAAGTTTTAGCAGTAAAGATCAAGAACCAAAACCTAGTTATTGTGGTAGTCTACAAGCCTTCAGATGCAACGTCCCAGCAGTTCCAGGAACAGCTGTCAAAAATTGACCACTACCTGGAAAATCTGTCAGTTCCTGCCCCAAACATCTTGTTCCTGGGGGATTTCAACTTGAGGCACCTAAAATGGAGGAATATAGCAAATAATGTTGTTGCAGTGATAACACCAGGAGGCAGCTCTGACGAGAACTCGCACACACACGAGCTTTTAAATCTCTGCACAAAATTCAACTTAAACCAGCAAATAATAGAGCCTACTAGACTGGAGAATACACTAGACCTGATCATCACTAAAAATGATGCTCTGATACGAAATGTCACCATATCAAAAAAATACACTCAGATCACAACATAATCGAGGTTCAGACATGTATGCGTGGAGCCCCAGACCGACAAAATGAGCTTAGTCACGAGGGAGCCTTCACCAAATTCAACTTCAATAACAAGAACATAAAGTGAGACCAAGTAAATAAAGTCCTAAACGATATAAGCTGGGAAGATAGACTAAGCAGCACAGACCCCAACTTATGCCTAAAACAGATTAACTCGGTTGCACTCGATGTATGCTCAAGGCTTATTCCTTCAAGAAAAAGCAGGAGTAGATGCAAAATAGAAAGAGACAGGCACTCCCTTTACAGGCGACGGAAAAGAATAACAGAGCGGCTGAAAGAGGCCAATATATCTGAAATGCGTAGGGTGTCATTGGTCAGAGAAATAGCAAACATCGAACTTAAGCTAAAGGAATCTTATAGGTGTCAGGAATCGCAGGAAGAACTAAAAGCCATAAATTAAATCGAAAGAAACCCAAAGTATTTATTTTCTTATGCCTGACCTGAACCTGAAACCAAATCAAAGTCGAGAACAACATCCAGTATTGGGCCTCTACTTAAACAAGATGGGTCCTACACAGATGACAGCAAGGAAATGAGTGAGCTACTCAAATCCCAATATGACTCAGTTTTTAGCAAGCCACTAACCAGACTGAGAATTTGGTTAACACAAGCCTATCTGATATTATCCTGACACCAAATGACTTCGAACAGGCGATAAATGACATGCCCATGCACTCTGCCCCAGGGCCAGACTCATGGAACTCCGTGTTCATCAAGAACTGCAAGAAGCCCGTATCATGAGCTTTTACCATCCTATGGAGAGGGAGCATGGACACGGGGGTCGTCCCACAGACATAGCCCCACTCCACAAAGGGGGCAGTAAAGCAATAGCAAAGAACTACAGACCGATAGCACTAACATCCCATATCATAAAAATCTTTGAAAGGGTCCTAAGAAGCAAGATCGCCACCCATCTAGATACCCATCAATTACACAACCCAGGGCAAAATGGGTTTAGAACAGGTCGCTACTGTCTGTCTCAGCTACTGGATCACTACGACTAGAAGAAAAAAAGAATGCAGATGTAATATGCAAAGTCTTTGCAAAAGCCTTCGACAAGTGTGACCATAGCATAATAGCTCACAAAATGCGTGCTAAAGAAATACAGGAAAAGTTGGTAGATGGATCTATAATTTCCTCAAAAACAGAACACAAAGAGTAGTAGTCAACAGAGTAAAGTCCAAGGCAGCTATGGTGAAAAGCTCTGTTCCACAAGGCACAGTACTCGCTCCCATCTTGTTCCTCATCCTCATATCTGACATAGACAAGGATGTCAGCCACAACACCGTGTCTTCCTTTGCAGATGACACCCGAATCTGCATGACAGTGTCTTCCATTGCAGACACTGCAAGGCTCCAGGCGGACATCAACCAAATCTTTCAGTGGGCTGCAGAAAACAATATGAAGTTCAACAATGAGAAATTTCAATTACTCCGATATGGTAAACATGAGAAAATTAAAACATCATCAAAGTACAAAACAAATTCCTTCCACAAAATATAGCGAAAAACAAACGTCAAAGACCTGGGAGTGATCATGTCGGAGGATTTCACCTTCAGGGACCATAACATTGTATCAATCGCATCTGCTAGAAAAATGACAGGATGGATAACGAGAACCTTCAAAACTAGGGATGCCAAGCCCATGATGACGCTCTTCAGGTCGCTTGTTCTATCTAGGCTGGAATATTGCTGCACATTAACAGCACCTTTCAAGGCAGGTGAAATTGCTGACCTAGAAAATGTACAGAGAACCTTCATGGCACGGATAATGGAGATAAAACACCTCAATTACTGGGAGCGCTTGAATTTCCTGAACCTGTACTCCCTGGAATGCAGGCGGGAGAGATACATGATTATATACACCTGGAAAATCCTAGAGGGACTAATACCGAACTTGCACACGAAAATTACTCACAACGAAAGCAAAAGACTCGGCAAACGATGCAACATCCCCCAATGAAAAGCAGGGGTGTCACTAGCACGTTAAGAGACAATACAAAAAGTGTTAGGGGCCCGAGACTGTTCAACTGCCCCCCCCAGCATACATAAGGGAGATTACAACAGACCCCTGGTTGTCTTCAAGCAGGCACTGGACAAACACCTAAAGTCGGTACCTGACCAGCCGGGCTGTGACTCGTACGTTGGATTGCGTGCAGCCAGCAGTAACAGCCTGGTTCTTCTTCTTCTGTTGGGGTTTCAGGGCCACTGACAGCATCCACCGTATCGAGACCGGCCGTCCAGTGCTAGGAGAGGGAATATCGACCATAGTTGAAGAATGTCTTGACTAATATCGTATGTCTCTGATACGTCCTAAAGCCAGCAGGAAGGAGCAGGTACAAGCCAATATCTCCTGACGGTCCAGAGGGCGAAACCCCTCCCTATTGAGGAGGACAGGTAGAGTGAGAGTGTGCACCCCAAGTGTGCGCAAGGCCGCACGGAGAGTAGTCCGTGCAGAGTGATAATGTGGGCACCACAGTAGGAAGTGTTCCACCATCTCAGGCTGTGAGGGACACCACTGGCAGTACGGAGAGTCCGTCATCCGAAGGCGATATAGATAAGCCGCCAGTCGCGAGTTCCCGACTCGAAGGCGAGTCAGTACAACATCCACCGAGCGGTTGGGATGGCGAGCCCAAGGGCAGGGGCCATTAAAAGTTTGGACAGAGCCCAACGCTGATGAAGAGAGGGAGTGTGCAAGGTCCTCTTGCCACTGATGATGGATTCCCTTCCAGACAGCCCTTGTGAAATCACTATGACTCAGGGCAAGAGGGGTAACAGTAGGAAGTGTGTGCGCAAGGGAGGCCGCCCGATCTGCCACTTCATTTCCCCAGATTCCAACATGGGAGGGAACCCACTGAAGGGAGATGCTCCAACCTGGGCTCTGCAAGAAGCACAGGAGGAGAGATTGTGTCTGACGAACGAGGACGTGCAGTGATCGTGGACGGGCAGGGCACAAAAGTGCCAGGGAAGATTGGAAATCAGAGAAGAGGACCAGTGGTTGTGGGGGAATGTGATCTTGGACAAAAGCCAGAGCCTGGTGAATGGCAAAGAGCTCCCCTGCCAGAACAGAATGAGCAGGGTCCAGCCACCACGTTTGACACAGGGAGAGACTAGCAAAGAAGGCCGCAGATGATGTAGAAGGAGGGGAGGACCATGCCGAGCCATCCGTGTAGACGGAGAATGAAGAGCCATATGTAATAGAGCGAAACTTTTCAAACAAAAATGCAACTAACTGAAGGGGTTCCCTGTTCCTGTAATGCTAATCCAGGTGGATGTATCGTGTCAGGTCCAGCCAGGGGGGTGCCGGAGAGGGGAGAGGGGAGGGAGTCACCACAAGTGCAGGAAGAGTAAGGCAGGTCAGAGAATGCTGGGCCCTGGCTACAAAGGAAGGCTGAACCAAACGTGGGGGGACAGAGGCTGTCTCCCACATCTGTGAAGAGAGGCAACAGAGGTGAGTACAAGGCAGAGAGGCCATATGATGGAGTCGTAAACAGTTCATCGCTGTCCTCACCGACGAGAGAGGGACTATCCCCGACTCTGCCTCCCAGGCTGCAATAGGGGTGGAAAGGAATGCCCTCAGTATATTACCAATGGCTGAATTCTGGAGAATGTCTAAGCGATGAAGAGAGGACGAAGAAGCCGAGCCATACACCTCACTCGCATAAGTGAGCTTGCTGCGAACCATAGCTATATAGAACTTATGGAGAAGGTCTCGATCCGCCCCCCACTTGGTGCCAGATCCGGCACATAAGTGCAATGTGACGTGCACACAAGTGGTGGAGGGCCGCTATGTGTTTCTTCCATGTCAAGAATGGTGCATCTAAGGTGACTCCCAACCAACGATGAGAAGAGACCAAAGGGATTGGCGTCTGATTCAATGAGACTGATGGAAGAGTGGGGAGTCGGCGTCTAGTAAAGCATAAGAGCTTGGACTTAGTGTCACTAACCTCCAAACCCCAGGTGGTGGCCCATGATGTTATGCATTGCAGGGCACCCTGAAGTGTTTCCTGTGCTGTCAGTAAAGTTGGAGCACTGCACATAAGGGCCACATCATCCGCATATACCAGGGTATGCGCTCCCTGGATGGAGGGGAGATCCGACAATAAGATGGAGAAAAGGAGTGGGCTAAGAACAGATCCCTGGGGCACTCCCCGGTATACAGGACAGGGTGAGGACAAAGCGCCACCCACTGCTACACGAAATGTCTTCCCTTGCAAACAGTTGTGCATCCAGCAGAGGGGAGCTCCTGTCAGCCCCATGCGGGCCAACTTAAAAGCAATCGCTGTGTGTGATGCAGAGTCAAATGCTCTGCGTAGGTCCAAAAATGCAGCTAAAAGGAACTCCCGACATTCAAATGAAGTGTGCACAAGCTGTGTAAATTGAAGCAAAGGGTCGAGGGTGGATCGACCTTCACGAAAGCCACTCTGGTTTTCAGGCAGGAGGCCATGTTCCTCAATCCACCAAGAGAGACGAGTAGCCACCAGTCGTTCCAGCACCTTACCCAAGCAGGGCAGTAGAGCAATGGGCCGGTAAGAGCTCGGTTGGGTATCATCCTTGCCCGGCTTTAGAATCAGAACCAGAAGAGTGTTTCCACATATCAGGGAAGGCACCTGTATACCAGCTGGTATTGAAAACTTCCAGCATAGCTTATGTACAGGAGAGAGGTAGATTTAGTATAAATGAATAGGGTAAGTTGTCCTCCCCCGGAGAAGAGCAGGAAGAAAGTTGGGAAAGTGCCCACTGCAGTTCATGGGAGCTAAAGGGAGATGCCAACACCTGGCAGTGAACCTCGGGTACAGCAGGTGGCAAAGGGCCCCATTTGATCATCTTAGAGGGTAGAGGAGGAGGAGAAAACATAGAACCGAAGAAATTTGCAAATGTCTCAGCCTTGTCCAGGGGTAAGAGTGGAGTTGCTCCTTCCCCCAGCAGGGGAAAAGTACTTACAGAACGTGATCCCAATATGGAGTGGAAGAAACCCCATGCCTGACTGGTAGAGGTACGAAAAAAAAGAGAAGAACAGAATAAAGCCCAGGATGCACGTTTCGCCTGGAGGAGGGTTTGCTGACAAAGCATCTGCTCTTTGGTAAGCCAACTGCTGAGTCCGAGAGGGTTGGCACCACCACTGTGCCCATGCTGTCCGACGCGCCTTCACTGCTCGGAGGCACTCATCATTCCACCATGGAACCCGGGGCCGTGAACGGGAGAAGCTCCCGGAGAGACAGAATGAACGTGAGCCCGCTTCAAGCATGGCCCCTTGCAGAGACGTGACAGCCTCATTCAGCAAGGAGTCCTGAGGCAGGCTGTGATCAGCAAGTGCCCGATTATAGGTTGTCCAACCAGCCTGGGTGATTTTCCACCGTGAACGAACTGCCATCACCGGCACTGCTAAGGCTTCATTTGTAGAAGTAAGTATTGGAAGATGGTCACTCCCCATGAAGGGGCCTACAGTAACAATAGCTGTAGTAAAATATCCACACCCAAGGACGAGGTCTAGGGTAGAAACTCGCCCAGTATAAGGATCCACTCTAGTCTCCAAACCTGGTGGTGTGAGCAACGAAAGGTGAGATGCAAGGAGGGTTTGGAACAGGGCCCTACCTGTGGGATTCACCGATCCCAAAGAAATGGATGGCTCCCAGAACTGGTGCCTTGCATTAAAGTCTCCCATCACAAGCGTAGAACCATGGAGTTGTCCAAAGTAATAAGTAAATTCACTTTGTGTAACCGACCTGCTCGGATTATTGATCAGGAGTATGTTGCACCACTGAGTGCCCAAGGCAACTCTCACAGCCAGAGTTTCCAACACTCCACTCTCATAGGCTTGGAGGGAGAGGGTTGTACTCTGGAGCCGGTTGCATACAAGAAGAGCTATGCCACCTCTGCTCCCTTCAAGGCGATCCCTATGGTAAACAGTGAAACCAGGCATCCGAAAAGAATGTCGAGGGCGTAACCATGTCTCAGAGAGACCCACCACCAGTGGCTGTACCTCAGCCAGATACCTCTGAAGGTCTGGAAGCTTCCCCAGTACAGAATGTGCGTTCCAAAGAAGAAAAACAGAGGGGTGAGAAAGGTTCACGTGTGTGAACTAAGCAGCTCAATAAGGCAAGGGAGAACCGAGAGACATGCAGTCACAAAAGAGGTGCCCTGGAGGTAAGAATGTAGCACCTCCTCCACCAGGAGGAGGATAGGATGAAGGAATAAAGCCCAGGCAGGTGAGAGTGAGAATGCGGGACCTTCAGACATGAAGGGTCCTGGAGTGGAGACAGGCCAAGGCTGGGGTTGAGGAGAATTGGGGGGAAGTCGGCTGTGAGACGGGAGGCTCCGGGTCGGGTATGATGTCCATCTGAACTGGGTGGGGTTCTGAACGAGTTGATTTGGGAACTGTACCACCTCGACGGGAGGACGTGCGTTGTGGACGAGGGGGGCATGTGCAATAATTTCCGCAATGGAAGCCGGGTCCGAAGACACCCTAAGTTGATGTTGCCCCAGGGGTGGGGAATCCTCTAAAGGTAAAGAGAGGTCTGCAAGAGCCCCAAACCGATTTGTAACAGTGATATTAGCCCTCACAGCTGCGGAGTACAGATGCCCTGGCCGTGTTGGTATTGGGGAGACTCCCTTAGTGGGGGGCACTGGAGGCGAAGGAGGCAGGGGCTGACAGACTGTGACTGGCTTTACGGACCGCAAGCAGGAATTACATTCATCGAGCATACAAGACCGGGCCCTGGCTGAGTTTGCCAGATCAAGAGCCTGGTGATATGCCGGGCAAGATAAGATAAGATAAGATAAGATTTTGTTCGGATTTTTAACCCCGGAGGGTTAGCCACCCAGGATAACCCAAGAAAGTCAGTGCGTCATCGAGGACTGTCTAACTTATTTCCATTGGGGTCCTTAATCTTGTCCCCCAGGATGCGACCCACACCAGTCGACTAACACCCAGGTACCTATTTGCTGCTAGGTGAACAGGACAATAGGTGTAAGGAAACGTGTCGGAATTTCCACCCGCCGGGAATCGAACCCGGGCCCTCCGTGTGTGAAGCGGGAGCTTTAGCCACCAGACCACCGGGCCACGAGGTAACCTTGTGGTGCCCCTTACAGAAGTAGCATGAAGCCGGGCGGGTACAGGTAATGCCATCTTTAACTACTGGGTGAAACCCACTGCAGTTCGCACATCTTACCTTACCACATCAAGGCAACTCTCCATGCTCGAAAAGGAAACATTTCCGACACTGGAGTAAAAGAAAAGTATAAGGAAGAACAGGAAATCTTAGATTGCCAAAAGTTACAAATTTCGGGACAGCACCCGAGAAACATACACGAACCATACGAGATGGGGTAAGACAATTCGAGAGGCTCCAAACCTCCCCCAAACCTAAGTCGTCACCCCCACTGTGAACCAATTCAGAGTAGATCTCATCTGAGAGGGATGTAGAAATCGGTCCAATTCTGCCGTAACAACAGTCAGCGGCAAGGATTGAGGAGCGGACCTCCCAGCAAACAACATTCCACCTACCCAGAACATGAATAGCATTTAATGGCAAATTTCTAGCCAGAAAAGACTTACGATGGAGCCGGAGCCTTAGGGCTGCACCCTTACCGAGTTGTTGGACGCCCCCATCTATGCAAGCCTTGCCGAAAGGAGATCCACAGGTGGCGTTGGTGATGTCCCGTGGGTTGGTGAAGGGCGTACCTCCATCCTTAGGACGCACAAGAACCACCATCACGTCTGGAGTAATATGAGGAGAAGGAGCATAGTCTGGACAAGTGGTGGGTTGGCGTTTTGGGCTAGACAGGGGCCTGGCACCGTCGTCAAACTCAAGGGCCCGTTTGTTTATCTTGGTCCGACGGTAGTGAAACAGTTGTCAACTGAGTAGAGACAGGAGGGGGGTCCCTCCCTATGGGGGTGAACGACATCTCAGTCGAAAACCCCCATAAATGGGCCACACAACACCGCCTGAAGGAGAAAACAATGACAACACAAGCACACAAGAAAAGAAAGACGGTGAAGCAGAGCCTAAATAGGGCCTACACCACCAAGTAACAACTGAGGAACCTTCAGAAGACACGTCCACACTCCACCAATGCCGGCCGAGCTTTCTAACAGCCTGATCCTGGTGGATCAAGCTCTGATCCACCAGGAGGCCTGGTCACAGACCGGGCCGCGGGGGCATTGACCCCAGAACTCTCTCCAGGTAAACTCCAGGTAAACCATCATTTGATGTGCTTAGTAATTCTGAACAAATGTATGACTGACATGCAGGCCAACTCCTCCTTGTTGCCTACTTATCCTGTCGCATCTGAATAAGTTACAACCTGGGATCCATATTTTGTTGTCAAAATAATCCTTTATGTGGGACTCTGCGAAAGCTGCAAACATGCATTTGACTCTGTGAGTTCTCCACTGATGAAAGGTTTTTTGTGGTTTGTTGATGGCTTTAGACCCTGTATATTTGCAAAGATAAGTATTGTCATATTGTTGGTATATGCATGATGGTATTAATAGTAGTACAGTGTCTTTTCAAATGTGCCCACTGTTAAGATAAGATAAGATAGGATTTCGTTCGGATTTTTAACCCCGGAGGGTTAGCCACCCAGGATAACCCAAGAAAGTCAGTGCGTCATCGAGGACTGTCTAACTTATTTCCATTGGGGTCCTTAATCTTGTCCCCCAGGATGCGACCCACACCAGTCGACTAACACCCAGGTACCTATTTGCTGCTAGGTGAACAGGACAATAGGTGTAAGGAAACGTGTCGGAATTTCCACCCGCCGGGAATCGAACCCGGGCCCTCCGTGTGTGAAGCGGGAGCTTTAGCCACCAGACCATGATTATATATACAGAATAAGGTAGGAGGAAAGGAGAGTTATTAAATGGAGAGTTAGAGGTATCGGGAAGATGGAGGGAATATTTTGAGGAATTGTTAAATGTCGATGAAGATAGGGAAGCTATGATTTCGTGTATAGGGAAAGGAGGAATAACATCTGATAGAAGTGAGGAATAGCCATTTGTGAGTGTGGAGGAAGTTCGTGAGGCAGTGGGTAGAATGAAAGGGGGTAAGACAGCTGGGATTGATGGGATAAAGATAGAAATGTTAAAAGCAAGTGAGTATATAGTTTTTGAATGGTTGGTGCTATTATTTAATAAATGTATGGAGGAGGGTAAGGTGCCTAGGGATTGGCAGAGAGCATGCATAGTTCCTTTGTATAAAGGCAAAGGGGACAAAAGAGAGTACAAAAATTATTGGGGAATAAGTCTGCTGAGTATACCTGGTAAAGTGTATGGTAGAGTCATTATTGAAAGAATTAAGAGTACGGAGAGTAGGATAGCAAATGAACAAGGTGGCTGTAGGAAAGGCACAGGGTGTGTAGACCAAGTGTTTACAGTGAAACATATAGGTGAACAGTATTTAGATAAGGGTAGAGAAGTTTTTGTGGCATCTATGGATTTGGAAAAGGTACGTGACAGGGTGGATAGGGGGGGAGGGCAATGTGGCAGATGTTGCAGGTGTATGGTATAGGAGGTAGGTTACTGAAAACAGTGAAGAGTTTTTACAAGGATAGTGAGGCTCAAGTTAGGGTACGTAGGGGAGAGGGAGATTTCCCAGTAAAAGTAGACCTTAGACAAGGATATGTGATGTCATCATGGTTGTTCAATATATTTATAGATGGGGTTTACCTGGAGTTTACCTGGAGAGAGTTCCGGGGGTCAACGCCCCCGCGGCCCGGTCTGTGACCAGGCCTCCTGGTGGATCAGAGCCTGATCAACCAGGCTGTTGCTGCTGGCTGCACGCAAACCAACGAACGAGCCACAGCCCGGCTGATCAGGAACCGACTTTAGGTGCTTGTCCAGTGCCAGCTTGAAGACTAACAGGGGTCTGTTGGTAATCCCCCTTATGTATGCTGGGAGGCAGTTGAACAGTCTCGGGCCCCTGACACTTACTGTATGGTCTCTTAACGTGCTAGTGACACCCCTGCTTTTCATTGGGGGGATGTTGCATCGTCTGCCAAGTCTTTTGCTTTCGTAGTGAGTGATTTTCGTGTGCAAGTTCGGTACTAGTCCCTCTAGGATTTTCCAGGTGTATATAATCATGCATCTCTCCCGCCTGTGTTCCAGGGAATACAGGTTTAGGAACCTCAATCGCTCCCAGTAATTGAGGTGTTTTATCTCGTTATGCACGCCGTGAAGGTTCTCTGTACATTTTCTAGGTCAGCAATTTCACCTGCCTTGAAAGGTGCTGTTAGTGTGCAGCAATATTCCAGCCTAGATACAACAAGTGACCTGAAGAGTGTCATCATGGGCTTGGCCTCCCTAGTTTTGAAGGTTCTCATTATCCATCCTGTCATTTTTCTAGCAGATGCGATTGATACAATGTTATGGTCCTTGACGGTGAGATCCTCCGACATGATCACTCCCAGGTCTTTGACGTTGGTGTTTCGCTCTATTTTGTGGCCAGAATTTGTTTTGTACTCTGATGAAGATTTAATTTCCTCGTGTTTACCATATCTGAGTAATTGAAATTTCTCATCGTTGAACTTCATATTATTTTCTGCAGCCCAATGTAGATAAATGCATGTTCAATGTAGATAAATGCAAGGTTCTGAAGCTCGGGAGTGTCCATAACCCTAGCACTTATAAGTTAAATAATGTAGAACTTAACCATACAGATTGCGAAAAGGACTCGGGGGTTATGGTAAGCAGCAACCTTAAACCAAGACAGCAATGCCTAAGCGTACGTAATAAGGCAAATAGATTACTGGGATTTATATCAAGAAGTGTAAGCAACAGAAGTCCAGAGGTCATACTGCAGCTTTATACATCATTAGTAAGGCCTCACCTAGATTATGCAGCTCAATTCTGTCTCCATATTACAGAATGGACATAAATTCGTTAGAAAACATTCAGCGTAGGATGACTAAATTAATACATAGCATTTGAAATCTTCCTTATGAAAAAAGATTGAAGACTCTTAAGTTTCATTCACTTGTTAGACGAAGAATGAGGGGAGACCTGATCGAAGTGTATAAGTGGAAGATAGGTATTAATAAAGGGGATATTAACAAGGTCTTGAGGATATCTCCCCAAGAAGAACCCGCAGTAATGGATTTAAATTAGATAATTTTTAGATTTAGAAAGGACATGGGAAATTTTGGTTTGGAAATAGGGTAGGGGGATGAGTGGAACAGTCTACCTAGTTGGTTTTGAGGCTAGGACTTTGGGGTAGTTTCAAAATTTTAGGTTGGGATAAACTGAGTGGGAAGGGTTGGATTTGAGGGGACTTGGCACATCAGAGCTTATTTCTTGGGTAGCATTAAAATGGGTTGGTCAATGTTTTTAGTGGGATAAATGTAAAGGACCTGCCTAGATGGGCCAACAGGCGCTGCATGTTCTCTTTCTTATGTTCTTATGTTCTTATGTCCGCCTGGAGCCTTGCAGTGTCTGCAATGGAAGACACTATCATGCAGATTCGGGTGGTATCTGCAAAGGAAGACACGGTGCTGGGCTGACATCTTGTCTAGGGTCAGATATGAGGATGAGGAACAAGATGGAGCGAGTATTTGTCCTGGGAACGAGCTTTTCACCGTAGCTGCCTCTGTTGACGACTACTCTCTGTGTTCTGTTAGTGAGGAAATTATAGATCCACCCGACCGATTTTTCCCGGGTTATTCCTTTAGCACGCATTTTGTGTGCTATTACGCCATGGTCACACTTGTCGAAGGCTTTTGCAAAGTCTGTATATATTACATCTGCATTCTTTTTGTCTTCTAGTGCATTTAGGACCTTGTCGTAGTGACCCAAATAGTTGAGACAGACAGGAGCGACCTGTTCTAAACCCATGTTGCCTGGGTTGTGAAACTGATGGGTTTCTAGATGGGGGGTGACTTGCTTCTTAGGACCCTTTCAAAAGATTTTTATGATATGGGATGTTAGTGCTATTGGTCTGTAGTTCTTTGCTGTTGCGTTACTACCCCCTTTGTGGAGTGGGGCATGTCTGTGTTTTTAGTAACTGTGGGACGACCCCCGTGTCCATGGGTCCCTCTCCATAGGATGGAAAAGGCTCGTGATAGAGGCTTCTTGCAGTTTCTTGATGAACACGGAGTTTCCATGAGTCGGCCCTGGGGCAGAGTGCATGGGGATGTCATTTATCGCCTGTTCGAAGTCATTTGGCGTCAGGATAACATCGGATAGGCTTGTGTTAATCAAATTTTGTGGCTCTCATAAAAAATTCATTTTGATCTTCGACTCTCAGTCTGGTTAGTGGCTTGCTAAAAACTGAGTCATATTGGGACTTGAGTAGCTCACTCATTTCCTTGCTGTCATCTGTGTAGGACCCATCTTGTTTAAGTATGGGCCCAATACTGGACGTTGTTCTCAACTTTGATTTGGCATAGGAGAAGAAATACTTTGGGTTTCTTTCGATTTCATTTATGTCTTTTAGTTCTTCCCGCGATTCCTGACTCCTATAAGATTCCTTTAGCTTAAGTTCGATGCTTGCTATTTCTCTGACCAGTGTCTCCCTACGCATTTCAGATATATTGACCTCTTTTAGCCGCTCTGTTATTCTTTTCCGTCGCCTGTAAAGGGTTGTAAGAAAAGTGAATAGGTCTTGGCAAGAGGTGTGGGGTTAAAATATAAAGAATCTGAGACAAAGAGGGAGTTATCACAGATGCTTTATGCTGATGACACAGTGCTTTTGGGAGATTCTGAAGAGAAGTTGCAGAGGTTGGTGGATGAATATGGTAGGGTATGTAAAAGAAGAAAATTAAAAGTGAATATAGGAAAGAGTAAGATGATGAGGATAACAAAAAGATTAGGTGATGAAAGATTGGATATCAGATTGGAGGGAGAGAGTATGGAGGAGGTAAATGTATTCAGATATTTAGAAGTGAATGTGTCAGCAGATGGGTCTATGAATGATGAGGTGAATCATGGAATTGACGAGTGGAAAAGGGTGAGTGGTGCACTTTGGAGTCTGTGGAGGCAAAGAACTTTGTTCGTGGAAGCAAAGAGGGGAATGTATGAGAGTATAGTTATACCAACAATTTTATATGGGTTTGAAGCATGGGTAGTGAAAGTTGCAGCGAGGAGAAGGCTGGAGGCAGTGGAGATGCCATGTCCGAGGGCAGTGCGTGGTGTGAATATAATGCAGAGAATTCGTAGTTTGAAAATTAGGAGGAGATGCAGGATTACCAAAACTATTATCCAAAGGTCTGAGGAGGTTTGGACATGTAGAGAGAATGGAACGAAACAGAATGACTGAGTGTATAGTAAATATGGTGTTTAATAAAATTTTAGTAAGTAATAATGATTACAAAAAAGTGAAAAAGTAATGTTTATTTCATTCAATATTGCACTGGTAGTTATACTTGAGGTTATATGGCAGTACAAGGTAATTAAGAGTAATCTAGGATAGTAAAAGTGGTATTAAAACAGGTAAAGGTAATTAGACAAGTAATGGTTATTAAATGTCAAAAATGTTAAGAGTAAATTGAAATTTTAGTAAAAATGATATTTATTAATTTTAGTAAGTAATATCAATTGATAGTATTTAAAAAAAATATGAGGTAGTAATATGGACAGAGAAAGTATCAATTCAGCTAATGTTCAAGCGAACAATAGTAAATAAGAAAATCACATAAGGTGATTTATGCTTACTAGTAAAATCACAAAATGAGGTAGTTGATTATTTAATTACTAAGAGATTGTACAATGAAATTTGAACAATAATGGAGCAAAACATACACTACACTACGTAGGCTTTTAAGTTGGACATTGTTTAGTTATTCTCTGTAAGATTAGTATCCCTGAGAAATCGTGATAGATCATTCTCGTTCGTGATTGTGTACAGTTGACCTACATTTGTTTTCCTAACAAGAATTTTCCCATCTCGTGTGAAGCATTGGTGTATTGTGTCATTATTCTCTCGCTTAAGTTTTCTGACTCTATACAGGAGGTTCTGACGTTTTATGGTAAGACACTCGTTTATGTATACCTCTTTCTTTACTTTAATAGATGCAATAATTAAGTCTTTTTTCCTGTCATGTGAGTGGAATCTAAGCATAACACATTTTCTACCATGGGATCCTAGTAACCTGGCTTCTTTTATTTCAGACTCTGGTACAATAACACTTGTTTGGTCCTTTATGATCTGCAGAGTAATTTCTTTACTGTTTGTTTGGTTCATATCACTGGGAAAAAGTGGACTGTTAACTATTACTGCGTCCGATAGTTTATCTTGCTCAGTTTTATCTTCTTGGAGAGCAAAGTAGTCACTGAACTGGTTATCTAAGTTGTTCTTCCATTCTTTTACTGCTTCTTCAACCTTTGTATTAAGAGATATTATTTGTTGGGTATGGCTATCTATGACTGTTTAGATGGTCTTGTCACAGTTAGTCATTCCAGGTGTTGATAACTTTTGTTCAAGACTGAGGATTTTGTTTTCGAGTTGTGTCATCCTGGTGTCTTGTTTTGTTAGCGTCTCTCGAAGATTCATATTTTCAATAACTAAGTTGGAGATGCATGACTTTAGGGTATCTGGATCGTTGGTCATACCTGAGAGACTACTTGGTAGGTTGAATCCGGGGAAGAGAGGGGAGGATGGGCTGGTGGCAGCCATGTTTGTTGTTATTGTTGTGGTTTCGCCTTGAGTTGTGGTGAGTGGGGTGGTTGCTGGGCCGGCGTCCTCCTGACTACACTTGTTGAATAGTTGATTTTTCGGTGTTTTCTTGCTGGCCTTGGTGCTGTTTCCTCTTAGATTGCGCCTCATAATACTACAGGAATTGTTGTTGTTAAGAAGAAGTTGTAGTATACAAAGCTTAGGGTTACGTTGTTCGGCTGGCAGTGGGGTGTTGCTTTCGGTTTGTGTGCAGTCTTCCTTTGATCTCTCTTATTTTCGATTTGTAGGTTTCACTGTTGGTAATCTTTGGTCATTCTGGGTGCTACGTTGGGTAGTGCAGTTTTGCTTGTAACTAGGTCATCATAGGTGCATTGGTAGCTCTGGTAGTTGTTGCCAAATTTTCAAGTTTTTATATTCAACCCCAACCTTTATATTATCCTTTGTACCTATGGAAAATTTTCTAGGGTGCTTATCTGTATGTACCTCAACATTATATACATACCAGTAATCTCATTGGGAGACAACCATATTGTTTACCGTAGTCACCCCGTGTAGACATGTGAGAAAACTTAACCACCCCTGGTCGCGGCAAGTGGTTCCTTCGACCTCACAATCTTATCCATATCTATCCGAGACCAGTATGGATTGGATAGCACCCACAAGTACGGTGCTACTAATTAATTGTGGACTGTATAGATTATATTAGTTTAGCTGAATGAAGGGGGGGGGGTAGGATACACCTGGATACATCCATCAAGGAAAAACATTTGTACATAATCCCACCACTTACCAGATGTTCTCTGGTGGTCACTTGATGTAGCTGGATCACTCATAACCTATCCAATTACAACATACCTAACTGGCCAGCATCAGTCTGTTATAACTAGAAGGGTTACTTAACTGTGGGTGATTGATACTCCTTATTTCCTCCATTCACCATCTCATTTCGATGTCCTGCTACACCGACACGGTTCTCATTCCAGCAGGACGAGGTATCCGTCGGTTTGTCCCGGTTTAGAAGTCGTGATTCCATAAAACTTCATTATCCTCGGTACGAATCACACATTCACTCGGAGCAGGGCGATCTATTTCACATCCCGCATTCTCTTAACTCAATGTTATTATCACTGATTACATTGCCATTCACAAGACGATTTAACCTCTCATAATTATTATACACATTAGAGATCACTCTATTAAGATCTGAGACCGATGAGTGATGATTAAACCAAGGGTAATTTTTCCCAGGACACAGTCCATAGTGACGCGCCAGTCACCCGGTCCTACCCTTATTCACTCATTTTACCACTTTATTACGGTGGTCCCATAAATCACGTTCCCTCACTCTCCACCAGGAACAGTTACGACACTTCCTATTATGAAATGAGGCCTATATTAACCTTAGGCCGCCGTGAATGCCAATTTCGTGGTTCCATGCTTTCCCAGCCTCCTCACCACATTCAAAACACTCCCGCCTCCCCCATGGCCCGAGTCCACCTATACCCCCGCACATCCGTGCATGCGCAAAGGGAACTCTTGGTACTACCCTATTGTCAAATACATTTTTGACTCATATCGACACATTAAACACCTATTAGGCGCTATAGCTTCGGAAAATCAAAAATTTTCCACACTGCGGCCGGGCGGAGGTCGTTGCAAGACGACTTACATAATGTGGAGTACAATTTTCCCATCTTCACTGGTCACCTGGCTTGGGAACTCCAACATTGATATTTACATAATCACCCATTAATTCTTTCCACCTGTTAACTCCTCAGGTAGGGCTCCATCCGAAGCACACTCAAGCCTCCATGCTTCTGGTATTAACAATTTCCCTCTTATTGTAAGGTACGACACTAAGTCTATGCTCTCGGGGCTAATTTGTTGGGCATACTGGAATTATGAGACTTTACAATAACAAGTCTCTCTCAGTATCCCAAGTCAGCCCCAGCACATTACTGCATATAGGCACCAACTCCATGGCCATCCATATTTATTGAACCCTCAAAATGGACTAATTAGTGTTCCATTCTCTCAGGGGCATAAGCCTATGCTCCCTGGATTAATTTATTGGGCATACTGGAATTATGAGACTTTAACAATAACAAGTCCTCTCTCAGTATCCCAAGTCAGCCCCAGCACATTACTGCATATAGGCACCAACTCCATGGCCATCCATATTTATTGAACCCTCAAATGGACTATTAGTGTTCCATTCTCTCAGGGGCATAAGCCTATGCTCCCTGGATTAATTTATTGGGCATACTGGAATTATGAGACTTTAACAATAACAAGTCTCTCTCAGTATCCCAAGTCAGCCCCAGAACATTACTGCATATAGGCACCAACTCCATGGCCATCCATATTTATTGAACCCTCAAAATGGACTAATTAGTGTTCCATTCTCTCAGGGGCATAAGCCTATGCTCCCTGGATTAATTTATTGGGCATACTGGAATTATGAGACTTTAACAATAAAAGTCTCTCTCAGTATCCCAAGTCAGCCCAGCACCTTACTGCATTATTTCATTAACCCCTTCACATATCCTCATTAGTTCCTCTTCAGTTGACGTCACACACCGGAAATTGTCCACATAAGATTATTTACCAATTTACTTCGCTCAGTGGACCACCTGTGCACTTAAGGTGTGTATTTATCGTCGCCTGAAGTAGGAACAATTTATTATTTAACTGTTTATTATCATTCATTACAAGCAGTCAACAAATTTGGTGTCTTGCTCAGTTCACAGAGCTGGCCCTTTAACTGTCCATACGCCATCCTATAATTAGTAGGTATTTCTGGACGGTCGAGCTTCCACGGAAGTCGCACCCAGTAATGTCCAGATTCACATTTAACATCTTTCAGGTATTGTTCCTGAGTAAAGGAATCATTTGGACTTCCTCATTTATTATTAATCACTATGCTGTCCAGCTCTCAACAAATTAGACTGGTTCAACATCATTCTCGATAGAAGAATACTTGTACTGGGTTGACCTTTTATGAGTAAGACACCATGACTGTATTCACTACTTCCTCTAGTTATTATTACTAGGCGGTAGTTTGCCATATATTACATGGCCCTTACCAGTGTTGAGGAGAGTGACGCCGCATGGTTTTGGATTTATGCCCTTTATCCTGAATTTTTACATCCAACGCCGGCAAGGCTACCTCAGCTAGGCCATCATTATTGCCATTAGCTGCAACCTTTACATCAGCCACTGTAGTGTCAGGGTTATTAACATTATCATTATGTCACCATTATATCAGACTTACATACAACCCTGCACGTAACTGTATGGTGCCTTCCCTTGTTGCCTTGATAGCAACTGCTCAATTTGGTATGACAATCCTTTACATTATGATTGTCTAGACATCTGATAAATCTGTCAAGTTCTTTCATTCTTTCCACTTTAATCTTCCATGAATTATAGACATTACAATTTTTAGTGAAATGAGTACCCTGGCAGAAGAGACAGTCTCTCTTTTCCTTGCCTGACCTCTTATTAACTGGGTTACCCTTACTGTGGTACTTATTCCTCTTACCTTGATGTGAGGAACCACTATTACTGATTCCTGTCACTTGATATGTGCCTATTTATCTCTTAATTATGATTATTACCACTGGGATTATTTTTCCCTTTTGAGACTTGACAGATACTTCAGAGTCATTATGTGTTATATCCTTAGAACTGTTTGGCTGACTTGTCTACAATTGAACAATTAATTCTTGCCGACCTAGTCTGATTTCCTCCAGACCGTACTCTGGAGGTTTTGGCGAACCCACCCTTTGCATTAATAGGTTGATCAGCTGCCTGTCTTACACCATTTAATTTATTCAAAGCCTTACTTTTACAAGACAGTTTTTCTTCCAATTCGTAATGTTGATTAATTAAAACATTCATTTCCATTCCATCTGCACAATTCTCCAGCAGATCTCTTTCACAGTCTTTACCACAATTTGTACCAATCAAATCTAATTCATTAGGGTTCACGGTTCTGATTCATTAAATCAAATGCCTTCGTCACTTGGCTTTTAATAGCCTGTAATGATGCTTTCATTACTCTAAAATTCACGGACTTGTCAGCCACATTAACTCCATCAGATCCAGTCATGATTAGAGAATTATTAATCACCAATTATACAACTTAAGTAGGCGCCTTATAAGAGTAATTCTTGCACTTTACAGTTAGGCATCTTTATTCAGGAAACGTTTCGCCACACAGTGGCTTCTTCAGTCCAATACAAAGAGGAAGGCATAAGGAGAGGAGGAGAATGAGGTAATCAGTCCCTCAACCTGGAGTCGATGTGTTCAGTCCATCAATCTTGTAGAATGTAAGGCCTCACCTAGATAATGCAGCTCAATTCTGGTCTCCATATTACAGAATGGACATAAATTCGTTAGAAAACATTCAGCGTAGGATGACTAAATTAATACATAGCATTAGAAATCTTCCATATGAAGAAAGATTGAAGACTCTTAAGTTACATTCACTTGTTAGACGAAGAATGAGGGGAGACCTGATCGAAGTGTATAAGTGGAAGATAGGTATTAATAAAGGGGATATTAACAAGGTCTTGAGGATATCTCTCCAAGAGAGAACCCGCAGTAATGGATTTAAATTAGATAAGTTTAGATTTAGAAAGGACACATGTGCTAGCAATTAATTGGGCTAATTGTCATCCATCACACGATCGATTAAACTTGTGCACCCTACACCCACTTCCTTCAATCAGTCACTTAATTATTAAGTAATTAATTCAATTAATTTTTTCACTGATTGCATCCGGTTCAGGAAGGACCAACGGGCAGATATGGAAAATTTTCTAGGGTGCTTACCTGTATGTACCTCAACATTATATACATACCAGTAATCTCATTGGGAGACAACCATATTGTTTACCTTAGTCACCCCGTGTAGACATGTGAGAAAACTTAACCACCCCTGGTCGCGGCAAGTGGTTCCTTCGACCTCACAATCTTATCCATATCTATCCGAGACCAGTATGGATTGGATAGCACCCACAAGTACGGTGCTACTAATTAATTGTGGACTGTATAGATTATATTAGTTTAGCTGAATGAAGGGGGGGGGTAGGATACATCTAGCTATGACAATCTTCCCAGTACCACACAGGCAAAATTAAATGATAAATATGATGCAAGGGAGACTCTTGTTTGCTTTATGCTCAGTAAGGCAGATGATTGCAACATTCCTTTCACTAATTATGAACTTGATGCAGCGCTAACTAAGGGCAACTCCACGTCGCCTGGTGAGGATGGTATTACTTACAACATACTCAGATTTCTGGGGTCGAGTACCCGGTTTAAACCATTTTCTTGAATTATATAACATTTAGCTATGTAAAATGGGGAGCTCCCCAATCTTGGACCAACCCTATCATTCCAATTCCAAAACCCAATCAACAAAATGCTTTTTGCCAATATCTC